>VXBQ01012761.1:1135851-1190276 GCA_013400175.1 Phainopepla nitens | reverse complement strand
CTGGCGCGGCGCCACTCGTGCCTGGTGGCGGCGCCGCACCGGCGGCACGTGGCGCTGCCCCCGCGCTTCCTGGGCCGCAAGCGCTCCGGGATCCGCGCCCAGCTGGACGCCGAGCTCCTGCGCTACTCCGAGAGGTGCGGGGCGGGGGGGTGAGGGGGCCGGCTCGGCTCGGCCCGGCAGCGCTTAACGGTGGCCCCTGCTCCTTGTCCTTCCAGCCTGCAGGGCGTGCCGGTGGCTTACGACAACATCAAAGTGCTGGGGGAGCTCGGCGACATCTACGACGACCAAGGGTTCATCCACCTGAACGTCGAGGCGGACTTCATCATCTTCAGCCCCAAGAAAGGGAAGAAGCTGGTGGTATGCGAACGCCTGGGCGTCTCACGGGACGGGCCTTTTTTATGAAATGGTCAAAGCTTGACTTAACTCCAGCATCAAGTGGAGACATTTTAGTTTATCTTATCTTATTCGTTTATGAGTAGCTCATAACAATTTATTAGTCGTTTGCACTAATACTTTTTACTGTAATTTGCTTGTTTTGTTCATCTCTAGGTACACTATAGGTAACTATAGGTATACTAGGTATACTATAGGTAACTACAAGACTGTATCATAAGGATTGCATGTTTAACAGTGTATCATAACTGCGTATATCATACTGGTGGCTCCTTTCTGAAGAGCAGATAATCCTCAAACAGGTGCATTTGTTATAGTGACAGGAACGTTTAGGATGCTCTCGAGTGCTCGGTTCCTTCAAGCACAAGAGCAGTACATCGAGTTGGAGCCTGCCTTTCAGTGAAGGAGGCGTAGGGCTCACAGAACAGCTTTAAGCTTGTCAAAATCCTAGATCAGCGCTTGTTGAGAGCTGGCTTACATTCATTTTTGTGCCGTGCCTTTTGCACCACAGCTGGTGTCTTTATAATTGTTGTTTGAGGATGAAAGTGCCATCTTCCTAGGAAAAGACAAGAAACATTTTCAGTGTCTGTCATTAATTCTATGGGTAAAACAAAGGTGGATATGGTTTCATATGCAGATGTGTCAGAAACCTACTGAACAGAGTACTTAGGAGCTTTTTATGTGTCTTCCCTATCTTCAGCTGCTAAGTACTGCTGTGCCAGTGAAGAGCATTTTAGGCAAGTAAATCAGACTTAAAATGGCTTCAATGATCATTGTAGTGTAAGGAAAGAGTTACCTACTGTATTCAGGTATTCACTGTAGCTAAATCCCATGTTTTGACTGCTTCTCTTGCAGTTCAGTTCTATTTTCAGAGGAATTGTATAAAGAGTTTACAGGAATAGCTTTGATCTTACTGAAGGAGCATTAACTTATTGCTGGATGAACTGACTTCATAACTTGTACATAAACTCTTACTGAAAACTTAACATATAAGAAGCTAAATATTTAAAGGGTGTGCATTGAAAGGGCTGATTTTTGCTATAGACGTGCATGACCTTATTTTCTTTTTTAGGGCGTAATTAATAAAGTGGCCCCTAGTCATATTGGCTGCCTGATACATGGATACTTCAATGCATCTATCTCTAAGCCTGAACAAATGTCCCTTGTACAGTGGCAAGAGCTGGGGTTAAAAATAGGGGATGAACTGAAATTTCAAGTGTTGCACTTGGATACTGATACAGCTGGGGTGTTCGTCATTCGAGGAGGACTCACTAAAAGCAGGTATGGTGCTTTAACAGAGAATATTTTTAACTGATTTAATACGTTTTTTACAAGTTAAGTGATTTTAATTTCATCTTAATCTTTCAGCTTTCTTATTTTTACGCAAATTCCTGTATAAATATATAACTGTATATGTATGTTGCCTTAAACTAAACTTTCCACTGTTTAGGACTTTTATGGAAGTTTTCTCTGGAAAAAATGAAACTAGGTGTTTCTTGAGCTTTAAAAATCTGCATGTGTCAGCCTATGAATTGTTGATTGCATGTGTCATACATGCTCAAAATAGCATATCCAGGTGTCTAAGAGTAGTTTTGTGCATAGGCTTTTCAAGTGCTAACAGTCCAGGAGCCCCAAACACCGTGGTTACATTGATAGTTGCACACAAACACGTGTATTGTATAGCCACAAATGCATGACTCAAATACTTGCTGAAAAATGAGAATTTTAAAGATGAGAAAATGTGCTAACTTCCTCCTTAGGCCTTTGTAAATTTATAGGGCACCTTGCAAGACATCTTGTCTTCAGAAGAGTTAATTCATGTTTTTCTTTTAAAACAGTCATTTACTGAGAAGTGGTTTTTTTTCAGCATGGGTTTGGTTTTGATTAAATCCATAATATGACTCCTACTGGCAAATTCATAGCATTTTTTGTTTGTTCTTTCTTTAATCTGGAAGAATGCTCTGGGTAATTTCAGTGAATTTAGTATGAATGAAAGTTAGCAATTTTGTCTTCAGTGCCTCTGGGGACATAAAACCTCCGTGGTTTTTAACTGCATTTTTCCAATATTTGTCTTCCTAGACGTTTTCTCCAGTGCTCTTGATTGCAAGGTACATGCTGGGGGCGGGGAGTAGGATTTGGTGTGTTTTTGGGGAGGTTTTTCTGTTTTTTTCCGGTATCACCTTTGTTCTAATTAGAGTAGGGTAATTGCTTAGTAAAATCAGCAGTGTGCCTCCTATATGACTGAATAGCCCACTAGCTCTGTGTTTTTCTGAATGACTTAAAACCCAAGAAGGCTTTACTACAAAATGTGTTATTATGAATTAGGAGATGAAGAAGCACAAGAAAAGAGGAAATACCAGATGGTCTGTATGGCACTTCAGGGAAGAAATTTAGGCTAAGATTCAAAAGAGAGTATTTATTGTGCAGTAAGAAGGAAGCTAGTAAGGTAATAGAATTCACCCTGAAAGTATTAAACATTATGATTCTGTATAACACAGAGTGTCATGTTTTTCCTTTGTGTTGTTTTTACCAAATGTTTATCTTTTATCTGCTTGGTGTAAATACATGTTTTCGCAATTTTTGACATTTCACTATGTGAGGGGCCCAAACACGTCTCTAATCCAGTTTATTTTGTATATTTCTTCACAGCATGCGGCCCAAAAAATCTGACACAGTCACTGAAAATACAAATGGGGACACAATTCAAAAGCTTGACCACCAGGAAAATGGCTTGAATAACTGTGGGGAAGATAATGTCATAGAAGAGTCCTTAAACGAGATGTGTAACCTGGGGAGGGAAAATGAAGAAGAGCCAAGTGTTGATGCTCTGAATGTAGTATGTGATGATAAAAAGAAGAAGAAGAAAAAGAAAAAGGACAAGAAAGGAGAACAGGAACTTGTATTGCCTACCAGTGACTCCAGTGGTTACCAAAGTGACCATCATAAAAAGTCAAAGAAAAAGAAAAGAAAGCATTGTGATGAAGTTGAAGAAAGTGAATTATCCCAGCTATCAGAAAAACCCAAAGCGAAAAAGAAAAGGACTAAAGTCTGAAGTGCCTTTCCTGCGTAAGATTTCAGACGTTTTTGATAAGTTTTAATAAAACCCTGTTTTCAAAATGTATATTTCTTTTTCTTTACTACATAGTCTGCTTTGCTAGGTCAAATGGTGTTTGTGTGCATATGTGCACCAGCAGCTTGAAAGGCAGGATCTTTTAAAGTAGTTAGAGAAGAAGTGGGATAGAAGCAATGTCTGCCTGGCTTTTTTACTGGAAAACAAGGCACAAAAGAACCACGGAATGTAATTACAGGAACACATGCATCACCTCTGCTTCTGCTTTCCACATCCACGTTAGCCAGTTGGTAGTTATGATGTTTGCTACTCTTAACTCCATCTTTGCCAATTGGTGTCTTGATTTTACAACAGTAGGTTAGGATTATTTTGGGGTTTCTGGGAAATTCATGTAAACTCCCAGGAGCCTTAAAAGAGATAATTTTTTTGTGAGTATCAGTGGTTTTGATTGCAGCTCCTTTCTGTTGTGAGAAGCTCTGGGGAGAACAGTAGTGTGACATGGTTTAGTCTGATGCAGCTCTCCGGAACCTGGCTAGCTCTGGCCACCACACTATGGTCCGGCGGAGCCACGCCAAGTGTGGGGAATTGCCACAGCAGGCATTGTGCCTGTGGCAGAACCTTAGAGCTTTGGCTCTACAGAGGAGCCCTCAGTCAAGGGAGAGGCAGAGGGAAGAGAGGAGGCTCAAATGCTCTAGAGTTTCAATACCAGTTATTGAGGTGGAGGGAGGAGAACCAAGGTGCCCCAAGCGCTGCTGTGCAAGGGGTTTTATACGACTCAAAATCGATGGGTGGGTACAAACAATAAACCAATAGGGAATCTTCAGGGGTGGGGTAAGGGTGGAGTGGGGGGGGGGAATGACATAATTGGGTAGGAACCAATAGGGGCAAGGGGAGGAGAAAAGGGGTCAAGTGGGCCAATGGGGCATGGTAGATTAGGGGATTTCCAAAGGGGTGGTGACATCAGGGATTGGCCCACTTGGGGATTGACAAGGAAAGAGCTAGAACAAAGGGTGGGGATGCATTGATTGATTGTCTCTTGGGGGAGGATGCAGCCAAGCAAGAAACCATTTGGGGGTAGGAACCAGTGGCAGAACAGGAATAGAGTATTACACAGAGAATAAGAATAAACAGGGGCTGCAACACTAGTCTTTCAGCAGGGCAAGAGGCCTTGACTGCTTTGGTGCTGATTTACTTATATGCAAGAACAACATAACCAGCTGTTTGAAGGCCTTGAAAGTAAACAGTGTAATTGTGGAAACTTGCTGTTCATCTCTGTTCCTGGGTGATAAAACATTTTGCTCTAGTGATTAATGCTGACGCTATTAGCTGACTTCAGTAGATGTGTTTGCAACTTCAAATAGCATCCATTCACGTTGAAAGTGTTCTGAATTTCAAGTGTGACAATACTTGTTTTAGGGCTCACTTTGTGCTATGGTACTGTCTTTTGTGTTTCTTTAAAGCTCCAAATGTACCAAGACAAAGTTACCAGCTTATAGGCCGGCCAATGGTGTGGCAGTACATAACAGGCATTTTAAAGTTATGACACTATAAAGAATGAAGTTAAGACTTTTTGAAGGCTTACAAGAAGGTGAATTTAAGTAGCTAATGCCATCAGTAGCAGCAGAAACTGCAGGATATTCTCTTGTGTTTGCTCTTCAGTGTACTTCATCTTGAAGCCTCTTTCTGAACAATCCTGGGATGAACATGAATTGTCCTGGCTGTGTTTCTATGTGTGATGATGCTGACACTTGATTTTTGTGCAATTTCATAGACACTGGCTCTTCTGTCCATTTCTCCTGTACTGTGACAAAACCTGTGAAATCAGATGATGTTTGTAATGTATTACACCATGCTGCAAAGTCAGCTGAGGGCAGTATTCCGGTGTGTTCATGGTTGCAGAGAATGACACAGAAGTCCCACCCTGCTGTACTTAAAGTACACAGGCAGGCTGAAGGTTGGGACATAATTTGCAGTCAGAAATTATGTGCTAGTTTCCCCTATATATATATATATATTTAATATATGTGTATTTATGTAGTGACTTGAGGAACAAGTTGGATGCATGGGTAAGAAGGACATATCAGAGAGGAAGATGGCAGGTGCAAGTATTTTTTGTGCCAATGTGAAGAGAATGATGGAGGCAATTACTCTTGTAGATGAACCAAAGACTGAGTCACATAATTTCATCTCTTACTCCTTCATGCTTATTGTACCTCACTTTCCCTTTTAGGGAAAGGAAACACATCTCCAGAATCAAGCCTCACCAGCTGATAGAACTAGTTTGTAGCACCAAAAGTTTGTTTTGATCTGTTCCGTCTTTTCATCAGCATGCAAAGAAGGAAAATATTCAGGGGGAAGTACTGAAGCTGCAACTAATGAGTCAAGTAATATAGACAATATAAATGCTTTCAGCACTTTGCTCTTTTTCCACTTCTGCTGCTTTACCATTCTCTTGCTGGGAATTGCTTACTGTAGTTTAGCAAACTGTGCAAACTGTTTTGTTGATTATTAGTCTTTTCTGAAAGCCTACAATAATCTCAGTTTTGGGGCTTACTTTAAGACAGGTTTCTTTTTGGCACACAAGTTTGGCTGGCACCCACTTGTGTAATTTTTGGTCATTTTCTTGGGTTGCAACAAAAAAGAGCGATTAAAAATAAATTCAGGAGCTGGAAATTAATGATTGCTGAACAAGTTTCTCCAGTGATATAAATACCATGACACGTTAAATTCTTGCTAATTTTTGTGTCTTTGGAAGGGGAAAAGTGAAGAAAAGATTGCAGAAAAGAAGGGGAAAAAATGTGTTTTACACAGTTGGAGGCAATATTGGCAGCCTCACAGCTGCACTGCTGATGTTGCTGGAAATACTGTTTTGGCATTTACTAAATATGGCCACAAAACTTGGATTTTCGAAAGTGAATTTTCACTCTGATCATGATTTAAATCACTTGTCTTTGTTTATTCCCCATAAAAAGGCAAGATTTTCTGATGCTTGTCATTAACGAAGGAGCTGAACTTGACACTTCGCATTAAAGATTCTCTGAAGTTTGATCTCTGTAAACCTTTAACTTTCTGTGTTCCCTTGCACTGCAAATGAAGTTATATTGTATTTTAAGTTGAGACAAGATTTTTAGGGTGCATTCTGGTACAACTCATGTCACATAGCAAAGAGAAGGTTAGAAAGTAAAATTGTATTTTATGACTGTATTGATAGTTACACCAAGGTGACTGTGATTTAGAGAAAAAAAATTGCTGGATTTTTTTTTTTTTTTTTCTGTTTTAACATTAAGCTAGTAACGAAGCTAGTATTTACTTATGGCTGTGGTTGATATTCTTTTGTCTGTATTAGAAAAATGTAGTTCCAACTTAATCAGCTCTAAGTTTCTAAAGTAAAAACTGCTACTTTGTAGTATAAATATTTTGATTCTGCAAATGTTTCAGTGTATTGTATGCTTTTGGCAGAAAGGCAAGCAGCCTTTCAAGAAGGTATTTTTAGCTGTCTCTAAAACAATTGTTTTGTATTTTCTGAAGCTTGCAATAATCTGCAGCATTAACTTTTGCTCTTTGTCTTTTCCTTGCTTCTCTTAGAAACAAATTCTTTGCTTTTGACTTGGCATTTTGCTACTGCTTTAAATACTCAGCTCAAACAGCCCAGCGGATGGATGAACTCTAGGGAAAGGACTTTTTTTTTTTTTTATGGGCTTAAGCAAGCTAGCTGCCTTTTGGAAAAACATGAACTGTGATCAAATCTGCCTCTGAGTAAACAGTTTGCCTTTGGAAGCATCCCAACCTTAGATAGGCCTCAGACAGTACAGACCTTTGCTGTGAAGAGGTTATGTGATCTGATGCTCTCAGCATCATTACTGTTGGCTGTGGAAGGACTCAAATAGTTTCATTCTAATAAGGCCTATATTTTTCTTACCAAACTCTTGATTCTATTTTGCTATTTAGCTTTTGAGAAATTCTGTATATTTAATAAAGTCTGAGAGACTTCAGTATACAGGAGGCTTTGTTTATAAAGAAAAGATATCTTCTGGACTTATGTGAACAAAAATAAGACTGAAAATCAAGCTTTGCACTTCTCCAAAACTGTCAGTAAATAAGTTTTTTATAGAAATAGCTCAAGTTTTTTTGCTCTTCCTGACTTTACACATAATTAAGTTAAAGTTGGGTTTAATTCAGTTGTAAATATTGTCCCAAGCCACTCAACTGACCTGATGTTAAGCAACTAAAAGCAATTGCAGCCTGGCCATGACTTCAAGTTCTCCTGAAGCCAGCTGTCCTAGGCAAAGAAAGAGTAAACTTTAATTTTCCCATTTTAAGAACTCCTCTGTAAGATTGAATACAAAGGGATCTTCTCCCATTTCCCAGACTGATATATTTATAGAGTATCATTGCAGCTAGAATGTTTCTGTTACAACCAGAGAGAGCTTAACTTGGAAAAGAACTTATTTGAGAAATCTATCTATAAAAACACATTAAATTAACTTTCTGTACAGGAGAGTGAAATTGCAGCAGTTTTTAATAAGTACCAAAGAAACCTTACAAACAGAAGAAAGAATTTTGCTACAAGATTCATTATCAATACTTTCCTCTTTTATAGATTATTTTAGTGTGTTTCATATGATTAGAAAAGATTAGAAGGTTAGGCTGTGACCTTTGGTCTCTAAATCTGTATGATATTTAGTAAGAAAACAGTTAAAAAGATAGGAGTAACTATTGCCCTTCAAAGCTCTCTTACTCATTATTACCCATGCTCCTCTTTCCTTTATATTTTCTTTCCCTGGTGCCTTTGGTGTATGGAAACTTCTCTAAGAATATGCTTAGTACACCAGAAATACGATGTCCCATTCAAGAGCAGGATTTCATTGTGTTGCACAAATTGAGTGAGGGGAAATGTGTGTTTAAGAGGCTCTGCTAAGAGCCAGTCTGTCAGTACTATGTTGCTTAGAAGCTCACATTAGGAATGTGAAGTTTGGACACTGAAGAAGCAGATCTTTATCAAATGCTTTGACTTGAGTTGCGGGTAAGGTCCTATGTCGGAACCACCGACCGCCTGCACAGTGGGCACCAGATGTGGGAGTCTTTGCTGCCCACCACGGGGATCCCCTTTACCGGGAATCCCCTGAGAAAGGGCTGTGCCAGGGTCAGGAACCAGGAATGAGACAAACAGGAGCCACCAGCTTCGGTCTTCAGTTGTTTATTATTTCTTTATCACAATTCAGAGCCTTAGGTGACAACAGGCTCAGCACACTTCAATGACGTGTGCCAGAAAGAGACAAAATGGACGATTCCAAGGATTTTTATGCAGATACCTTATCCAAATGAGTTCCACAACATACCTAACATGTAGCATATTTTTATTTTTCTACCAATTCCTAATTATTCTTCAGTCACCTTACATCTGCATTATGACTTTGTCTAACCAATCACTTGTGCTACCCAAAACTACAGAAAATGGAGTAGATGAAGAAGAAGGAAGAAGCTGAGTCAACACCCAAAGTCCTTCATCTTGTCTTTCACCTACATCCATGCTAAAACCCAAAATCTACTTTTTCACTCTGTGATAAACTACAGTATCATCTACTACATACATTAACAAAAACTCAACTTCTTCCAAAGTCCTGGAAGCTTTTTCCATGGCCAAAGACTAAAAGCTGTGCTCTCCTGAGAAATAAAACCTCTCAGGACAGGCACAGG
Source organism: Phainopepla nitens (assembly GCA_013400175.1). NCBI lineage: Eukaryota > Metazoa > Chordata > Aves > Passeriformes > Bombycillidae > Phainopepla > Phainopepla nitens. Next base: position 1,181,116 of record VXBQ01012761.1, on the reverse strand, counting down.
AGATATTCCTGTGTCCTGGGTTCCCACAGTCCCATTCAGAAATAATATTTCAGTTCTACCTGCAAGGCCATAATCAGTGGGCATGACCTCATTGTGATACATCCATGCCCAGGACATGCAGCTTCTAATGGAGTGCAGCAGTCAGTGGAATTGCAGGCTGTGCAAGTATGGTCCCAGATTTCATTGAAAGCATTTTGTCTAAATTGGTACGGAATAACTCTCAGTCATTCAGGGAGCTGGCTGAAGCCAGAGTCATCTTGTTTTCAAGGAGTGGGGTACAGCTCCCAGTGATAAGTCACAGCCTGTGCTTTTATTTCCTTATAATAAATGCATTAGAAAATTGATAACCTAAAAATTCTGTATGGCTCAGTCAAATTGACATTTAAAAGCTGGACTAAAAGAGATGGCAAATTTATCCTGCATCAGTAAACATTATTAGAAACTTGTACATATGTAATCAGGTAGTAAACATGAATATAAGAAAAAATGAGACTGGAGCCCAGTAAAATTTATGGATGAGCTCCTTTTTTGTTATAGGTAACAAACCAGTGACATCTGACCCTCTTTCAGGATAATGCCATTTTTTTATATATATGTTTGAAATAGCTATGTTTTTCTCCAGAGATTTGGTCATCTCTACATGAGCTCAAAGATGACCAGTTTTTATGAAGCACTTTCCTAGGACTGCCGCTTGTCTCTTGGCTGAAAAAAAGCCACAAACACGAAAAAACCCAAAACAAAACAAAAAGTGATGTTGATATACCTAGATAGTATAGGTATTCCTAGTTTCTTTATGGAGCCTCTCAGTGTTAGCTTGTGAATTTGTGAAGATGGGCTTATCTACACCCCTGGTGTATCTACATTCTCCCCAGAGAAGCAGTTAAGGACCTCTGCCTTTCAAAGAAATTTCATATATTGTGACTAAAAATAAGCCTGCGCTGATGATGTATGGGATGTGCTCGTAACTACTTTTGATATGATTTTCTTGACATTAAACTGAATTCAGCATAAGTGACCTGCTTCATGTCTAAATTAGTTATTAATAAATCCCGCATTTTTTTTTCTATTTTTCTCTGAGAGAATAATTTCTGTTTCATTGATATAATTTAAAAATTGATCTTTTCATTATGACTAGACATTAGTTAAACTTGAAGTCTTAGCTTTATGGGCCAAAGGAATGATATTTTGGACAGTTCTAAGGTTTCTGAGGTAGAGAAAAAAAAAGATATGCATATGTTACAGATTTAAGTGCATTTGCACATCCGTTTTTCTACCCATGTAGTATTTCTGAAGTGCTTCCCAAAATATACAGAGGCTCACAGTTTAGGTTTGGAGTCATCTGTGTTGTGGTTATTTCTATCTTGCTTCAATGTCTGGTTTGCAAAACCATTGTCATAAATGATCCCCAAATAGAACCCAGCATCATCATATTCATTACTGTTTTATATTTATCCTGTAAATCTGTGGTTGTGCCATATTATGATGAGGAACGTGAAGACAAGCTATTGTAAATAACTCTATATCTTCCTATTAATTGAGTATAGCAAATGTCTTTTCCCAGGCAAAAATTATTGCTGCAATTACTTATGGTTAGACTTGTTTTGTTTTCTCGCTGGAGCACACTTAGGAAAATGGTCCAAAAAATTCAATTAATACATGCCAAATTGACTAGGAGAGAAGAATTTAAACAAAAAAAAGAGAAAACTGGGGATTTTTTCATAAAGAGTGCAAGGGTTAAAAAATTCAGTTTAAGATTTTTGAAATCTCAAAATTTTTCCTGAGAATGAAAGGAAATTTTAAGTTTTTTCATTAAAGGACTTTCTCATCTTTCTACTAAATATTTTCAGTCCAATAAAAATACTTCTCTAATTTTTTGGAGTGTGACATAAAATATTTTAAATGTGCAAGTAGTCATTTCAAATAGGGGACTATTTCATTCTAGGTACTTGAATTGCACTGTTGTGGAGGGAACCAAAAGTATTTTTTCCTTCCAAATTCATATTCTGGTGAAATTGACTGAATTTTGCAGATGTATTTTTGTTTGTTTTTGTTTAATTGTTTTTTTTTTTCAAATGTGTCAGAATATGATTCCACAAAAATTTCTCTGCTGCACTATGGTTTCACACTTGATATCACAAGACATGGAAAAGTCTGACTTGAGGAAGGGTTCTGCCTGTTCTCATGCAATGCCACATGGTGGAGTATTGCTTTTTCTTTTGGGCTTTTTCTCCACATCTATCGTCTAAAGAGCTCGAAACTTCTCTGAACTGGTATTTGATGAAAAGTATTTCAGCTAACTAAAATAAGACTAGAAGAAAAATAGAATTTGTACCCACTCAGTATATCAGCATCAAAACCTTGGTATCTATCCTAGCTGCTGTGACCATGTTGCTTTAGTTTATATTCTAATTTTCATATATTTCAAAGTGCTATTAATACTGGTATTCATCTAGTTTTTCACTGTACATATTTCATATCCTTTCTGTAGTTTCTTTTTATAGGAAAAGAGATTTATGTGGCCATGCTGTGAATAAAAGCTCATGCAAATGCTGTGATGTTTGTTCTTCTTTAGTAAATTTTTAATTGATGGCCAGTTTGCAGATTCCTGTCTACTTTAATGAAATACTGAATTTCTATAAGTTTCACGGACACTAGTTGTTGGGCAGAGGAGAGAAATTATATTATTTCCCCTGTTTGAAGGAAAGTGACCCAAGTTCAGCTGTGGTGAATACAAACCGCTCTGTGGACTCCGTGGCACTGGGACTAGCTCCGTGCAGAACTTTGCACCTTATTATACATGAGAGAAAGGAGAAGGAGGCATCCTTAGTTCTGGTGCTTGAGGAAACAACTTCGGTTTGTCTTTACTGCACTTAGGGGTTTGGTTTTTTTTTGTTGTTGTTGTTTTTTTATAGTATGGAATTATTTTGTGTTTATTCACATGCATGGGCTTGTTTGGTTTTTTTCCGAGTTCGCTGTAGACTAGTTTGTTCCCCTTGGGAACAAGGGAAAAAGGCTGAAAAGTCCATGTTTGTGTTGAGTTCATCAAAGCATTTTAGTTTTCACATAAGCCCACTGTTAACCATCAAAACCTCGGTATCAGTCATGTTAAATATCAATGGCTGATGTAAGATCTGGAATTATGAATTTTAAAGAGCAAATTTGGAGATGGGGGAATTTCTCTGCCTACCACCAACCTGAGTAGGCTGCTGTGCTGTGACAATACCACTAGCAGACACATTTGGAATGTATTAATGTAAAAAGGGTGACATCAGATTACATGTTTAGCCCTCTGCACTATGTCAGTCACAAAGTAAGATACAGAAACTGGCTTGGTGGCTGAGACCATAACCCACTTGATTGTACTGAAATACAGTAATGTGCTCAATTACACTTAGCCTTGTTCTTAATAAGATACTCTTAAGTGCTTGTCTGTAGAGCTTCACTGGGGAGGTTAAAAGGTGTCTTAATCCTCCTTAGTGTGGTGAGTGATTTTCCCACCCGAACATAAATCCATATGTTTTACAAGTAAGTAACGTAACCATTAGAATCTTGCAGAAAAGGTGGATGACAAAGTCTTTACCCCTAATAATGAATGACATTTTTAAAGAAAACTGAGCCCTGCTCATGAAGTGGTTGTGGAGATTTGTCTTTGAGGGGGATGTCAGGCTTGTGTGTGTAGGGACTCAAAAACATCACTAAGACTTTGCCAAGTGTGTGTGAAAATTGGTGATAGAATATGATAAAATATGCAGTGGTATTTGCATTATATCTGAGTTCTGGAGTGGCTGTGGATGTCAGTCAGGTTGCTTCAGACTTAGTCGTAAATTATCCAGTGAGTCTTTTTAGAAATGGCATGTTTTTGTTTTCGTTTTTTTTTTTTTAATTTAACTAGAGAGTAGAATTAAGGAGTTTCTGTGACAAAGAAAAATAATAATTCATTACTTTAGAGGCAGCACTACAGTTTAGGGCACATTTCCATCATATCCCATTAGCTAAATTCACGATAAATTTAGCTATTGGGATAAGATGGAAATGTGCCCTAAACTATGGAATATGTTCATTCATGCGGCTTTCTGCAGGGGTCTGATATAAAAACTAGTGTAGGTGCCTATCAAGATAAACAGCCTACATTGGACCTGTGTTTGTGGAGCTCTGCTTATTAAAGCTCTAGAAAACAGCAGCTTCTCTTTGATAGATGCCACCCATGTTAAAGACTTCCACTCTGTTAGTCCTACTAAGAAGTGCCTTTCACCACTGAGCTATTTCATTTACTCTTAGTCTTGAAACACCAACAATAAATTTTGAAAAACAGTTTTCAAAGTGTCTTCTCATAAAAAGTCCTACTGGTGATAAATTGACAGTGTTTCTGGTTTTGGGTACAAAATTTAGCCTAAGACTTTTTCTGCTTGAGTTGGCAGATTTTCTAATTAGAAAAATTCCTCATATAAATTATAAGGAGAGTAGTATTCTCACTAGTCTAATGTAAAATTAACAGACTCCTTGTGAGTTCAGTACCAAAATATTATGTGACAAATCAAGTAAATTCTTACCTTTGTGTGTCTGTGCAGTTTATGTAGGATGATTCACAGCCCTGTGCGGAAAAGCCATGATGGGAATAGCAGGACTTGTGCTGAAGGCCTGAAGCTAGGACAGTTAGGAGGGTATGGTTAAGGGGTTACAAGAGAGTGAAACTCTGGTCTCTGTCTGCTCTTCCTAACATAGTCTGTCAATATCAGCAGTATCAGAAGAAAAAGAAATGGTCTTATCTTAGTATTTTATGCTAATTTAGGCTGAATGTGCTGTAGTATTATTTTGGCACTGTGGTGGTGATGTGTCTACTGTCTCGAGGGGCCCTCGTCAAAAGCAGAGGAAAGTCTCCTGCTGTGCCAATACTGTAAAATAAATAACATTCTCAGAAGTTAAATACTGGAGCACAGAGTGTTACTAGTGTCATAAAACAGACAGTAAAAGGATTGCTTTCTAAAAGGCAAGACTAAGGAAATTACTGATCCCAGGGAAGGATAATTTTCTTGATCTGGAAACATCATTTGAGAAAGAAATGATGAGCAAGTGTCCAAAGTTGGGAAGTTATGAAGGGACCTGTGTCCAAAATGCAGATCTGTAGCTGAACTTCTTCCAAGTACATTTAACCTTGTTTTGGTCTGGAAATCTCATGGATCTGAACTGTGTTTTGAACTTACACTTATCAGTATTGGTGTTGTTTAGCTGGGATGTGATATTGTATAAATGCTATCTGGAGAGGTTTTTTTTCCCTATATTGATACTCTAATTTTTACCTGAAAGTTGTAAGATAAATAGTGCGTTAATTACTTAAGAAAAAAAAAAAAAAGAGTAAAAGGCAAGCCCCAAAAGAGTAAAAAGTGTGTATTTGTGGGGTGACAGCTAAATTCCTGCCTAGTTTCCTTGTCAGTTACATTTTGCTTCCGATTTCCAAACTGCAGTGAAATGAGACTTATGTCTCTCTTCATCCTTCTCCACCACCCCTCGTAAATCAGAGAGCAATCAGCGGTTCCAAACCACTTACTGTGTGCCTACAGATATTGTAAGTGTTGCTTAACAAAAAGTCAAACAGCTAATCATAGTCATACACACTGGAAGTAATTTATGGCTATGCCAGGGGCTCTGCCACATGCTCCACCAGCTGGATCCTGCTGGGCAGGATCAGGGGACTGTCAGGGTGAGCTGCTGCCCCCACCCAGCCTAAGCCCCCTGCTTTCCTTTTCAAGGTCTGGAGGTGTACACATATGCCCCATCTCCATTCCAAATAGGATTGGAGCCTTCAGAAGTTGCTACCCAGCGACTGAGTATATTCCTGTTTAATTAAAATTCTGGAATAATTTTAAAGAAAAGAAATAACTGTCGTGAATGGAGAGAAGAACTGGCCCTTTGAACTGGTCCTTCTTCATATCAGCCAAAACACATACATCTCGGGAACATAAATGAAATTTCATCATCTTCCAATTATTAGTAGGTACTCCTGAGACAGGAATGGACTGGTGCTTAAGGCACAAATGATTGTTTGAAATGATGAGAATTTTAAGGACAGTTCTTACCTAGACCAAGCCAAAGGCAAGTTTTCAGGGCAAGCCAGAGGAAGGGATATGCACAGGAAGGGAGCAAGGAGACAACACCTCGGCCTCTGCAACTTTGTGAGTTTCATGCAGGTTTGGGTCAGTGAATGACCTTCCTTAAGAAGGATTTGACAATGTTTTTGTTTGGTTGTTTGTTTTTTTCCTATTTTCCAATTTTAAATTTGTTACTTAGAGCACAGTATATTTTAATTGATCATTGTGTTAGGATAATGGCTTCTCCTATAACTGTTTCTTAGCTTTCTGTTTATTGGATTTTCTGTGCTTCAGGAGTAAACAGAATCCCCAAATCTCATTTTGGGTCCCATTCACTCTGTGTTCTTTCTGTCACCGTTTTTCTCAACATGACCCTAACAAATAAATCCTGTTCCTTCCAATCTTCAAAGAATGACAAATTTCCTTTACTTTTTGAATCACTAATGCCTGGTTTCTGCAGCTGAAGCAGAAGTTAAATGGGAATACCCATCTGTATTTAATGTGCTCTGGCACAATGCCTGTGTTATTTCTTTAAAATAATTTCTCCCTTTTAAAAGCCAAGGTTGAAAGTCTAGCCTTGATCAAGTCAATAGGATTTTTGCCACAGTGTAGTGGGGCTACTGAAATCAACCCCATGATCCCAGAAGGTTTATTTTTATCTATGAGCATCAGATTGTCTCTTGTCTTTGATCTCTTCATTACCGTCTCCTTAACAGTCCTTTTAATAATAGAAAGTAGGCATAAGGTGTTCAGTCAGTTACCAGAGCTGGAAATAAAGCTCATGGAATCCATCTTATCTTCTTTTTAGGCTTAAAGGAATTTTTATCAGTGTGCATAATTGAAAAAATTTCTCTTAAATATTCCAGGTTTTTTTCCCTAGTTCTAAGCGCCAACTTTTTCATAAGAGAAGCCGTTTTAATTTTCTCTGTTATAGTTTAAATCTACCAATCTTTTGGCTTTCTTTTTTCTTTTCATAACTAATAACACTACTTACAGAAAAAAACCCACCTTTTTTTCGTTCTCCAGTCCATTTAACTGGTCATGTATGAATACCAACAGTGCTGTCTAAGATCACAAGAACATAAATAGCAAGTCCTGAGGTCAAAACCAAGACTTTGTACCTGAGGATCCAGCAAATAGGGAGAAATGGTCATGATCATCATTATAAGGTACCTGTGGGAATCCAGGACACAGGAATATCTCCTGTGCCTGTCCTGAGAGGTTTTATTTCTCAGGAGAGCACAGCTTTTAGTCTTTGGCCATAGAAAAAGCTTCCAGGACTTTGGGAGAAGTTGAGTTTTTGTTAACGTATATAGTAGATGATATTGTACTTTATCACAGAGTGAAAAAGTAGATTTTGGGGTTTAGCATGGATGTAGGTGAAAGACAAGATGGAGGACTTTGGGTGTTGACTCAGCTTCTTCCTTCTTCATCTACTTCATTTTCTGTAGTTTTGGGTAGCACAAATGATTGGTTAGACAAAGTCATAATGCAGATATAAGGTGACTGAAGAACAATTAGGAATTGGTAGAAAAATAAAAATATGCTACATGTTAGGTATGTTGTGGAACTCATTTGGATAAGGTATCTGCATAAAAATCCTTGGAATCGTCCATTTTGTCTCTTTCTGGCACACGTCATTGAAGTGTGCTGAGCCTGTTGTCACCTAAGGCTCTGAATTGTGATAAAGAAATAATAAACAACTGAAGACTGAAGCTGGTGGCTCCTGTTTGTCTCATTCCTGGTTCCTGACCCTGGCACAGCCCTTTCTCAGGGGATTCCCAGTAAAGGGGATCCCCATGGTGGGCAGCAAAAACTCCCACATCTGGTGCCCACTGTGCAGGCGGTCGGTGATTCCGACAGGTACCAACACAGTCAACTGCTCTGTTACAGGGAAGGTGTGTTTTACTGTGGGCAGATGGAGACATTAGAAGGTCACTCTGTTATGGTTCCCTGTTTGAAGATGTTGGCTGGGTAGCAGAAGGAAATCAAGTGTTTTCTTTCTCCTGAGTACTAGAAAATATCTCTATTCCCCTTTATGATTTTTTAATCAGCAGTATCAAGCTGTTAATAAGCTCAGCACAAAAATCTCTGCAGTGGCTATTCTGGTGAAATATGATATTCTTTATTCCTACAGAGTAACAGATGGAATATTACCTTTCTTTTGCTGAAATGCTTAATCTGAAGCAAGCTGGGCTTTGTAAAGGGAACTTTCTTCCCACAAAACAATGTACACTTCAGGTATATATTCGAAAAAAGATGCATTGTTTTTCTACCTGTGCCACCAAGTGCTACTCTTAGACAGATATTTCTGACGCTCAGCTTTTTCTCAGAATAACTCTCTAAATGCATGCATGCACTGAATGCAAAGAAAGCTATGCTTTGATTTTTGTCTGATTTCTCAACATCTTGTGTCATACAGCTTTCCCATCCCCAGGGATCTATCCTGAACATCATTCCTCCTTCCCCTGCCCTGCTGTGTTCTGGTCTTAGTTTTTCATTCATATTTAATTGTGTGTTATTCTGACCCTCCAGGATCAAGACAGTTATTTGTGCCTCATGCAATAAAAGCCTCTGAGAGCTGCATCTTCACTTAACACTGGCTGCTATGAAGGAAGGATTGAACAGTGGGAATAATCCCTATTTGATGTCAGCACAGCTCAGACAGAATGGGTGTCAGTGATGGTGATTGAACCTAGAGCCCATAACAAGCTCCTGTGCAGCTCATGTCCCATCTCTGAGGCAGTCTGAGCAGCAGGACAAGCTTACTGGGACGCCTGCCAGTCCTGCAGCGAGCATAGCCAGCACATCGAAGCAAAGGCATTGATTCTGACTTTTTTTTTTTTAAGTGAGGCAAACACTCAAGAGCTCAATAGCATGAATTACCTCAGAGGTAATTGGGAGGTAATTACTTACCTTAGCATGAATTACCTCAGAGGTAATGGGACAAGCAGAGTACAAAGAGATGAACCTAGAAAACAAATCACAGTAAACTCTTTCACCCTTAATATTTTTGCCTTACAGCTTGGTCAGTTACATCTTTCTTATATCAGCTTTCTCTTCTGATTGCACTTCTCTCTAAATATTTTGACTTTTGTTCCTCAATTTCTATCACACTTTTCTATTTCTTTTTTTTTTTTTTTTTTAATTCTCATTTCCTGTCTTTCTTCAGATCTAAAAAAACATAAATTATGATTACCTGCACAGCTACTAGGCATGACAGGGACTTAAGTTAGTAATGAGTTAATAAAGGAAGCTTAACAACACCTGTGGAATGCAAACTGTTGTAGCAAAGAGGGGATCCTATGTGGTCTGTCTCTTATATCAGCCTTTGTTTTGCACATGTATATCATTTAGGAAGCCACTCCAATATCAGAAGTTCTATTTAATGTGATATTTTTTGTCTCTTTCAATCAAGAGGGCTTCTGGGAGAAAAATGTAGGAGAGGAAGAAGTAAGAGAAAAAGGATTTCATTGCAGACATCCTCACATGTAACATTTCCATTCCACGTTCCTAAAGAACATATAAATATCAATATCTGCAAGGTTTCCTTATGAAAAAAATCATCCTAAACTTAATCTGGCAACATTGTGAGCTTTGATCAGCTCTTGAATTTACTCCACAGCAGATATTTGGTACCCACATGCTAGTAAATTGCTAGTGTATAATTGTTCTCCAAGCTGCCTCTCGTCCCTGCACAGTCTTTGTAATTGAATTTGACCTAGAAAGCCAGCATTGTCCTGTTACCAAGTTCTCTAAAATGTAATGCAAACAGAGTAACTCTCAAGGGATTATCATAGAAATATTTTTTGCTAAATGTCAGCATAAACCCAACAGTTTCATGTAATTTTCCATACTTGCAGGCCTCAGCCATTTGGTGTGGTAATAAACATCCCCAAATCTTGTGTCTTTGATGGGCTTCAGCAATGATGAAACATGGAAAACAAAATAAAGGAACATAAACCTTGCCTGAAATTTGTTTGGAGTCCATGTGTGAAGCATACCTGGCTTTTCATACTTATCATAGCACCTGACAGAAGTGACACATTCCACCTTAGCCATGTCTAGTTTATCTTGTCAGTGTCTGAAACAGACAGGGGAAGCCTTTCAATATTGTACTTCATAAAATTGCAATCAGACTGATAAATCTGTTTATTTTTCCTTTAAATGTGCCCTGGTTTTCATAACAGAGACAGCTTGCATGGATCTGTTGAATAGTTAGTCTCCCATCACAGACCTTTATGGACACTTTGCCAAGAAACTTATTTTGTGAATTCCTCAGCTTCTTCTTTTATTTTTTTCCAAGCACCTGAAAACTTGCAACTGGCTTGGCTTGAAAGCTGCCTTGGATATTTTACCAAGGCTCTTGCTTTGGTAGCTAAAAATGACCTTGAAGAATGATTAATACTGTGTAGGGGTTGATGACATAAATCTGTTAGAATGTGCCTGATGTACAGTTTCACATGCAAGAATGTTATAGCCATATTCCTGTGCTAACACAGTGACATTGAACAGAGTGTAGCAGATATTAAATCTAAAAAAAAAAAAATAAAAAAAAATAAAAGAACACTCAAAAGGATTTGAATTATTTGTACCAAGAAAATGCTTCTGGCAAGAGAATATAAATTTAATAAAAAACAAAAACAGCGGTCTTAAGGTATATTGGCACGTATTTTCTAATTCACATAATTCTAGTGGTTGTTACTGATAATGTAGAAACTTGTCCCAGGAATGGAACAGACTGCTCTTTCTGTACTGTACTGTTTGTAAGGAAAAACAATAGCAAGCTACAGTCCAAATTAATAAAAGCCCAGTTGAAGAATTAAGTCCATCCTTTGTCTTAAACATATCTGTGGAAATTGTCCATTGCTAGTCATTTTGGATGTAGATATTTAGAACACATGGATTAATGCCTTCCTAACCTAAAGAAGGAAAAATAAATCATGAGGAAATAGGTGAAATAAGGTTTATAGTCTTTTCTGAACTGGTAAGAAATGAACAAAAGTTGCTATCCTTACGCAGAGAAAATTCATATCCTGCTATTTTACCTCTGTGAAAATAGCTGAATAATTAGAATTGTAGAGGAGCAACTGGGGACAGTTTCTAGCTAAAAGGTCTCGACAGTAGCTCACCCTGTGTTTGATCATGGGGAATTAAGATGATCTTTCTGCTGTATATTGGCAATGAATCTCTATCAAACATTCTTTTACCCCAGTGTGTTTTCCTCCGCTTTCAGCAAAATTTTGGATAGTCTGATAAGAGGTAAAGTAGTATGCCAGACGTACTTAAAATACAGTGCTATGTGCCAGGTCATCTTTTGCTGCACAGATGAGCCAGCATGCTTCCATTACCAACCTCATCCCTGTCACCAGCTCCCACATCTGCCAAAGTTACAGGCCTTTGTGGTGCACAGTGCTGGAGTAGCTTCCAACTGCAATTTTAACAAGGAAATGAAATGAAAATAAATAAAATAAAATAAAATAAAATAAAATAAAATAAAATAAAATAAAATAAAATAAAATAAAATAAATAAATGAAATGAAATCTTCTCAGCACAAACACGCTATTTTAGTTTCTGCATCTTACAGTTTGGCACTTTTCAAATCACTAAATTAGTTCAAAACATTCATCACTACACATGCTCTGAGAGAAGCAAAGCAAATACTAAGTAGGATTTGTGACTTGGTAAGCTTTCTATTTAAGGTGAAATGATTTAAACTGACAAGGAAAAACTGTGAAAACATCTCAGAAAAATAACTTATTTCTGTTTAGGTCTTGGCAAATATTAAGAGAACAAGAAATGGTACTAAAACAGGTGTCATGCTCCTCTGTAAAAATAATTTAAAAATGACAAGGCTGATTTATGTGAAACTACTTAAAAACCATTCTGCATCCCGGCCTTTCCCCAATTAGAACTTTGTGTGCCAAGTTTCAGCTGGAACCATTTTAAAGGAAATCGTTCCTTAAAGTATGGGAATTGTATAATGAAGTGCTCATATCTTATTTAGGATTCTAAGTACAGTTTCATATGTGTCATTTTTTAATAGGACAAAGTATAATACAAAATACATAAGAATATACACGATCCATTAAAATTGCAGCATGTGCAGAAAATTAAAGACCCTTACTATGGTGAAGCTTTAAATCATGCTACTGTATCTATATCCCAGGAGATAGATTCCTACAATAGAAAACTAACATTAACATTTTTGCTAATGGTTACTAGCCTGGCAAAAAGCTTTGTGTGGTTTTATGGGAGGAGAAAGTAAAAAGCCATTTGTCGTATGGTTTTGTGAGAAGTAATAGTTCGTAAATTAAAAGGAAACTTAGCAATACCTCTTAATAGATGTATTTGCATGGCTCATGGCAATTCATACACATTTTGGCCCTGTTTAAGATTTTCCAAGTGATTCATGGTAGGTGGAGATGCTCCAATAATTTTGGGTTTAGTTCAATTTAGTTCACCTTGTTAGCCTTCCAAGATCTGAATATCTCCTCTCAGGTACACCTTGCTGAAACCTCATGTTTTATCTCTGCAGGACAGATAAATAACATGACTTGTCTGACTATAAAGAAAAAAAAATTAAACAAAGAAATAAATCCCCCCCTAAAAACCACAATATATTTGGATTCTAACACAGGAGGGTTTCCAAAGTGGAAACTCTTAATGAGCCCATGTATTTATCATAGAAGTTAATGCTACTGAAGATTGAAAACAATTTGTCATATTCATGTTAACACAGAGGTTTGTTCCTAGTATTTTTTTTACTTTTTGCTATCTATTTGATCTCTATGCTTATATTAGAATATTACATGAATATGATTAGAAATACTTTTATTTAGCCAAGAGTTCTTAAGGGGTTTATTGCAAAGAGCAGTGGATTGGGATCTTTTTCTAAACTCTGGAACATTGCAAACACACTTGGACCAAAGGGCTAAAAGTCTGCTGTAAAAATGTCTGATATGATTTTCAAAGTTCAAGTATGAAAAAAACAGGCAAACAGGATGATCAGTGAAAAATGTAGCTAACTAAGTTGTTTCTTTGGTATTACTCTTAAAGAGTTATGAACGGTTCAGACAAACTAACCTCTTCAACAATATAAATGTCTTTTATACTGTCAGTTGCACAGTGTGTGAAATAGCCCTGGGTTTTTTTGACATGACCTTTGCTTTTGACATCTCTGAATCCTTGCTTGCCTTTCCTATTTCTCATGTTTTAACCAACATAAAATAGGCAATTATGCGATGATACAGTTCATTCATGCTAGAATTCAACACCAGACAGAAAACTCTCTTCATTTTTTTCCTGAAGTGTGTCTAAAGACAGTGCACTACTCTAATATATTCCCTCATTTAAAGAACCAGATTACATAGTAGCTTTCATTCCACCTTGGAGTCGTGTTGAATAGAGGATTTAAGTTGGCTTATAGTCAGTTTTATCTGATGCTTCTGTCTAACCTTGGTCTCATCCCCTTCTTCCCTAATCATTGCAAAAAAAGATAATTTATTGTAATCATAGGGAGGGGGAGAGAGAAATAAAAATAAGCAGCAACATCTGTTCCTAACTTCACTGTTTCAAAATTTCTTTATTGCTCTACTTCCCTATGTGTTTCTCTTTCATCCTAAAGGAAATACGAGACCTCTATTCACCTCTTTCTATATAATCCTATATTTTTGGAACCACGAAAGAGAAATATTTGTTGGTACAATTTTTTCGAGGGAAAAAAACCAAACAATAAGGCTGTAGGGTGCTATGTCAGATAGACTGAAATACCACTTGTCATTTTCTGACTACATCACTGCAGCCATAACAAGGATAATACTACTGTTTCTCCTGTTTATCTAATATTTATCTAGAACACTGTAAAATCTCAATGTTGTGTCACTTCTTTTAATGTCATGTCTCTTTAAGCTTTCTGGGAAATAAGTATTCAATTTATCTTGCCAAATTGTGTGCTCTCAAATATTTTGTGAGGTTATTAGGATTATTCAGATTCAAATAGGGTACTTGAGTCAAAAAGTAATGTGTATTTATATATTTTATATTTAAAACAGCAGTTGTTTCAAGTCAGGAGCTTTGTGTTGATCCTGTCAGGTTTTTTTGTGTATCTAATGGGACCACTTTTAGTGATGCAATCTACAAACTGAATAGCCTCTGCCTCCATGTTCTTTGGCTTTAGCTTTTGGGACAACTCCTTTGTATGCAAAATCTGTACTTTGTAGACATATTGGGTCTCCCACCTGTCAGTACACTGTGTCATACTCTTGATCTAGACTGTGACCCCATCAAAAAATGTCTTTTTGTCCACTAGAGATCCATAAGGGAAAATAATAGTGGTGGGAGTCAGACAAGCCCCACCCTTTAGCCGAGTGGTCTCTGCCCTCAGTAGAGGACAGCCCCAGTACCAGTATAGTAGAGATTAACCATAAAGGATCTCTCTACAGATCTGCCAGATGTGCAAACCTGCCCTTAAGAAATCAGACACAATGCCCAGTCCTGCCTACATCAGGGCTTCTGAATGCATTCACACAGGACACACCGTATCACAGTGGCAGAATAAGAGCACAGGCTCCACCTGAGAGCTACTTTTAAGTGCTGGGCTTGTAGGCACACAGAGTGTTGGAGTTGGCAGAATAGGGTAGCAAGATTTTAAAATCATATTTATGTTTAATAACGTCCTAGTCAAGGTGTTTGTCGTGCTGTGGTTGAACAATACTGCACAATGTCCAGTCAGCATTATCACACTGGGACAATGATTTCTGCCAACACTCTCAGGAACAGCAGGAGTCTTTCAGTATTGTCCTTCTTACGGCTTTACATTGGCAAATTTCTTTTCAAAGTTTGGTTTGCTTCAGAGTTTCTGTCTTTTTTTTTTAATACTGATTAAACTCCACTGAAACCCCATATGTTTCAACACCACTGCTGTGAAATTAGAGAAGGATTTCCAGATGCAGGTTTAAATGGCTAGGAAACAAAAATGGACTAAGTCAATTATACTTTCCCATCAGGACATCTTGGAGGCCTGCAACTGTTATCCACACCAGTAACATTCAGCAAACTACCCACTTAACTAGCTACAATTTTAAAATCTCCTTCCCTGTGAGACTAGCTGTAAAATCAACATGTGCCATAGCACCAGCATTGAGTTCCAACAGTAAATGAGAACTTCAGTGGAAATACTGCCTCTACTATGCTTGATTTTGAATATGAAGATCAAATATCTCTGCTTCATCACTGTCACAATGCCTTGGTGACGAGTGATTTTGCAGTGCATGCGCGGTCTGGAAGCACGGGCTGTCCGGGTACCACGGCCAGCAGCTGGAGACCAGGGCTCCACAGCTTGTACCTGGTGGCTCTGGGCGTCCCTCCATGCCAGGCACTTGTAGCTATGGGAAATAGCCTTCTTATTGCTCTCCTTCCTGCCTTCACGTATTTTAAAGAACAAGCATTGCTTTAAGAAAGCAAAGTTGCCGTTTTTCTGGACAATACTGGGTTCCTAATTGTTTAAACACACACAGTCCTGCAGGTCTATGGTCAATATAACTGACAGGCAACCTTACCCGTATATATAACAAACTCACTAGGTTTTAGGTTAAAGTAAAGTGAGAAAAACTAATTGGCTGAAGGGTAAGCATAATAAATTCAGAGGAAAAAGTGTAGCTGATCCCATAATAAAACAACCAGAATGAGAATGTACTACATAATAAACTAAGTGTTACTGTTTTCTACAGTCACCCAGGTCCTGCATTTTGATTGATTGCAGATTCTGAATTACTGAGAAAATAGCAGTTAATTACCCCTAACACCTTCGCAGGAACAGCTTGGAGGGGACTATGAAATTAGCACTCTGAAGTCTGAGTTAAATATATCATTTTAGCTTAATGGAATTTAATAATACTATAATTCAAATGTATGTTGCGCAAAATTAATGGCTTTTAATACTGAAATACCTTTATTTGATCTGCCCCATATTTTATGCACACTGACATTTACTGATTTCTTCTGAAATAACCATCGCTTCCAGAAACTGGAGGAGAAACTTGGGAGTATGTATTTCAGGTGAGGTATTATTCCAGAACCAGTAGTCAGGACCGAGGTTTGATGTGCTTATCCTGATGGTTTGGCTGCCTTTTTCCATCCTGCCTTTAACTCTCTCCCGTGGGTTGTGTCTAGTTATGAGCCCAAAGGACTGAGCTGTGGTTTTCCATCAGAGCCCTTGGAGGAGGGCAGGTGGTGGGAGTCCAGCAGGAACCTCACAGTCATCTCACAGTCCTACCAGCAACTGAGAGTTGCTCTGTAATTAGCCAGGGTGAGCTAGTTAGACTGTGAGTAGAAATCCCCTGGAGATTAAGAGAAGGAGACAGTGTTAAATCCCGTTCATTCCACAGCTGTATCTGTGATGGGCTTGCAGTTACAGCTGGCCACGGAAAGTTTTATGGAGATTTTTGGAAATGGAGGATATGCTGAAATGTCATCTTTTTGACAGTCCCCCTGGGTGGCACTGGGCCATGCTCACTGCAGCTGTAACACCCCATTCTTTGTTCTGCTTGGTCCAATGAAAACCTGCACGTTATCTGTTAAATGATAATTTGCTTGGACATAGAGGATTGAAAAAATTACATCTAGTGTCTATTTACAATTTGATAGACTCTATGAAAATTAGAAATTAATAACAGGACATATAGAACACGTATGCCCAAGAATTATAAAATATGTATGTTTAAATAACAAAAACCCTCAAGGCAGTGAAGTTGAACTTGACTAGTTCAACTAGATTTTACACTTAGGAAAATCCATTTGCACACCAAGGACAAAAATAAAAGTGTATTACAGTATATCCTCCAATCCAAATCAGAATTAATGCTCACATTGGTGCCAGATGCTTTTCAAATTCAGAACTTATTGCTTGGACTCAACAATCTTTGAGGCTTTTTCAGCCTTCATGATTCTATGATTCTGTGACTCCTGCTCACGTTATAGCAGCAGAAGCTTCTTAGAGTAATCTCAAATCCAGATTCACATTATTTTTGAGTCCTGTGTTGTCCTTATACTTCTAAATTCAAGAAGGATTTGTGACTCTTTAAAGTAAAATCTATCTATTTCTGAAATATCTGACCATATAAAATATTAGCTCGATTTAGGTCACAAATAATATCTGTAGCATATGATCCATTCAAGGAAATGATTATTAATTCATATAGAAATAAATAATGTGTTCACCCTGCAATATCTGTTTACAACTCCCAGCAGGGATGATGGGGCAGTATGTGCGAGCATGCAAGCATAAACATAGGGGTTATTTCCAGATATATTCCACAAAAACAGAAGTAGTAAAAAAAATCACTTGAGGACTATAGGAGCATTTAAGGAAATTTTATAAATGCAAAAAAGCACACAGAAAAGCGACAAACTTTAAGATCACTTGCCTGGAGTGAAAGTGTCTCAGGTATTTTAAAAGGTATTTGCACAAAGGATGTAAGATACAGAGAGTTTATTTTCTAGGTGTTGACATTTGCAACACATTGTGAATAAAAACACGAGGATGATCAAATATTAAATAAAAATATATTCAATTTCATTGCCAGACTTAATTCTTCTTATGCAGCATTTTGTTAGTGGAAGAAAATTTAGCATCTGTGTGTCTGAACTCACAGAATCACATCAAATCCCTTAATTTCATAATCTCCTTAAGTTTTGTCATCTCTAACAGTCTTGTCTATAAATCAGTAAAACCTATCAAAGAAAAAAACACTCCTTGAGTAGAAGACTTAAGCAAATCTTATCAATACTTTCACCTTGCATTGACCCCTAATTATACTATTGGGTTTTCTTCATATTTAACAGAATTGTATACACAGTGCTGTATGAAAGGCAGAACAATTGTAAGACAGCAAAAACTGTTTAAATAGTGGCATAAAATATTAAGGGTCTTCTAGCTGGGAAAGTGAAATATCTGCTGTGGATGACAATTGTTTTTCACTGGCATTTTTTAATGTTGGTTTAGAAACTGCATTGTGACAAAATTTGCACAGCTGGGAGCTGATTCTTCCCAGACACTTTCTCAGCACAAAGAAAGGTATTGATTTGAATACAGCCTGCATCATGACCCAGACCTGCCTGAAACTCCATGTTACATACCCACGTCCTGCTCTGTCTCTGATTGCCCGAGGGAGCCACCCAGCCCAGAGCAGAGGAACTGTCCCAGCCGGATCGGTGATGGACGTCTGTCCTGAGGACTGATCCTGCCCTGGGCCCATCTGCTCTCTCTTCTCCTGCTTTTTCATTGCCATCCACCAGTTCAAGCCAATAACATTTTGTTCCACTTCTCCATCGCTTTGTTTTGCTGGGCTGCTCTCTCCACAGAAACTGTTCTTGAAGATTTTGTCCAAGTTTTTGCTTTCCTCTCAAACAATATGTCTATATTGCTCCCTGTAAGAATGGGAATTGTGCCCAGATGGAATGGAAACCTTTAAAGCAAAACACCGAAGAAATAACATGGTTTTCTACTGCTTATGTTGAATCTTTGCTGTACGCGTTGTCCTTTGTAAGTACTTTTCCTGAATTGTTCTTTGTTTTTTTAAGTTTAAGCATATTATATTCAAGCTAAAGGCTACCTTGCATGTCAGGTGAGGATACAGATGAAAATCTTGGAACAAGAAATGAAGTATTCCTTAACAAGTTATGAAAACAACATCAGTGAGCAGTTGGTAAAGCAATCAGAGTCCCAAACCGATATATACAGCAAACACAGCGACCTTAGACTTTCTCTTTTGATTTACAGCAGTGGTGGAAAGTAACTTAACCGGGGGCCATGGGGCTCCAAGAGCAGTAGAGTCAATGTATTGTTTAAAATGTCATGGATGTTAATTAGATTAGCAAAATTATGTTGAGACCTGCAGAGAGAAGTGGGTGTGCTCTTTGAAACTCATTCTTCTGGCCTTAAAATTCACTAAAGATGAATTCCTGGAGAGCTAGGTGAGGTCCTCCTGAGTACCAGAATCCTCCTCAGAACAGCTTATGAAATAGCAAAGGAATTATCTTATTTGGCTTTGGAAGTAACAGGCACCAGCATTCATGGACTGCTCAGTCAGTGGACAGGCACAACAAGCAGGGAACAAACGTCATTCATACTGGTATATTGCAATATAGGGTCTCTTATCAGGTGCTACTAAGTTTTTATTGATGGAATAGTGTCAAATCAGAAGTATTCATTAGAAAAACGGAGTTGCTATTACACTTTTAACCTACCTACTGCTCATTGCCAAAGTATCTGAGCATCCTTCATGTAAATTATGATAATTAGCAATCTGTAGACAAGGAGTCCTTGCCACTCTGCCATAGTCTAGGATGAAAAGGAAGAAAATAAGCACAAAAATTCCTGTACGAAGTTGGGGTTTTGTAATCCTGTGAAAGTGCAGCTTTCTCGTACTGTTGCCAAATACTGCAACTGTCTGCTTTAATAATATAATGGGAAGGTATTAAGCTTTTTCCTCAGAATCACTTACACTTTTTTTCTCAAATTCATAGCAATTATGCTCCTAAACTCTCAAATATATCTATGATCTTTGTCATTCAGTATCCACAATTAGTTTGAAGTGCTCATATATACATTTATTTTGCAGAACTAGGGCTGCAGAAAAGACAGAGGTTTGCTGAATCCACACTTCTTATTGCCACATGGATTTCTCTAGAGGCCTGGCAGACCTGATCTTGTTTAATCTTTCAGAGGCCAAAATAAGTCTCTGACATGTCACTACTGCAATTATAAAGCAGGCTGTCAAATAAAGTCAGATCTGTAAACCAATCCAGCAGCTGGAACTTCAAACTTGCTAATTTTTTGTGGATAAAAAGTAAATGGAATTCTAAATTATGAAGGAACGTACAGAAACCTCCCAACTAGTGCTGAGTTCACAGCAGGCACCAGCAATGCAAACTCCCTGATGTCAGTGCATCAGTGTGTTTCCACTCCAGCCAAGCACTGGCAGAAAATTTATTAATACTAAAATACCCAAAATTTGCAGAAAGGGAGATGATATGATAAATTGCTTCAGCGCCTGGAAAGAGATTCTGGTTCCAGAAAATTTGCCATTGCTTGTCAAGGAAAGAGCCTTGATAATAAGCTATTCCAGCACAATCCCGGGTGAGTTCTCTGACTCCGACTCATGGCTATTTTGGAGGGAAAGATGTTTTGGGCTGTTGTTTTACCTGGGGTGGGAACCAAAAAAACCCTCATAACTGTTAAAAAATTGTGTTCTTCAAATACAATTGAACAAGAAAGCTTCTCTCTGCACTTTTGTGCTCCCATGTGCTCACAATGCTCTATGGAGCCCCTGAGTTTTCATGGGCATTTCAAAAGTTTGTGATTTTATCCCGGTGACTTCCATCAAACAGATGAAAATGATACAGTACATCTCATCCCCACTTCTCATCCGTAGGCTCTTTCATGCTCGTCTCTGACTCTCGTTACTATCCTGAATGTCCTGAGACCTCTCCATATCCATAGAAGCTCATTGATATATTTTAGCATGTGCTTGGTTTAGGAAACTGCTGGGAAAAAAGAAAAATCATTGCCGCTATGCTGTCCTCTGAGATTATCAAGTACAAAATACTGAAATGAGAAACAGTCACATCAATACCATCAAGATTAGTCCCAATAGCAAGAAAATAATGTTGCTACACCTGTGCCAGGTTTGATTGCTATGAAGACTGGGGATGACTCAACTACGGCATTTTCTCATCAAACCAGACTAGACCAGGCTATATCCCTTCTGTCTTAGTCTGTTTCTATATCAGTGGAAAAATGTCACTGCAATGAAAAATGAGCACGTTTCAGGGAACTCATTTCAGTGCACTGAAAACATGAAGGTCATTTATAGTTAGTGCTGCCAAAAGGTGTGGTGACCTATTATAATTAAACCATTATTTCTGCACAGCCATCAGTGCAGTGGACATTATGCCAAATGTACATACATAGGGAAAGGACATTTTTTCCACTGCTTTGATAAGTTTTGGGGCAAATTCTGCACTTCCTGCACCAAAATCCTATTGAAGTTCTTGCAATTTTGGGCTATATTGGAGAAAAATATTTGTAGGGATTATTCACACAACATTTAAAATTTAGAAGATGCTCTATTTAGAAATATAACCTAGAACATGAAGAATCAATAGGCAGCCAACCAGGAGCTCAGGAACTGCAAATGCCACAGTGACTTGTCTAGAGAAGAGCAACAAGGCTGATGTAAGGTCTGGAACACGTCTGGAACATGAGGAGCAGCTGAGTGAGCTGCAGATGTCCTGCCTGAAGAAGAGGAGGCTCAGGGAAGACCTTATCACTCTGTACCAGTGCCTGAAAGGAGGTTGGAGCCAGGTGGGGGTTGGCCTCTTCTCCCAGGCAGCCAATGACAGGACTAGAGAATATGGTCTTAAGCTGCACAAGAGGAGGGTTTGGTTGAACATTAGGAAGAATTTCCTCACAGAAAGGGTGACAAAACACTGGATTGGACTGCCCAGGGAAGTGGTGGTCACTGTCCATGGAGATGTTTAAGGAAAGACTGGATGTGGCACTCAGTGCTATAGTCTAGTTGGCAAGGTGGTATTAGGTCACAGGTTGGACTTGATGGCCTCAGAGCTCTTTTCCAACTTACTTGATTCTGTGATTCTGTGATTTACATACTGTATTAATATTTTTTCCTTTGAAACAATTGGTGGCTTTTTGCCCCCCTTCCCAACAGGCTTCTATCCAATGGTTACATGCCAAAGTAACTGCCTCACACACATGCAAATATATATCATCATCATTATCTCTAAGAGCTGCTATGCCTGGCACAGTCAGGAATCACTACAAATTTTTACTGTTACCATCTTTAAGGTAATTTAAAATCAGTTTAAAAACAGTTGAAATCTTTTCTTGAACTCTGAATAAAGGTTGGAAATGCCTTATATCATATTGTGCCATTACAGACATCAGAAGAAAAATTGTGGTTTATGAATGATGTAAGGGATGTAGGGGACCTTAATGTGGAGAGAAGTTACCTCCTGAGGTCTAGGAGCACGACCCTAGCAGGAAGCTGAGGGTTGACAATCCTTCTGCATGAAGCAGAAGTGGATTGAAGGTGTGGTGGGTGCTTCCTGCCCCAGGGCCTTGGCTGGGGGACATTAGGTGGATGCAGTGACACCAGTCAGCTGAGGACTTTTCCTTATGTTTGCCTGGGTTCGGATTTAAAAATAGTCCTTGGTTAGGATTTTCTCCTCACTTTCTGTGACTGCCAGTGGAAGTAAAAGTGATTTAGTGAGAGGGAAAAAGCACTCATTTCCTACCACAGGACTTAAACCTCCTGCACATTATGCTGTGCATACGGGACAGGCACAAGACCGTAATCCTGAAAGAGTGCCAAGTGTTAGGCATGTAGAAGACTGCTTGCCACAAAGAAAGCTGAAGCCTTAGCCAAGTGGGCGAAGAAGGTCAGAAGTGTGGGTAGGGAGTTAAACCTCTTTCACAGAGTTGTTTAATGTTTCAGAATACACTACTGGATTTGCAATCAGTTTGGCAGTGCAGTCTGAAAATCAGACATCTCCTTTAAGGAAACTTTTTATGTCTGAACAGAAAGAGATTTGTCCTCAAGCAGGAAGCCTAATATAGAGCTTACGCAGCGATATATTTTCAGTCGTGTGGCCAAGACAATAAACATGCATCTTTTGATCTGCATGGCAACAGTGCATGAGTCGTAGTTTGTGCCAGGATAGAATGAGATGCAAATCTGCCAGGAGTGAGTCAGTACTCTGGGATGTTTCTGTACATCCTAAATTTCACCAGGCTGAGACTTGGGGACCTGAAGTAAAATGTCTCAAGAACCCATAAAACTATTCCAGCAAGCATGATGGCTTAAGCCATTATGTCAAAACACAGGAACAAGCAGTCTATTTTGTATAAAATATTTTTTGGTCATCTAACGATAAATTAGAATTCTTTAAAACGTGTACTTCTGTAGGCATGCGTTTACCAGCAGCCTTTTCCTCTCTATATGATTCCAAGAGGGGCAGTAATACCTCTCCTGGGACTACAGAAAGCACGGGTAGAGTTTTAAAATACCATTAAAAATTATCTCTTATTAATCGCTGTCACATTCAAATTTGAGCAATATCCTCTGGCCATTTAATACCAGTGCTGCCATTATCCCTTGTTGTCCTACGACTTTATCCAGCTAACCACACTGGTACGTTATTTCCGAGGCCGCCTCTGTTTACAAATCAAAGTGCCTCGCTTAAGCGCAGCCTGCTGAAATGCTGTGCTGTTATTAGGAAATGTGAGTGGGCTGAAGTGGGGATCCCTGTAGAGTTAACTTGGCAGCCTTCAAGATCCTGGCTCAACCTGATATTAAAAGTGAGTCATCAGATTACCCACACAGCAGGCCCTCACTTTGTACTTTTCACTGTGAGGAGCTCAGCAGAGGGCCGGGAGATTCAGCGTTTGCTTCTCTAATTAATATCCAGCTGAAAGGAGCTCCTTGTTCAGGAAGACTTGGTGGAGTTTTTGTTGCAAGTTGGTTAGTTTAAGGTTTGGTTAGGTTTTTTTTCCTTTTACTTTGGTTTTCTTTTTTTTTTCTTTTTTTTTTTTTGTTCTTCAGTTTTCAGTGCTGATAAAAAACACAAGCCAGGCCTTACCACCTGGAACAGTAGTGTGCAGTTTGTGTTAGGTGCCCAATACAGGCTGCTTCATTTCCACTTCAGTTCTAGGGCTCTGCAACTGCTTCTGCTCCATGAATGTTATTTTTGTATCTGCTAAGAGCTGCTTGCAGCTCAAATCTTTAATTCATGTTAATTTGAGGCTAGGCTTTTATCTCAAGAAGACCCATAAACAGCCCCTGAGGTTCTCTGGCAGAAGGTGTTGCCAGTGCTCCCACATCTTTGAAGAGCTGAGGAACCACAATACAATAAATGCTGCAGGGTTAACATGCTTTCCAGGTTAATCAATTGAGGCCAGGTTTTCCTTCTGGCATACATGTTAAATATCTAACTAATTCGTCTTTCATGGAGCATTTTCTTGTTCCAGCAGCTTTGCAGCAGCACTGGGGGTGGCATGTAAACATAGCATCTGATGGACAGGCTGTTTCCTGTGCTCTGAAGCTGTCTTGATTCTGCTTTTCTCTTGCTTTTATCCCAGCCCATCAATCACATTTATATGCCTCTCTGTAATTGAGATAACTTTTCTGTCCTTTTTACAGCCTAAAAAAAAATTTCATTTTCTACTTGCCTACTTCCCTGATTTAGAGGTACACTTTATTGAAAAGTCTCTCCTTCACATTGAACTATTTGATCTTTATTTGTCCCCAACATGAGATAGCAGCTATATGAGCTAAAGCATGTGGATTGCAGTGGAACTTGGGCACCTAAGTATAGATGCTTTCCTGAAGCAGAGCCTGCTTTTTTGTTAATATGTTCTGGATCTGAAGGGGACTGAAATCAGTATGATATCTCACTAGTGGTCCTAGTACAGTTGCATAGCCAGGTTAGTAAAAAAGGATTCTGTGAGTGAAAAAAAAAAGTCAATATCACAGTAATTTTGACTGCAAAATTTGCATTTACAAAATTCTATGTTGCCCAAATGTACATTTTTTCAAGTGCCTCCTTATTTTCTTCTGATTTGTTTCAGGATATGCTAGTTTTTTGTGCCTTTCTCAGTATATTCCCTTTCTATTTATGCCTGTAACAGGCAGAATCATTGCTATTCATTTCACTATATGAATTCCATGACAATGCTGCGGTTTGTTTCATACAGCTGCAGAACCACTGAATGCAAAAGCATGCTTTAGTTTTGCAGCTATTCAGTTTTGTTGGAACTCAGATCACAACAGTTTGGGGAGGGTTTTTTGTTTGTTTAGATCCTCCCAAAGGCAAGGAACTGGAATAGGAGAAAAATAAAATTTATGTTACATATGAAACTAGTACAAAAAGGGAGGGAAAGAGGCTGAAGAAAATATAAATCTTCTTAAACAACCAAACGATTTGAATTATGGAAACAAGAGTGTTTTATGTCAAGTGCCTCTTCACCCTCTAAGTGTGCTATGAAATATGATCACTTGTCTTGAATACACTCCGTCCTAACAGCAACATTCTTGAACTTACAAACACTATTAATTGTGTCAAACTTGGAATCTGAATCCTGCAAACCCTTCCTATGTTAAACTGAATGGGTCTCATTCATAGCTGGGCTAGGTTTGAATGAGCTCAGCGTGGTTATGTTAGGCAGGACAAACTTTTCCTTAATAATTCTGCATTCTTCTATCAACAAATCTTTGAGTAACCTATTTTGAAGTAGTCTGTATGGAACAGGACTCCTTTTCTATATGCCGCAGTTAGGCTGAGAAAGTCATGTATCACAGACCACCAATGAAACTGGATTTTCCAAAAGGAAAAGCAATAGCCATGTGAAGTTAAAATACTTTTTAGGCACCATTCTCCATTTTTTCTACAGGAAGACCCTCTGTTGGTAGGTGGAATACACCTTTTATTCCTAATAATGAGGCTGCAATCTCTTTTACTCCTTGACTTAAGTGTATTTAAAGTATTGTTGTTTTACATGAAATTGTAATTATAGGAACAGAGAGGAATACAGTGAAAATGACCTTCCTCTAAATTTGCTTTCAATGAACAAGCTAACATACAAACAGCAGACAAACCACAGCAACAGGTCTGTTCCACACTGGTACTGCTTCTCAAATTGGTACCTCAGCTTTGCTGGCTCAGGTGTTCTACATGGTAGCTCTCCACAGCAGCACACTGACAGTGTGAGCTTGGTTTCTGCCTGAGATAGAGAGGAACACCCCGGGGAAAGATCAATGTGAGCAGCTAAGAATGAAACTAAAATTTTAGACAAAGTTTGATGTTCCATTTTATGTTTCTATTTTTGTTTCCAGGGTTGTAATAAATTACTTAACCATTTGATGCCAGTGTCTCCAAAGTTTATCTGGTTCTAGTAGCCTAGTTTTAAGGTGTTTTGCTAGATTGTGGATAGGCTGTTCCAAAAGGCAGAAAATTGCTCCATACAGGCACAAACTGGCATCCCTCAAAGATGCCACTCTTCAGGACCTCTTTGGGGGTTTGGCTGGGTAACTCAGCTGTTAAGCCTGGTAAAACTCCATGTTATACAAGAAAAAGACATTTCCTTTATCTGGTGAACTCTGTTCTATTTGAAAATATACTTGGATTTTTGTCTTTCTTTTAAAGATGCAAACGGACGTTGACCACCCAGACTGAGTCATGCAGTATGTGATGCCAAGAAATCCTACTTAAGTAGTGATCTGAGTCTCTGTGTGATGCATGTGTGAGAGCAGTGAGGCTTGTAAGTAGAAGAAGCCAAACCTGCTTTGCTGTTCCGCTCAGGAGGAGAGAGAACGTGATGGCAAAGCATTTGCTGAGATCCTGGATTGCCAAGTACGGTCAGGGTGAGCTGAAGGTGTACCAGTGTCTTCCTAAGGAGTATGGGAGGTAGGAAAAGGCTGTCCGCTGCAGTAACACACTGCTTTCTTCATCTTCTGATCCCGAGTGACAAGGACCACATAGATTGCTGGGATCCCCGTCCAAGCAGCAAAAGGTTTGTGCCATCATTACTCAGCTCTCTTCTGCTTCCTTTGGGCTATGGAGTCCCTGCCCATGGATTTGCCAAGAGCACAGCGCAATCAGCACAGTCTCCAGAAAGCTCTGCAACAAACCTCAACAGGATGATCAGTAGCAGCACATTTCAGAAAAACAATAAATCAGAATTTATGTACTGCTTAACAATTATGAAGTATTTCTCAAGCATGAATTAATGAATATATGGAAAGAGTCCTATCAGAGTAGGTGGTTCACAGGCTGTAATGATGATGAACAGACATCTTTAATCCAAACCACACTCAGCACTAAATCAGCACTTGGTGCAAGATTACTTATAAAACTCAAAGATAAATCAGTGATCAGCCAAAAGGAGATAGATAATGCTAAATGGTGAGTTAACATGAATTTCCCAGATTTCTTCACAACAGAAGGCTGCCACTGTTACAAAACACACAGGTGAAGTCTGGCTCCCCAGTCACTTCTAACAGTCACTTTATCCAAACATCTTTCCCAAAGCGGCATCACTGACAAAGCAAGGTGTTACTTGATAAATGTAGGACAATTTCCTCCTTTTGGTCTTAGTACATGGTATATAAGATCTCATATATATAAGAATAAGAGTCAAAAGTTCTTACAAGAAAGCAAGATGGAGAAAAACTCCTAAAAAATAGAAGAATGGGAACATGTGTGACTAAACAAGAAAATGAACACCTCAGGCAACTGTCTAACACAAGAAATGAGAAGAGGAAAAGATGAAACTGTCAATGAAGCTGTGCCACAACCGCAGGGCAGTCAGAGGAAAAGTGATCCCTGGATCCATGGATTAGAGAGGCTTTGGCCAGTTTTGGTCCTGACTGTTTCCAAATTCACTAAGTGCATTTTCTGAAGGACAAGACCATTAAAGCTTATTCCTAAAGTTTAATGTTTAATGCTAAGTGGATTGTTGAACTACAGATATCTAAGGGAATGGCAAGGAGTGTGAGTCAAGACTGCTGTATTCAAAGCCTGGCTAAAGAACAGCAGATTTGGAGTAGGTGAAATAAAGTGCTGAAGTAGTTTAATAGACTAACCTGAACACCAGGCTGTGACAGAACAAAAACCAGATCACTCTGATATTTCTGAATTAGCAATTCTGTTTCACATAAGAAGGAATATTCAATCATAATTTTTCTTGAAAAGTATAACCAGATGGGCAGCCACCCTAACAGCCAAGAAACATGTCTTTTGAGAGTCATTCTGGGACATTTCATAGAATAAAACACCCTTTTCTCTTTTTTTTTTTAGCAGCTCTAGTTTCAGGTTCTGACAAAGGCAGACAGGACCATTACACATGGAAAATGGTGCAATGGGAACACTATCAGAGTGAACCAGCTCCTGTAAGCAGCTGAGTTACTCCATTCTTATTCAGGCAGATTCTGTTAACAAGGTCTTGACCCAAGTAAGAATTTTAGAAACAGGGAATAATATCATTAGGGGGAATTCATATATTCTGTACTATTTTCTCTACACTTTTCCTTGTGGTGTAGCATGGGCAAGGAACAATTCTCCTTCAGCTGCAAAGTGAACATACCTGGAAGAAAACAGAGACTCCAATTCTTCCTCTCTTCACTTGCTCTTTCCTGCAGGCTAATCTGTACCTGGTTTTGAGGAGATACTGCTGTTTAAATGTACAAGACCTGCTTTAGTGAGATGGAATAGATTACTCTTCCCTCTCTATCCTCAGTCTTTGAGTGCTGTTCCGCTCACTGCCACTGCATCTCTTGTGTTTCAAGTTCTGCGGGATTAGGGGACTGGCATGCAAATGTGGTTTGATATTATGAATAAACAAAGTGCTAATCTCTCGTAATGCACAATATTATCAAGGCAGGTCCAATCCTGAAATTTAAGAACCAAGTCATTATTCCAGAGACATATACAGCTGCTGGAGGGGTAAGTCACTTCTAGAGAGACCATTCCAAGGTTGTAGAACATTGGAAAAAAACACCACAAAAAGTTTTTATAAAATGAAAGCCAATTCTCAGATAAACCCGTACCCATAGAAGGGCAGGATTTTGGGTGGCAGAAGTGTCTTTGAGAAGTTTGGAAGTCTCTGTATAGTTGGAGAAACAGTAAAACTACTTCTGTCTTCTGTTCTTTACTGCTGTAGCATAATAGTCAAAAGCACCATAAGATTTATTCCTGTAGCAATCATGATAGGGAAACCACTGCCAAAGGAAACTAATCAATAGTTGAAATATTTGCTAGTAAACTGTACATTGAATAAACTGTTAGAATCATGGTGAAATCTGGGAGATCTCCAACTGTAAACGTTGTACTAAAACTAGCAGGACGGTATTCACCAGTAGAGAATTTTATGTTTTGTGTTTCTAATATATGTTTATTCACACTCAGTCATAAATACACATCGCACACCGCATGCATATAAGTGTGTGACAGTTAATGAGAAATATTGTGCTGGCTTACACCTTATTTTGGGTTGGATTTGATCAAGAAAATGATTGAGGGAACACCAGTATCCTGCAGGGATCTCTTCTGAGAATTGCCCTACTGCATGTTAAGAGGATACGCTTGCCTAGGACAATATTTATTTAAGACATAATATTTTATATAGTTTAACTGTCCATTCACTCTAGAAAAGCACCACTAACTCCAGATAGCAAATGCATGCCCACAGGCTAAAAAATAGGGATTTGCTTCTCAGTAGTCTGAAATGCATAAAAGAAAAATATCTCAGGAGTGTATATGTGTTCACACTCCTGTGTGTGTTTGGGGAGATGGAGAGGTAGACAGCTATATAGAATAATGAATCCTTCCTTTCTATACAGTATAGCTCTGTACAAGCCACACTATGACAGATAAGCCACCATCTATCCCTGCTTAAGCGGGAATCTGTACGTCATGAACACATTTCCTACACTGTTGGAGGATTTCTACCTGAAATTCTGTGTGTAGGGGACAATGCTACATTATTTTCCTTCCACTTTCCAGGCTCAGCACATAGTAAAATCCTTGTCTGCAGAGTTCAGGTTTCCTTTTTGCATGGTGAAGTTATCAGCTTTCTGTCAGGGTTGCATTATGTTTTTTGAAGGAGGTGGAAGAGGTGGGGGAGAAGGTTTATTGTACAAGCTGACAGTTAAGACGTGCTCTAATGAATTGAATCTGGCCAGCTCTCCATACTCTATCGAGCTTTCCAGACTTGCAAAGCTTTGAACCTTGCACATGAAAGGGGGAAGTATTTTTTGAAATCCGCTATGACTGAAACTTTGCTGCTCATCTGAAGGTATCATTTGTATTTCACTTCATAAAATAATGAACTCTGGAGCTGTCTCTTGTGAACTAGTCCAGCAGTCTTGTCCAATTTTGGTAGTAAAGGTCATAAAAGTTAGGTGTTCCTGCAGTGAGACCAACTCTATGGCAGTGTTCAAAGGACATGCTTCTGTCTTGGCCAGAACCTAGCATATAAGAATATCAAAGAATTAATATCTAAAATTTTTCTGCAACAGATACCAACTGAACCTTTATCCAGCATTTATGAGGCTTGAGTAACAGTATTGTGCTAGGAATAACAGAAATGAAGATAGTTTCCCAAAAAGATTTAGAAGTTTTTAAAATTTTAACAATTTAACTTCCTGCATTATTGGTTTTTTTCCGTTTTCCCTTTCTTGTAATGAAACATTAATCTGACTTCATTTGCAACTTATACGATCTGTTTTAAATGCATTTTATGAAAATATTTAAAATAAATGTCATAGAAATGGTCTATACACAAATTCAGATAGCATTTTTAGATTGATTGTTGGTTCAAACAAAGGATAGGTATTTTTTCCCATAAACTACTTTCTTCTCATTTGTTTTTGCTGTCAGTATTTCAGACTTCTGCCCTGATCTTGCCAAGTCTCACAAAATAAATGATCTGCTATGTATTTCAAAGAAGGAAAGTCCTCCAAAAAGAAATCCGCATCCATAGAGGAAGTGAAGCTGGTCTTTCATTTATAACAAGCCTGCATCACAAGAAGATTTAGTAAACCTTTAGTTTACATCTACCAAGTGGGTTTTTTGAGAAGACAGTAGTATTAACTCCCCTGCTTGATACTCATTTTAGTAACAATTCATGATACATAAATAGTTTGCATTAAATAGTTTGAATTAACAAATGGTTTATTTTCATGAGTATTTTTTTCTTCCTCACAATATGCCAATATTTATCAGCTTTTTAAAATCACATTTTTATAAATAGATGAAAATTTATCACCTGGTCATAGGCCATAGGAAATACATATTCAAGTGAAATCAGTTACCAAGTGAATTGTTATCTGGTTGTTTCTGAAGGACATGCATGACTGAGACACAAAAATCCATTTTAAGGCAAGTTTTTTAGTACCCAGTGGAAAATACTTGTTCTGGTTGAACAAATATCTTCAAAAGGCTTAAGAGTAAAATAACTGTCATATTGGTCAGACTGAAGAGTGAGATAAGCCCCTAGATTGAAAGAAATCAAATACAACATGGAGTGGGTGTATTATCCTAGCACCCAGCATCCATCAGTTTAGTGTTTTCTTTAGCAAGTCAAAGGTTTTTGTGAGCACTGGCAAAGGTACTTTTAAAGAGGATTCAAGCCATAGTTGCTGCACTTATCATTCTTGGCCTCTTTGCCAGTGGACGCAGTAATGCATGGTTGCTGTGAGGACCTGTTCTGCGCTGTTTAACACACACAGTTATGTCACACCCTAAAATTGAAAATTGGCTGCATCTCACCATCAGGAGAAGGGATTTCTGCCCTGTATTCCCTGAGAGACCTGGCAGTGGAGTAACCAGTGGGGACAGTGCACTCAGCACTGATGATGTCTGTTCTCCCTTTGACTAACAAAATCACTGTTACATATAATCCAAATGTCTAAAAAAATTAAGCTAACGAAAAAAACAACTCTATGTTCTCTATTAGAGTTGCTGGGGCCTCGTAAGCTGGGCACCAAGGGCTGGGAAGAGCACTGGGCTCGAACAGGACGGCTGATAGAGAGCTCTGATGCACCTCTGAGCAGCATAAAGTTTCTAGCAGACATTAAAATCTCTTGCGGAATTTTTGTTACTCTTTAATGACAATCTAGTTACTATGGAAAATGAGTGTGCCCAATATGATGACAAATCCTGATGCACATTTTCCACTGTCCTGAGAACTAATTCTCCTTTCTCACATTCTCTCCTTTGGTTTATTCATACGATACAATAAAAGAGTAGTTAACTTTCAAAAATATCATGTAAATATTGAAAGCAGTATGCAACCCACAGAACAATATGTCTTTCCATAGTTACAATAAGCCCTATGCAATCCCACAATTAATGTCAGATTTGATTTCTCTTGTGTTTTTCTGTCCTTATAGCAATCATTTCTGTTCTTCCTTTCCTTAGTCTTTTCTCAGGCTCTCAGGGTGACAGCTTTTGTGATCATTTACTTTGTAAGTTATTTTAGTTTTCACTTCACTTTGAAATGATTGTTTCAATATTATATTAAGTTGATTTTTCTTCTCTGTTCTACCTCCCACACTCCCATATTGATATCACTTCTTCCACCCTAATTTCCTCAGTATTCTTGGATTGCTTAGGATAGAGTCTTCAGCTGAGTGGTGTTTGAACATGGTCATTGGTTTGTTTGTGAGATGTCTACACCATGTCTGCTTCAACCACTTGATAGAGATTTTTTATAGCCATATTGGTTTGGCAGAACCTGTACATATTTCAGCATCATTTTTACATGGAATGTGGATCTGCTTTTTCTAGCTTGTTCCTAACACTCAGTGTGGATTAAAGAGTGCATTGATCACTAAATAAGTCTGAGAAGGTTGATTTTAAGCAAGATTTAATACCAAAAGTTAGTACATTTGGAATCATATAAAATAAGTAGAAATGAAATAAAAATATTTTCAGTTCCTGACTCTGTTTGTAGAACTAAAATGAGGATTCTTTGAATTCTGTTACAAGCTAATTATTTCTTGTTCTAATCTCAGGATATTTTTTCCCAGAGCTATTTGACTATGCTGGCTTTTCTCCAAAAACTGGAAAACATTTTTGAATGAGCATTTTATTCTAAATTATTCCAAGCATTTTCAGTTTATTATTATGGCCAATATTTTTTGTCTCAGTTTGGCATTCTGTCTGCCCCTAGATAAATTTGTTTTTCCTTCCCTCTGAAAAACCAGTATAATAATTTAGGAGCTAAATAACTTTTCAGTAGACTTGTCACTGATGTTCAGATTACAGTTTTACTGCTAGGCAAACAGAAATCCGCATTTAAAGTGTGGATGGAGGCAGCTGGATGTTGTTACAAAAGCTGGTGGCTAGAGGGAACTCTTTTTCCTTGTTGGAGATGGTGGATGTAACAGTAAAAGAACTTCTAGTGCAGCAAAGCAGTTCATTAAAGAAAAAGAAGAAGGAAAAATCCTTGAAACAAAAACATTAGCTTGAATTCTGAAGTGCTCCCAGTTGGGCGTAGGAATGAGGAGAAGTGTCAATGAAATTTATCATTTCTCCAGCTAAGAAAAGGAGAGCCTTTCAATGTCCAGGGACAGTTGTAAGGTCACGCATGGCTAAATGCACTCCCAGCAGCCAGCTCCTTGGAAGCTGTTAGAAGAGTTATGGCAGCCTGGGTTACCCTGGCTGTAGGGGTAGATGTTTTGGTTTTATGAATGTGGGAAGAGAAGACCCAGACCACAAAAAAGAGCAGGGAGTTCACAGAGCAGCAGTAGGTGAGGCATTTAGGTAACAGCTACTGCACTTTTCGGCCCCAAGCCAGTGAATTAATTAAGCGTGTGCTTAAGTTTAAACATTGAGTAACTCATAGCTTTAGCTGAGCTATTCAAATGTTAGAAGTTTAACAGCTTTAGAGCCTACAAGCATCAGGTTGCTTAAGCTTTGGCATTTTGGCTCCAGGTACACCCCTTGAGTACTGCCTGGGTGGTGGGCACAGGGTAGGTGGGGAGAGCTTTTGTTTGGAGAATGTGTTGGGGTGGTACTTGGCAAAAGCTGAGGTGTAGGAAAGCCTGACATGTGCACAGTCTCACTCTCATCTGAAGCTGGGCTTTGGCCAGCTTGTGTACCTTACACAGGAATTTGGAAGCATTCCTGGTACTGTAGTGTGGTCCTAGAGACCTACTTTTTTCTTGTCCATTTTTCTTGTTGGATCACGCCCTGAAAGATAATGCAGTAGAGCAAATCAGGTGAGGGGTAGCAAAAGAAAGATGAAAGAGTTGGAGAGGAGATTACAATGCTGACAATTAGCATAACCTTACATCTGGTTTAATGCTACCTTGCTCCAGTACTGCTTAACTCCACTGCAAATGGCAAGAAAGTAATATAAATCTTAGCATATTTCTCCCTGTTAAGCAATCATCTCTGAAGCTATGAACACTCACAAGTCTCAACTGTCCTTACATGGGCTAGCCACTAGAAGCTAAGGCCCACAGCCCTTTTATGGGGTCACTATTACCAACACAGTCGGACCCAGGTGTAAGTGTTTCAGCAAACGTTCCTGCAGATGTGCTCCAAATGTTCTCAGCTGTACTCCAACAGCACGGTTTGCCAAGAGCTGTTGAATGTATCTTGCATTCGGCAGCTGTGGCTATGTTGCTAAAAAGCACCGAGTTGACAGCTCTGCCTGCCCTCTGTCTACACTGCCAGTTGGCCTGGGCAAACTTGGCCTTGAGACAGTGGAGTGTAGTCAGGCAGGTGTGGCCCAAGACGTCTGTCCGGTGTGACCGTGCCAGGACTGTGTTTGCTCACTGCACAGCGCACGGGGCCGATCCCAAACGTGATCTCAGTTCTGCCCATGGCATGCTGTTTAAGTACTGAGCAGTTCTGAACTGTTCAGTTGTGTCAAATCAGGCCAAAACTCTATCTAACCCTGGAATCTTGCCGTTGGCAAAGGCAAATAGAGGTTGATAGTGGAGAGCATAATACTTCTTCCCAGAAATACTTCCACATCCTACAGCAATTCATGCTTCAGCAACTTAGCCAGATGTGATATCTTCTCATTGAAAGGATTTATTCTGTCATAGCCACATCACCCTGCAGAAAGGAGCTCCACCACACCAGCCTCCTGCTTTTCAAAACTACCACTGGATGGTTCCTTTTGATGTCCTCCAGTTGCACTTACAGAGACCACACATTGTCTGTGCAACAGCCCTGCCCTGTGCCTGATTTTGTAGATCTCTGTAAAGTGTCTGTCCTCAGACAAGTCTCTAGAGGCTAAAGAGTCATAGTGCAGTTAGTTATTCGTCACCTGGAAGCTGTTCCATACCTTTGATCAGGTCTGTCACTCGCCTCTCCACTTTTTTTTCAGTTCTACTATGTCTTTTTTTAAGATGTGTGTGCCGGGGGAGGGAACCATAACTGCTGAACTAGGTCACATAAAATCTTGGACAAATTCCTGGGTTTCTATTTTAATGTCTCCAAAGCCTTGGCAAAGGTTCAGAACGGTTCAGTTTTCTTCCTCTCTCTCCCTTCAGTAGAGTTACTTCTATGATTAAGGCAAACCTCCCAACCTCCCAGCTCGTCAATGTGAAGCTGGAACAGAGAAGTGCATCTAGAAACACACTGATGGAAAGATCACTACATTTGGTCCTCTTCAAACTCAGGCATTCTTACCATATAATGTCACTCACAAACTGATCAAGTCCCATTTGAAAATAAGCAAGTGGTTTTGCCCTCACTACTCCTACCAAAAGGCTGTTACAGGATATCACAGCCATAGGAAATCTCTTTTCCATTCTACCTTTCTTCATGGATGCTTTATAAAAGTTTATTTTAGTTCATCTTCTCTTTTCCATTAATATTTATATCTCTCATACATTTATGGGCCACAAACATGTTCAGGATAATCCTGCGAGGTAATTCAAACTATGTCCCTCCACTGTCTTGCATGACACAGTTTCTGCTTCTTTTTTCTAGCTTTCACCTACATCTGCCCTAGTTGGACATCAGCTTTTCTGAATACTCGTGGCCAGAGCTGTAGACAGTCTTCTGGATGAAGACTCATCAGTGCCTTGGCAACTGCACGCTTCTGGAAAAGCCGCACTTGGTTAATCCTCACACGACATCTGTCTTTCTCACATTGGTAATTGCCATGGTCCTGATGCAATCGGTTAATTTATCCAAATACATCGCCTTGTGTTTAATTATTTTGTCCCTTAAACTTTGATCTACAGTTCCCCAATCCTCTTGAGCTCCAGCTGATAGTGCTAGCCAGATTTTCCTGTTTCTTGTCCTGGCCAAAGAGGAGAATGCAAGCACTTAACTGCCACTGCTAAATGTCCTATTACTTGTTAACTTCACTTGGCTGCCATAATTTCTATTTATATCCCCACAATTCTCTTCAGCTCTTCTGCCTTGCATTCGCAATCCCGAACAATTAATTGAATTTCAGGGCATCACTAGAATATTTTTAATATTCCCCTTTCTTGAGTGCATCCCTCTGTCTTTCTTATTGCAGCTGAGATAGTGTTTATTGTGTAAATTATTTGCAAGCCCTAGTTCAAGTTGTCTTTCACCAAAGTGTAAGTCAAATGATGAAAATGTTAAACATAAGTATTTTGTGGGATTTTTTTTGCCATGATGGACATATAACTTAGCCTTTTTGATTACAAAACATATTTTAAGGATGTTACCACACACTTAAGCATGCTAACTTTTTGTTCTGGTTTTATTTTCTCTCTTGATTTGAACTTGTTGCTGAGTGAAAAGAAAACTCAGCACTTCTTGTAGTGTTTTATTGTGCTGTAGCTGTAAGACAGCGAAAAGTGACACATGTATTTCCATTCATGCCTTTAGAACACCTCAAAGAAGGGAAACACAGGGTGCTGGCAATGCCTATGCCTTCTGCATACTAGAAAGAGGAGTAGAATAGCCCTGGAGTGGCCCTTGCAGCTAAGAAAGGATTTATGCCAAATATTGGCATGAGTATTCTGAGTAGCAAGGCATCTTACTTCTGTCCATCTCACCTTTATCACTGGGCTTGCAGAACCTCTTCATCAAGATTTTTTTAAACTGTGGGTATGCAGAAGTGCCTCCTGGCTTCAGCAAAGAGGCTGTTTTTGCTGAGGACTGTGAAGCTCCCAGATTTATAAACAAGAGAGTTGAAGACAGATTTAATAATAACCTGAATCCTACCCTAGAGCACACAGGCACGAGTCTCTGTTTAGTTCATAAGTAGAGCAGTGGTAATTTGGAGCATTCAGTGGAACAGAACTGGTCATCACAAAGCAGAGGCCAAGGCTATAAAATCTGATACACTTGAGACCTCTGGCTTACAAGGCTTTGGGTTAAGCACATGTATCACTGTTTGCATGCTCTGCACCTAAATCCAATAGCTGCTGTTAGAGTCCATGGGTTACAAAAGCTGAGTTATCAAAGTGCTGAGTTGCTGGTACAAGTTCTACCAGCAGTTTTAATAGCCTTTAGCTCCATTACTAGTGTTTATTCCCATGTTTATTGGTATAAAACAACCCATCGTGAGAGAAATAGCAAAACAGATATTTCCTTCTTAATGCTAAATAGCCATTTTCATTCACTATGCACCATTCTTTTATTCTACAGTGTGGCTACCTAAAGATGCCCAGACATTTGCTTAAAATATGTTCTCAGACAATAAGAAAGCAATCAAGTGTAGCTGCATGCATGGAGCAGTGCCTATCTCTAGGAACCAAGTGACATTTACAGCTTGTTGCCTTCCAAAGAGTGATTTTTGGGCATTTTTGTACTCCAGAAACTTCTCTTAAATATTTTTAGTCTCAGGATTTTGGGAGGGGATTGAAATATTTCCTGCCAAGTTTTTCAGATGGTGTATTGCCAAAAATGTCTGTACAAAGAGGAGAAACTACTTAAAAATAAAGATATTCACTTCTTTTAACCCAAATTTCAACTGTTATACTCTACTTCATTCACAGAACAAAATGCCATGCACAAACACACACACCACTTTGTAATTTTCCTCATCCAGATGTTTTTGCTAAACATATGGCTGCTGACAGTAAAAATTTAGAAAGAACTCTTACTGAATCTGCTTTTTCTCTACTTGCTTTTCCTTTATACTCACTTTTTTCATGTTCCAAACTATGGCAGGCATTTAGTGTATCTCAGAAAACAGGAATTTCCCAATCTTTCTCACTTCTTAGTGTTCTCATCACCTGCAATTATTCAAAACAATAAAACCCTGGCATTTTTTCCTCAGGAAGAAAAAGCTACATTAAATAAAAGATTTGTGGCTGTGATTGATTACAGACTATAGAAGAACAAGATTATTCTGAAGGAAAAGTCTTACAGATAAAAGGATTATAGTTACTTACACTTGCTGACATGGGATTGAAATATTCCATTTCTGCTTTTGTGACCACTGGGCTCACTTGTGAAAGCTGGGTGAAACTGGGTAGAAACAGATTAGAAACAAAAATCAAGTCCATTTTCCACAGTCCAGAGAGCACAAGAGCAACGCTGAAGAACAAAAAATAAACGAGATATTAAAATATCTTTTTGTTTTTTGAGCTGGACCCTTCATTCCCTTATCCCATTACGCTGGAGTTAATGGGCCTGCTCTATTCCCACAAGGACAAATTAAGCTATTATTAGTAAGAAAGAGTTCTCGTCCTTGCATGCTGTCCATCTGAGGAGTGCAGAGGAAAGCAAGCAGATGAAAACTCCAGTGGCATGGCTCAGTGTAGCCGCAGCCCGGGGACCATTCCAAAGCCCCTCACCGTGCCCCGGGCGGAACACAGCAGGTCTCTGCCACCCCAAATGCCTCTCCCCAGGCAGAGGCAGCCAGAGCCACACGCCAGCTCTGGGGCAAGGAGGATATGAGGCCACTGTTCCCAGCAGAATTGTGCCTCCAGTTCATGGAAGGCACCCAGGGAAGGGTTCAGAGCTGACCCGAGCCTCTTTCCTGAAGGATAGCAGCTCTCCACTTTCCAGAGTGGGAGGGACATTTCTTTGCTAGAAATCAGCAGCTGTAGTGTGTTTTTTTCCTAGTTTCAGAGCTTTTCTTATTTTTCCAAGCCTTTCCCCTTTCCCTCTGCAATAAAGTGGTCATTGTATCTACTCATGCTGTGCTGGAATGTTTTTTTATTTACAATGAAGTAGAAATGATGCCAAACCTTTCAATGTTAGTTAAGTACCATTTTTCCCAACACTTTTTGTTTGTTTGCTTTAATGCACCTTATTTTTATTTTCATTCTGTCCTAATTTGTTTGCAGTCATTTCACAGAAAAACATCTGATGTAGTTTGGACCACAAGCGGCTCACAGGTCACAGTCTGCATAACAAAAATTTACTGATGTCCATACCCTTTTGGTAGACTTTTACTGCCTTTGAATTTCTCTTATAAGTTACACTGGACATCTGCACATCTTGAAGAAAAATTAAAAAAAAAGAACCTCTCTTGATTTATGTTTGCATTTGCTCTCACACATGAAAAACAGAAAAATAAAATCAGAAGAAGAAATATCCTACTTAATTAATATAGGAGGGGTTAAATTCCATCACTTAATTAAAGATATAAAAAATTAAATCCTGGAAAATCTCTTTATGTTCATCTAGGTAGATAGTGTGTATGCTGTTAACATGGTGTGTGTCAGCTGATATATGTGGGAACTGATCTTGAATGTAGGCAAAGAGCTAAACCCCACAGATGCCAAAAACTAAAGAGATTAGGATTCAGCTCACAAACTTGCATTCCTAATGACCAGGATTGAAAAAAAGAATTATTTAGAAAATAAACCTCATTGCAGGAAGATTTATATTGCATGAGCGACTTCTTTTTAAATTAAACGACAGGCATCATTAAACTGAATTTTACTGGCCCAGCTGAGTTCCCCAAGGTAACACGACAAACTCCAGGGATCCATCAAGGAATGCTCAAAAACTGGCCACCACCTGACAGGAGCAAGCCTACACTGTCTAGGATATGGGCAAGTACTGGAACATAACCCTGAGGCAAATTTCTCACCAGAGCTGCTGATGGAGAGATAAGGAAACTCCCTTTTCTTCTCAGGATGCTGGTGGTTGGGGAAGGTTTCCTCTGACATACACTTGGTTTGCATGATATTTTTTGTTGTCATGATGTTGATAGAGTGAAAAAATAACACCATAATTTTCAGTCCAGGAAGATTTGTGCAGGGGAGACCATGAACTCCTCGGCCTTTGTTTGGCCTCTGCAATAAATTTTGTTGCACTGAAGGGGCAGGTGCTTCCATGGCTTTTCCTTCACTTTCTGATGCAGGAACTTCTACTTTTCTGCAGAAATGTTCGCTTTTATTAACACCCTGGTTCTTTGAGGTACTTAGGAACCCTTCAATTTTTAGATGTATGAACCTCTTAGATTCTTCATGTGTTATAGCTGTCCCTTTCAGTAGATACGAAATGTTCCTACCACATTTGTTGAAACTTGGCTCCTTGTATAATCCCACTTTCTATCTAAGTCTCATTAACTGTTTCCTTCTTGTCCTTATCTTGAGTTTAAACCTTTTCTGTTTTCAGAGTTCTCTGGTGCTCCTAATAGCACTTTGCTCTCAGTTCTTCATTGTTACTGCTAATGATTTGTGGGCAAAGTCACCAGGGTTTTGCAGCAGACTCTCATACTGGGGGGGTGAACGTACCCAGTTTGGAAGCTTTTAGACATATGAGGTTTGGTGAGGGGAATTCCCACCCTCTTGTTCTTCCATCACTGATTACTGATACTACTTCTCTGGGAATTTCATTAATCTGGTTTGATAAAACTACCTCCTAAGCCATATACTGGTTTTGCTTCTCATTTGGCTGACCTGGGATTTTTATGGGCTATGAAGTAATTTATGTAATTATAGACTGCATTTCTTTCAGCACTTAAATTACTCTCCTCTGTGAGATCCAGAGTTTGCTATTGCATATATTTATGTGAAAACAGAATTAAACTTGCCCATATTAAGTTTAAAAGTCACAAAAAATATTTTTTTTCTCACCATTCATTCTATCCTAAAAAAATGATGAGATTACCTAAGGATGGTGAGAAAATCTAAGGACTACTGAGTTTTTGTATGAAGGATGATAAAAAATAAAGGATTATTTATTATATGGGCAAGATGTGATGCTCATTTTCATTCTTAGAAAGCTCATTATGCCCACTCAAATTCTGTTTTTACTGCCAAATGATTATTAAGAGTCAGAAGTGCAGATGAGAAGCGATCCCAATTTATGTCAAGACTGCAAGTAGTTCTGCAGCTTTGTGCCTTACTTTATTTCAAGCATCTCCAGATAAAATGTTCAGGGAGAGGAGGCTGGCAAAAAGCATGGGCTAACATATTCACAATGCAAACCTCAGAACCACAAATAACTTATTATTTAATAATTGGATTTCTTCGAGTGCTCCTGGCCCCAAAAGGCCAGCTCTTAACTGCTCAACTTTCTCCATTGACTCTAATTAAGGTTTTCCTTGGCTCATGATTGTGGTGAACTTGGAGAACTTTAAAGTTTGGGGTTTTTTTAAATCTGCTTTTCTCACCAGGTGGAGTGTTCCTGAAAACCTCAAAACTTACGAACTTTCCAGTCCATTTTGCAAGATACTTCTGTCTACACGTTTGACTGAAGATGGAAGCATTCCACAAATCCCCAAGTAGAAATCATTTTATTAGCCAGTTTGTGCACTGTATACAGGAGAATATGGGATTATTTTTTAAGAAATTTACTGCCAAAAAATTTATGGCAGCAATATAAACTCACAAGTGTCCCTTTCTGCAGAGGGGGAGTTGACTTCAGTAGCTGTATGACTGATGATGTGACAAAGTGTGATAGGGAATGCAGCTGCTGGAGCAGAAATAGAGAGGTCCTAAAAACCAGAGATAGAAAACAGAAATTTATTTAAAAGGAAATAAAGATTTCATTATTGTAATTATTATTATTATTATTATGGTAATTAAACTTCCCTTCAAAAGCCTGAATATTCCTTTTTTCTTGTGTATATTGCTTTAGAAAAAATAAAAATAGG
Organism: Phainopepla nitens; assembly: GCA_013400175.1. Taxonomy (NCBI): domain Eukaryota; kingdom Metazoa; phylum Chordata; class Aves; order Passeriformes; family Bombycillidae; genus Phainopepla; species Phainopepla nitens. Next base: position 1,139,439 of record VXBQ01012761.1, on the reverse strand, counting down.
AAAGTGTTCTTAACTATTCCATTAGTTATGTCAATCTCTTTGAAACATATTTTTCCAAACATTTTTATGCTGTAGCTGTATTGAATTCATTTATTTTATCTTTAATTAAAAATCATTCTGTTCTATGCAGTGTTTAAGGCCCCGCATGATGCTTTTGTGTTTGAAATTCTGTGTTTGACAATCTAAGTTTTATCAGTGGTTTCTACTATATACATAATGTAATGCTAAGGAAATTCTGTGCTGACATGTTTCTCCTTTAAATCAGACTGGTTATTTTTGGCTTTTACTTTTTGTCATTTTTAGCATTTTTTTCTCCCAACACCCTCTCTCTCCTTTGCTTCATCCTGTTTTTTCTCCTCCCACTCCCCAAAGCATGGAGAATATCCAGTTTGGATTTGAACCCTGTAGCTGGCTACTCTCACAAAAACCAGCCGAACCAAAACTCCAGACTAAGGCTGAGTGAAAAGTTAATGGATATTTCTTTTCTTTTTTGATCTGAAAAATCAAACCTCTCTCCCAAAACTTTATCTGAAGTCAAATGAACCTTTCCATTCAGCCTCCAAAAATGCTTCAGTTTAAAGACTGTTAATTTAATTTTGTTTTCATTTTATTTTTTTATTCAGTTTAGGCAACTTTGATCTCAAATTGCTGTTTTGAAACAAAACATTCTGTTTTGAAATAAACTGAAATGAAGTATTGTAATATAAAAAGGAAAAGCCTGCACCTTTTTTGGCCAAAGCTATTCACAACACTTGGCAAATAAAAAAAAAAGTGAATTGTTTTGATCAAGCCGGAACCAATTTTCTTTGCCAAATAATTTTCTTGCGAAAAAGAAAAAAAAAATCTGTATAGACTCCACATACATTATATAGATATAGAGTATTTGTTTTATCTATAAATGTAAGCCTATCTCAGTGTAATTCCCTTTGAATTCAGTTATCCTGGTCCGACTACAAAGACAAAACTCAAGGATAAGGGTTTGGTAAGAACAGCTGAGCATGTGGGCACATCTGCTGCATCTTCCCCATCCGTAGAGGATAGGAGACACAGGGTTCCTGCAAATGGTGACCACTGAGGAGAAACAGGCCCCACTGAGGCATCAGAGGTGGGAACAATTTCAAAATTTTCTTAAGAAAATGTTTCCATATTGAAATTCTTAAACAATTTTTCTCCAAGTGAGTATATTTTTTTTAAGCTTTATTTACAAAAATAAATAAAATTGTCCAATAACCTTTCAAAGGGTTTTTGAAGGAGATGACCTCCTCTCTCCACTGACTATAAAGGAGTGAACTAGGCTTTGAGTGGCAGAAAATGACCTAATTCTTGTCTGTGAAAGGAGAAGACATGAAACCACCATTCACCTTTTCTCCTTTAATAGCTCCTTTAATAAACCCTCCCAAGTTATGGCTGATAGAACAGAAATGCTTCAATTTAAACTGGTCAGTGCTCTGAGGAGCCAGGGCCATGGCTCAATTTGGAATACAGCAACAGCCCCTTCATCACCCAGCACACAGTAAAGCAGCCCTCATAATATTTGGACAAAGAAAAATACCCCTTATCATATCTTTCAGCATTTATATTTCTTCTCAAAGGTAAATTAAGATGTTGCTTTTACAGCTAGATCTGTTTAATGTTATTCAGATTTCTTTTTCAGCTATTTCACACCTTTCAAATTCATAAACACGTGAACATTTTGAAGGATGTTGTTTGGATTCCTTTTGGCTTTGTGATATCTGGCTCTGTTTTTGTTTATGCCTTGGTTTCCATGTTTTTTGACTTTGACTTCGGATTTCTTTTATAATATTTGTGGGTTTTGTTGGTTTTTTTTTCACTCTCCATCTCCTCTGGCTGAAAACCTGGCGCATTAGAAACCCTTTGAAATGGATACGTTCCATTCTGTACCTGTGGTTGGGAGTTATGCCAGCTTGAAGCTAAAAAAAATAAAACACAGAGTATGTGATAAAAGCATGCATATATACAAAAAGCAGAAACATCTTTTGATTTCTTTCTATATTGTGGAGAACAAAAAGATTTTCTGCAAACTTCAGTGGAGAAAATGACCCCGTAAGTCACAATGATTTGCAATACCAGTCACTGAAGTTTGAATCAAATAAAGCAGGTTCTTGGACTTTCTGCATTCAAGTGTTCTTCTCACAAGACACTGGCAGGAGAGGAACCACACTACCTTTTTGTGGGAAATTTCATTTTTGACCTTAAATATTTTTGTGAATATGAGTATCTCACCCAATATGAGGATTGCTGTTACTATCCTTGCTGCTGTGATGACATTGTGACTAACTTGAATGCCAGCCTTTATTTTTTTTTTGACAAGAGGAAGTTCAGACCACAATCTTTAGGCCAGTTTTACTTGTGGCTCACCAAGAAAATACTATAAATAGTTAATATTTGGAATTCACAGATGGAGAAGATGAAAGTACAGAAAAATTTAATGGCTTGCTAAAAGGCAAAGACTGAGTTAATGGCAGAGCCAGCAAAGGCACCTTAAACCCTTGTTTTAGCATGTAATTCTGGCCAAGACAATTCAGCCTTCAAAAGGGAAAACTGTATTTTGTGAAACCAATTATTATTTTGAATACTGTGGCTAAAGTATGTCTCTGTCAAATTTTGGACTAGCCTGTGGTTCCTTACCAAGAGAGCCCTGGTTTGAATCACCTCTGGGGACTGATACATTTCAATCCCAGGGATAAAAATGTTACAGACTTTGAAAGTACATGCCAGACATAAGATCACAAAAATGTGAAAGCAGGGTCCTGTTTCTAGTCAGCAAGGCTAGATATGGGAAGTCTTTGCTTGTCTGCTCTTGAAAAAGAGAAGTATGTTTTTATTGGAATCCAGTGGCCCCTTTACATTTGGTTTAAACTCTTGCCACTATCTACATGTCAAAGGTAAAATATAGTACTTAGATTTCAAGGATTCAATACTCATGAAGGCAGAAGGACAGAGGGCCGTGGCTCCCAATCTTTCTTGATACAGGTCTGCACTCAGCAATATTCCAGTAGAGGTGCAGATGCCAGTATAGACACTTCAAGCTTACTGACAAAAGTTTTTCACTGTTACTTCTCTTCACCTCCTCAAATGTACCTCTCTGACCACTGGCTGTCTGCAAACCACAGGGTAAAGCCACAGGCTAAGGCAGGTAATATTTACACCCTGGTAGAAATATAATTTCCAGGACAAGATTTCTTTCCTTACCATAGAGGAATTAGGTCCAAAAGAAGGTAGTGGACTGAGATGCAGATTTTTTTTTTAGTGACACTAAAGCTAACTAACCATTTCCTAAATTAATCCATTACTATCTGGTAGTTCTAAATCCCACAGGGTGCTCTCATTCTGCAACAATCTTTTGAAAATTTTTCATTAAAAAATGCCAGACATTTAGTTAGAAGCTTCATTCTGCATGCAATGGGCTCAAAGAGCACTTCTGACCTGCAGCAGGACATCCTTCCATGGCTTAAGCTAAGATGCCATCTCCCAGTTTCCACGTCAGTTTCCTCAGATGCATCTGGGAAAATATTTTCGGGTTTGCATGTATACCAAGCACAAAAAAATATTGTCCATGGCTTCTTT
>VXBQ01012761.1:1120426-1135824 GCA_013400175.1 Phainopepla nitens | reverse complement strand
TTTTTTTTTTTTTTTTTAAATGAAGTACTTTATCAAGTGCTTGCTGATAAGAAGCTACAGCTGTCCCACAAACAGTGGTGTCTCAGGGGCTCTGTGTGACTTCACTGTCAGCAAAAATGGACACTACACATGCCATAGGAGCAGCCCTAGACTGGAATGGCTACCAAAAAAGGGGAGAACAAGGATGTAAAGAGTAATTTAATGTAACACAACAGCAGAAATAGGCACAAGACTCAGAAAATAGAACAGAAAGCAAAAGATAGCTGATGAGTTGCTTTTATTTTTTTTAAGAAAATGTTTCTATATTGAAATCCTTAAACAATTTTTCTCCAAGTGAGTATATTTTTTTAAACTTTGTTTACAAAAAATGAATAAAATTGTCCAAGTTATCATAGATTCACAGGCCTTGGTAGTTCTTGAGAATATCATGGTAGTCAGTGAGGAAGAGGGGCTTGTCCAGGAAGAGATTGAGGTCACCTAGATTTTCCTCTCAGGACTCTCCAAGAGCATCTTTTTCTCTAAAACATGGGATACTCTTTTCTTCTAGGGCACCTCTCTTCATTCTTCAATAGATAGTTGTGATCAGACATGTCAACACGCACTTGATCTTTGTTCTTGGCATTGCATATGCTTACTGTATTGCTCTGTCTTCTCTAGGAACTCTCCTTCCTAACACACCAGTAGCGTGGTAGACTGGGCTGTATGTCTTGTGGTTGTACTGAAGATGTGAGATATTTAATTTGCTACTGGTGAGAGCAGTACTGCCTTGTAGGTGTGCATCATCTGATTTTGGCATAGTGAAGGTGTTCCTGTTTTGTTGCTTCACTGCAGCCTACTGTTCTTCACCTCTGAATCTAAGAAAGTGTCACTAGAATGCCCATACTAAAAGCATGTACCAGACAAACCAATTTTTCCTCATTGTTCATGGCCCTGGAAAATCTCTGCTTTCTTCACCATATGGGTACTTTTGCTCTGTGACCTCCTAATTAACCCTCACCTTCTGAAAGATTGTTTGATTCATTAGATGCGAATGAAAAGAATCAAACAACAACTGTGAGTTGGTTAGGTGGAAGGTGGATTCAGTTTTGGTAAATCTGAATTTTGTTGGTTTTTTTTTTCTTGGCTTGTGATGTAACTGATGTGCTGCTCTTGGACCAACCCTGCTATAGGCATTCAGCTTTTTGACACTGAGCAAGAGGAAGCATGGCTTTGGGGCTGATTTCTGTACATGACAAATAGAATGTGTTTCTGGAACCACAAAATAACCTCTAGTCTGCACTATGGCTTTGCTGTGCCCTGACTGTGTTCCGCTACTCCATACAAGTCATCATTCCCTGTGCCATGCACTGGCACGTGATAGTCATTTGCATTTTTAGTTCCATCCATCTCTAAGCAGTATCCTCACTGCAGCAGACATAACAGGAAGCAATGCTATTAGGGTAGCAAATGTTTCCTTGGCAATTTGTTGTGCACTTCATGGGCTTTCTGCTTTTTTTTCTGTTTTTGTTTTTTTTTTAACAAAACTAATTAAGGATTAATTTACTTCTAAAACTATTATCAATATTTCCTATAATCATCACAAAAGTATTTTCCACATGAAAAGAGCTGAAGCCATTTTTTTAGGAACTAAGGAGTCACTGGAGTGAAATTTAAGAACATTATCAATGACTTGGAAGATCATTTAAAAATTAATTTTCAAGGCAGAATTAAAGAGAAACCTCTGTGGATATATTAATATTTTCATGAAGCATGCTCCCTTTCTACACTGCTGGTTAACAGTTATTACACTGTCAAGTTGTCATTTTAAGAACCCATTAAGGGATCTGGAGCTCCATAAACCATATAGATTATATTACATACCATATGTATAACCGTATGGTCTAGTGACACATACCTTTACAAACTGCACAAACTGCACCTTGCTATCTCAAAATCTAATGATTATATGTAAGTGCAATCTATACCAGCAATCCTTGAGTATTGCTGAGTATTGGTAGTGGTATAGAACAGCATTTGGGTGGCATGGACAAACAGGTAATTTCTATAAATTACTATAGATTGTTATTTAATTTGGTTTAGTTTAGTTTGGTTAGGCTTGGTTTGGTTTGGTTTTGTCTTACCACTGATGCAGAAAGAAGATATTTTGAAAGTTTTGGTGAGAACAAATTTGTGGATTCTTATATTTTATATGAGGGGTTGAGTGTCCAGCTTAGGTGGGGCACAGAAATTCAAGTATTTGTCCTACCTCATTGAAGGTATATTTTTTTGGCTTCTATCCTCTTCATTCAGGAAATTGAAGGTGTTCTTTTTTCCTTTTTTTTTCCTGAGTACACTGCACAGAGCAACTCTGCGTAGCTCTTGAGCAATTCAGTGTGTGCGTAGCAGGTATGTGTGCTCTTCTATCTCCTGCCTGACAACCAGCCACCACTTCAGTCTGACACAGATTCCCTTAGAAAACAAAATATTTTTGTAAAAAAAAAAAAAATTGACTTCTACTAAACATATTTTGTCGAAGCTAGATTTCTTCAAATCTAGCCTGATTGATCTTATTTAGCATTCTAAAGAAGTGATGACCCTCTGATAGGGTCTGTTCCAGGCTTTCTCTGAATAGAAAGTATATGGGAGGGGTCCTTGTAAGGACTGGGCAAATCTTTCTTTGGAACCTCTGATTTCAAACACAAGAATTATGTAAAGTGAATGAGTCCTAATTTTGATTTTACTGTACAACACATCAGCTTTGTTTTGAGCAGAATAATTAACAGAAAGAGTTTTTTTGAATGAATACTGATGCTTAATTCTGTGTTTAGAGAAAAAAACTACAGTAGTATCTGTTTTCTAATAGAATGCAAAAACTTCTCCTTTTCTTTTCTCAAAATTGATGGGTGACCTAGAATTCATTTAGTTCCATGCTGAGTCAGCCAACTATTTAGATTTTTAATATTAGCTGAGTTTTACAGTCCTTTATGTGACCTCACATGCCTTCATCTGTCTTGAAGTGAACACTTCAAATCCTAATTCTTCAAAGGCCTATGTGTGTGAATAATCCCCTTGAGATTGACAGCAATGGATTTGTATGAAGTTAGGAGAGTACAGAATTCTTCGCAGACTCATTGCTGTAGTTGGTGGTGCAAGGGGAATGTAATTCCTAAGTAGATGGGGGTCCAAAGGGAAGATTAATGCAATCTAGACATCTTGGCCATGTCTTGAGGAAAGGAAGAAATGGGAGAATTGATCAGCCCTGCAGTGTGAGGAAGGACAGAGGGGTGGAGTAGTAGTTGAAGAAGCAGTAGAAGTGAAAAAAAAGAGAGAATAAAAATGTCTAGAAATACTGGGAATGCTATGAACTCTTTTTCTGGACAAAAATTTTCTATGTCTGAGCATAGTATTACAGCATGTTTCACAGCCAGTCAGTGAATGCACGCACGAGTTGCAGTCTCTAGGCAGGAATTACTCATTTCATACATCATTTAGAATTAATTGTAGTGGTTCTGCAAAGTCAGTACATACCCTGGATGCAAGATTAGGAGAAACTGTTTTTGTTTCAAAGTCTCTTGATGTTTCTGTTTTGAAGTATTTAATTTTTTTTTCCTTAGAGAGCGCCCAGAGCAGCTGATGGCAGCCAGTACACTCTCTTCTCTTTTGGAAAATAAAATGTAGTCAAATAAAATTAAATCTTTGACAGTCTTATGACAGTACACACACATGCCTACCCACTTCATACTGGAAGGCTAAAGAAGTTCAAGGTTTGTTGGCTTCATTAAATCAGACTTATAGAGGAAGGCAAGCATATACATTTGAACCATGAATATTCCAAATTCTCAGAAATGCAACAGCCATGTATGTTTGGAGAAGGTTTTATGTGTATGCATTTATTCTCACAGAGAAGTTCTCCTGATCTCCTAGATAATGAGAAATACTGTATGTTCCCTGAACAGAAAGCAGTAACTAAAAGACTTTGCCATGTGTCCTTCTCATGTAGATGTCCCACATGTCACATAAAGCACTACCATAGCTGTAAGGTCTAGTATCCTGGACACTCTGAATAAAACTAAATCTTGTAATTTGAAGAACACTTACAGAATTTTGTGTGAGGCTAAGACAAGCCTCCAGCATGAGTATGGCAACTGTAGGAAAATTGTATTGGACAAAGGTCAACTTTTACTAATTGCTTATGATTTTTCAAAATACGAGCAATCAAACATTATTTTCTATAAAAATATCAGTATTATGAATCAGAATAATTGTTTAAGATTTCATAATTACATGTTCATAGTCATGGTATTTCAGTTAAGAGGAAAAATCTTTAAAATGTCTCATCAGTGTTTAATTGAGCTAAAATAATCCTGTGCTTTCCATTTTCCTCTCAACACTTTTCAGACTTTAGGTAATTTCATATCACATTAAATTGTTCATTACAAAGTCTAACATAATTTTGAAGGTTATTATGACAGTAATTTTCCAATTGTTTCTGGCATGATCTGGTATCATAATTAGACATGTTAACATATGGAGTGTCCCTAAAATATAATTCCTGCTTCATAGTTCATAATTTATTAAGTGTGCCAGTCAGAGTATTTGAGTAACATTCATTATGTCCATGCTAATGGAACACAGCAGTAGAAAACCTTACAATTTAGAAAAATCATTGTTTAAATTACACAGAATTTTCTGTTTGAGTGCAGAGTTTCTTTGCATCTTTTTAATGCATTTAAGCAGTCCATCAATTAATATTCTTATTACTTAAAGACACATAATTCTATCCTTTCTTGCAATATTTAGTACATTAAAACAAGATATGAGTATGTGGCTTTCAGAGCATCTTCTTCTCTTACGGCTATGCAAGGAACCTTTGAACTGACATGTTACTCTCCTCATATTAGGAATGGGAAAACTGAGTCAAAGAGAAATGAAATTACTTTTTAGAGGCATCAATTAGGCTGGGGGCAGAACTAGGGCTGGACATCAGGCATCTTTCTTTTCATTACATCAGTGTCATAGCACTAGAAAAGCTTTGTCTTTCCGTAAGTGTGCCTGTGCAGCACAAGGCTGAAGGGAGACACAAACACAAGTTGGATTTTGTCAGCAAATTCTCCCTGGCATGGGTCAGATAAAGCTCCTTGTTTTGCCCAGGGCTGTGAGGAGTCAGGTCCCATGCTCAAACACAGGGCATAAACTCAGTCCTGCACCAGACTTAGGGGAGCCAGTTTGCCTACACACTCCTCCAGTTACATCAAGAGCTACTCTACTTTTTCCATACAGATATCAATGGTATTGGCACTCAGAAAGAGAGGAATGTCACTACCTTAATTCTTTACCCTTTTTCTTTACCTTTCCTTCTCTGCACCTTTAGATATGTGACAGGAAATTATCTTCTAAAGCAAAATCCTTCCCTTTTCTTTGCCATCATGCTTTTTTGAGCTTCGGAAGATGAACAACATTCAGGAAACAACCCTGGGTTTATGATTAGTACAGATTTGTGCAAGAACTTCCCTTCATATAGTTTAAGGGGGAAGTGAAGCAGGCAGTTGAAGGTAAGTACAGAACTGCAGCAGTTCAATGTGTCTTTTAGAAGCAGTAAGGATATTTTGTAGGGAAGAGGGGATCCTTTTTTTCCTGCTTCAGAAGTGAAGGGATGGTATGTGTTGGTTGTTGATAGAAGATTTTGAGAAGACTGCTGGGCATGCAGGTAATGTTGAGCCTTCTGTGCATAGCACAAAGACTGGAGATTTCCAGTGCTCACAGCATCTTGTGGCAATTGGAGCATTAGCAAAAGGCCGGCCCACACCTCAGGCTCAGCTACCAAGTTTCAAAGATCAGTTGTAAGTTACTGAAACATGGGAATAATTTTTTTTTTAAATGGCCATGTTCTTCCTATGTCCATTTACTACTGATCCAGCTATGACTTTGCTGCTTTTAAAGCAATCTTAGTGCGTAGTCTGAGGTACTGACTTATGAACAGTAGTTAGCTCACGTGTTTCCACTATCCCTGCCTATGCTGTAGAAGATGCAAGACTACTTTCTTTGGTGTGGCTACCATATTTCTCTAGGGTTTCTCTACATTTACTCTTCTTAGGCTTTCAGACTTGAACATATCTTCCTGTTAATGTGAGAGAGAGAGAGATCTCTCCCCCATATTAACAGGAAAATATGTTCTTTTGTGAGCATATTTATATTAATGTGGTTGTAAACCATAAATATGGTTGCTATTTGTGTGTATGAGAGTATATTTGGGCAGGGAGGATGAGTTAAGGTTTGCAGTTAGTCAACAGGGAAAAGGGTTAATGAAACAATTTGTACTAAGTTGTGGCTCTGCACTGCACTTATGGCTTGACACTGAATTTATCCTTCTCGTGCTTTATACTTCTATGTGTGATAACTGCGGAATGGTCTGGACAAAAGTGCTAAGTATGCTTTTTATGATTCCTAAAGTTGCTGTTATCCATATATACCTGAGCCCCAAGCTGTTAGAAACTGTGAGTAGATCCTGGTGCATATGCTTTGTCTCCTCTTACCTGCTTTACTAATTACTTTTGGCTGCAGTTAAACTAAACAGAACTAAACTGAACTAAACTAAACTTAACTACACTAAACTAAACTGACCTGTAGCCTGATTAAATATGATTGGTCTTATATTTGTGTGTTAAAAGAACTTGAATTAACTGTTTAAAGGGTTTGAAAAAGTCCAAAAATTTTGTAAATTGCTCAACAGAAATTTCCCAAAAAGTCCCATGAGGATATCTGTGATCTGCTCACAAGGACAGGTTGTGAAAATTAAAATAAAGTGCTATTCAACATAGAAGTGATTTGTTATAAATTATGCTGAGTATGTATTTTCTACCTTGAGAAGAGTACAGCAAATCACTGACTTCCTTCAAAACAAAGGAAAAAAAGCACTAAAAAGCAAAGTTGTTTCTCTTTTGTTGGGGTATGTTTCCTGAAGGCTATGAAATCCGTCTTGCTTGTTAATAATTCTAATAATTGTACAATGAATATAAAAAATAAAATAATGAAAGAGGGAAAATACTAATACAGTTATACTAATATAGTTATAATCTGCTTAACTGCATATATTATCTAATGGAAGATCACCAGAGTACTGAAGAATGGAGAGATGATATTGATTTCATTTCATCAAGACAAAACCTTCTTCCAAGACCACACAACAAGTTAATGGCAGATCTGAGACAGAACTGTGATTGTTGGCTCCTATCTGTGTTGGGACTAAGGTGTGTGACTTCCCTTTACCCTAACAGTGGCAGGACATCACTGTCCCAGCCACAAAGAGCTATTCCATCTTCTCTACAGGATTCCAGTATATTTTTCTCACCTTTGGCACTACACTAACAAACAGATTTGTTAAACTGAACACAGTACAGTTCAAGAGCGACAAGAGTTACTGGCAGGAGATCATAATGTAAGCATCTGATTTATAAATAGCTGAGAAAGTTTATCTCTTTGGATTTACAAAAACATGCTGTCATGAAAACAGATTGCTGCTATTGTAAATACCATGGAGCACAACATACGTGAAAAAAAAAGTTGAATTTGCTTTGTGATTATCTATCTGCTTGCAGTCTCCCTTCTCCAAATCCTCTGCATCTGAACATCACCCAGGGTTTATAAAACAAAATAGCTAAAGGTCCTGAGAACAATTGTGCAGTGATATATTGTAGGCTTTCACTAGACCCAGTGGAGTAACAAATGTCTCTGCAGCATGCTCTACTGGCATGAATCCTTTGGTATCTATTTTCCTTCTACTCTGGCTGTTGGGTGCAATTAGTTCATCTAAAATGGCATGCCAAAAAACCCTGTTTAATAGCTTGCCATATATAATCTTATATTGTTCTGGCTTTGAAATTTCTCCTTCACACTTGGAGCATAGAGTAATGGAGATCATATTATTCTTTGTCATCTGATCTGGACACTAATCTGTGTATAAGGATTTTTAAGTCAAAAATATAATTCTATCTAAAGAAGTGCGACCTCAAAGTTGTCTTTTATTTTTCCTGTGCGTGAAAGATACATTGTGTTTTAGCAGTTATTTGCTATAATGTAACAGGGAGGCTGTTTTCCCAATAGCCAACCCTTCACCGTTGTCTAACAGGACAGATAGGATTTAGAATTTCGACTTCCAGTAACCTTTCCATTTCTATAATGATGGGGCCAGGATTTGCCAAATAAAACTTAGGAAAATAAAACAAACAAACAAAAAAACCCCAATGGGTTATTAAATCTAGCATTTTGAATGTTTTTTCACTCGAGAAAAAAAAAAAAAAAGAAATCCAGACAAAATGAGAATGTGAAAAAATTCAAAACATTAAATGGTACAGGAGAAGAGAACAGTGGTCCTTTACCATGCTCTCTTTGTTCTGCTTCACGTCATTTCCTTTCCTGAAGATTTGGAGTCCTAAATTATGATCTACTGTGGCTGATAGGTAAGAACTTCATGCCATATTTTGAAAACCAGACTTCTTTATTCTTTCAGAAGGACTTGAGAAAACTGACTAATATCTTCTTCCTTTGATCTCAGCCATGCCCAGAAAAAGACAAGACCAGAAGGTTTGTTCTTCCTCTTGAGCCTAAGGCAAGAGTAAATATTTCTGCTCTGCCAGAAACGTATATTCTGATTGGAGAGTGATTTCAGGACTTCATGTCTTTTTTTGCTAGTTTATCCATTGATTAAAGAGTTTTTGGATGTGGTTTTAGTCTCTTTTGTTATCTAACAGGTGCTGGCTAGAATTCAATTTTTAAAAAAAGGCAAAAATTACTGAAAGCCTTTAACAAAATCAGAGCTTAATCAGAACCAGAATTCCTTCTGAGTCCTCCACTGCTGACTCATACAGTAGTAAAGGATACTGCCTTCAATTAACTTCAGTCATCATTTATATCATGCAATTTACAATTGACTTAACTCACTAAAAGTAATGAATTACAGCATGAACTTCACAAGAGGAGAAATAACTCATGTAATAATGCAGAGGTGAAGTGAAAGCCTTTGCTTCAATGATGCTGGTGCCAAAGAGCCAACTGTGTGTGGAGGAAACTTGCACTGCACAGATCTGTTCACGGTCAACTGTGAAATTTGTTTCTCTATGAGCAGAGCATGGCAATGTTGTAGAGGATCTCTTTTCACAACCACAGCACCTTGTGTGGTTCTTCTTTATATTGCCCAACATCGTCTTAGGAGAGGAAATTGCCTGAACTTTTTCGAGTCTGTTGATTGAGCTGTTTATTTCCTAAATATTATCAGATTTTGAAAGATTTGTTTTGGCAAATAATGACTTTTCCTGTTTTCCTGTTGAGTAAAGTTACACTGGTTCAATTACTTGTCAAAGTTTTATTTTTCTGTAGATGTTAACTATCAATTCCTTTTTTCTTTTTCCTTTCACTGTGCATTCGACAAAATCAGCTGACACTGGAATTTTACACCAGCTCTGCATACTGCCATATCATGTTTCTAATTTATTTTCAAAACTCCTTTGAGTAGGTCTTTTTGAAGACTAGAGGCAGGCTTCTTTGAATTCAGTTAACTGCTGCAAGCATCCTGGCACACAGCACTAAATCCTCTTTCCTGGAGTAAGCCCACCCAAAATCTTGATTCAGTTTTCACCAGCTCTGTTCCCTGCCTCTTTCCAGCCCTATCCTACAGCATATACCTTCCAGGAACAAGGCCTGAAAAAGAGTGTCTCATATGGATTAGATAGGATGTAACACCACCAGCTTCAATTTTGTTCATTTGAGATACTCAGTTGGCTTTAGATGAACATAGAGAACACCAGACTTTCAGGACACATGCAAAACTAAGTGGTTTCTCATAAATTTGAGAAAATCTCTTTACATGGCCCGGTAGAATGCAAAGGATCTCAGAACTGGTATAAAGGCAGTGCCAGCTCTTGGAGGCTGCCCTGTCCCGTCAATGTTATTGTGAAGAAACCTTGATGGAGAAAGCTACAGCTCCCTTGTACCAGACAGTGTTTGCCATAAAGCTCTGGCTTTTCACTGGGGCAGAGACTCATAGCTAGCAGCCTCTGCTCTGTGTGTGGAGAAAGAAACACAGACTGTTGTCCTGAGCAGCTCTGGGCAGAAGGAAGCCTGAAATTGTACTTGCCCCAGTATTGGCACCTCAGGAGTAGCTGGGATGGATGGAGACTTGAAGCCTTCCACTCTGCAGGTAAGCATGTTCTGTAGAGCTGTTCTAAGCATAATTGAGCTTAGTCCTCCTTGCCAAACAGCCCTGCACATCATCTACTGGATGGGTGTAGATGAGCTTTGTGGTCACATTTCAGAAATCCCTCCTAAACCTAGCCCTCCAAAAGCAAAATGTTTGGTTTTACAGTGAATGTGTTTCCTTTTACAGTTTATAATCCTTACTCTGCCTCATTAGAAAATTATTCCCATCTTGGCATCTGTTAGTTTGGCATTTGTAGTTCAGGGAATATTAACAGGAAGAATGAAACTCAGGTCACAAGATTCAAGAAGTTCAAAACACAAGTGTTTTGACAGGGTAAATGGCAGTGTTTATCAGTCTTAAACAGGGCTAGAACCCCTGAAGAGACTTGTCAGATTAATATATGCCTTGTTTCCCACATACTTATTAAGTTTACTAAGTGAATTACAACTAGGTTGTAGCTAAGTACAATTGCATGAACTGTCACACAGCCTTAAACTGTGCTGGTGGTGATAACTGAGTGAACAAATCTCAAGGGTGGGTGCCAGGATGCCTCACTGTATGTTGGTACCTACAGGAAGCACCTTGGAACACCACTGTACCTGATGAGCAAGCACAGGTTGTGTGGGAGCTGCTGGATGCAATGACAGACTAAGCTGAGGAGGCCAACAGGACAGGCCCAGTAGATTATCTAACTGAGTCACCTCAGCAGTTAAAAGATAATCAGAGAAATAACTCTGCCAGCCACAACACCTCTTTGTCATGGCCAAGTGGGTCTGCAGTTAATTGTCTCCCGTCATGCTATGGTGATGAATCATTATAGTAATAATTCAAATATATTTCACCTCAATAAGAGCTAATGTTAGAGTGAGGAAGAAATTTCTTTGTCTTTATCTTTGCTTGGTTTCATCATGTAATATCGTCTTGTTTGAACTTCACATTTTCCCCAAGGGAAACATTGCATCAATCTTCATTATCCAGATGTGTTTCTTGTTAGAAGTTTTTTTCACACCTTTTTTTATACTAAGAACTACTGAGTTTGCTATCCTTTCCATGAAGTATTGGAAGTACATACTCATTTCTACCTAAGACTGTGGGACAACAGGAACTCAAAACCAAAATTCTCAACAGCTATAAGCTGATATAACTCACCAAGAGATCCTTTGCCTTTGATCTTAATTTTCTAACTCCGGTTTTTAATTAAAAGATCAAAATCTTCACCCTCATTAGTTCCCATTAGTACTAGATAAGAGGACATGAAAACTTGAATTTTCTTATCACATAATTATTAGCTACTTTTGATTTGTGATACTGAATAAATATCCAGAGGATGTATTCTATAACTGCATCTTGTCTCCAGTGATAAGAGGAAAGAAGAAACATTCTTGCGAAGTCCAGGCAGTTGTGTTTAAAAAACCAGACCAGATGGGAAATGAAAAACAGAATAACAGACATCTTTTTCCCAGGAGAATGAAGCTAAATTTCTCCAGTTGCAGGAAAAGAAACAACAGAGAACATATTTATATGAAGACATAACAAAAAAATTGTGATTAACCTTCATTTGTGTGTGTGCATTTGAGTAAAGTATGGATGTGTCTGTAACTGCACACCACCACAGATTACACACCAACTCCTTATTTTGTTGAGTTTGATGTACTGTGTCCTCTATGGTCACTACTATTGTACAATGTTATCTGGACCACACATTGAGTGGTCCACAGTTCATTAATCTGATGATATTAGTCAGCATGTTCCATGGACATTGTGTATGGTTAGCATGTCAGTCATCTCTCTACAGTTCAGCCTACCTTTCTAGAAAGGCATTTCCTAATCCCCAAGCTATAATCTCATTAGCACTGCCCAGTTCTAAGCAAATAAATAGAACTAAAGACTGATTGCCTGGCCAAAGCACTGTACCTCAACTCATGAGCTAAAAGTTTCAATTATTAAATTACCTTAGTGGAACTGTATTGATATACATCAGCTAGAAGCAGGTCATGGAAGCTCTGTAACTTAAGGTCTATATTCCATTACACCAGAGCTGGCTCAAGCACTAGTAGCAGTGGAACAGTGCAAGGGCTGATTGCAGGAAAAGCCAGGTCTGAAAACTAAGGCACAAGAAGTACTGTTTGTGTACTCTAGCAAGGTCGTTAAAATCGAGCTTCTGATTTTTTGGTACAATACAGTGAAGAATTCAGTCCCATTTTTTTTTTATTTTTTTTTTTATTGTAATTAGAATATAGGTCTCTTCAAGTCGTGAAATTATTTTCACTGGTAGGAGAACCATGTAATATCCAAACTCTCTTCTCCAGTCTGAATCTCAATTGCACCGAGGTACCTTTTTTCTCCTCCATCTTTGCAGGCCTATGCTAATTTATCCTTGGCAAATCATTACAGAAGCAGGTAGAGGAATTCTCACATTTTTAATCATTACAGAAGAAGTTATTCTAAATGCTACAGTGCTACTGTTTTCATGATGTGATGGAGTGGGTTTAAAGCTGTCTCTTTCAACTGAAGGAGAGAGTGTGTCTTGGGTTTTCTCATGCACAACTTATCATAGGGCTCTGGCTTGTCTTCCTACAACTGTCAATCCCACAGAATATTTTAAATTATGCCAAGAGGGAAATCTGGAAGGTAGTCTTCCTAGCACTAGTGAATGGAGAGTGCAGCAAACAGCTAGCTAAAAGCTGTCTTTGTGCCCTGCAGCTACAGGGCACTGAGCTATAGAGTGATCTGGCCCTCAAATCTGTACTGATATGTAAATGCCTAATAGTCTCAGAATCAGGCCCAGACATTGTTTTTGAGCTGCATATTGCCTTTTTTGGTGAATCTCCCCCTTTTTTTTTACGCTTCCAGGATTTTGAAGGTATTACCAAACTCATTTATATTTGTAGTCTATTCAGGACTGGGTTTTGTGTCATCAAAGTCAAATAACTTTTGCATATGCTTGCTTCATGATTAAATTGTGGGCAAATAACCAAAGAAAATAGGTGAAGATCAAGAAAATTAGTTAATTTCTTTTGTAATTAATATGTATTGTAGTTTATCTTGGACTGGATCCTCATGCATGGATCATCCTTTTACATCGGTCTAGCAAGATAAAACAATCCTTATGCAGTTTAAATGCCAGTATAGTTGCATTTGCCTTCAACAGAGGACTCTTTTACAACATTTTCAGCTGAGCTGAAAAACTGAACAAAAATTTTTACTGCGTCACTTCCTTAATTGACACATGTTCTTCCAAATTTTGTTGCCAGTTCCAGTACAATACCTCACAGTAAAAAGAGCGAATGTTTGCACAAACCAAGTCTTTCTTTTAATAAGAAGTTAAAATAGTAAGTCAAAATTGTTTCCTTATACTTGCTTTTGATATAGGCATTCCCACCAGTGTACCGTGCTTCTGCAATAATTACTTAAAATAGGAAGCAGTTAAATGAATGTAACCCAGCTCTTCCAGTTAACATTACACCATTTCATTTATTAAATAGACCAAGTTTGCTATATTTATTCACCATTACTACATGGAAGTTGTGGTTTTAACATTTACACATTTCAGAATATTACTTTTTAATGTTTAAATTTGTTGAGTGATTTTGACCAGACCAAAATACCAAATCCTGTAACAGGTACAGATTTGCATTTTCTGGATGCTGAAAATAAGTCTTGAAAAGAGCAAGTATTCAATGGTACAGACTGCTGAAGCTATATTCTAACTTTTTATTAGATTTATGTAATAAATCTCTCAAAAAAAATGTATTTCCATTGCTTAAATCTAACCTGAGGCAAACCATGTCTTGCATTTAACAGGACAATGGAAAAAGAAAAAGGCTTAAAGAAAAGGTAAAAAATGCCTATGAGTCACCAGTGCATTTTGCATCTGACACTGCATTTCTTCTAGGAGAACCTGTGTATCCTCCATCACTTCCTCTAGTCCTGCTTCTAAGCAAAATGATGGGATTTCTGAAAAAAATTCCCAGCAACATCTCAACACAGTAGAAATTAATTGCCCTACAGAGGGACTGTACTGCCTTTCTTGCAGGTCAAGCTGAAAGAAAGCTGCACTGCAGCTAGCAGATAGCAAAATCAATGAGAGAGAGACTTATCACACCCTCAGAGTCCACCCTTGGTCCCAAAGGAGTGAAGATCTGAACATGAAAACACAGATTGTATCACTACACTAAGGATGTTTCGCAGATTTCTTTTCCCCTTCCTTCCTTCCTTCCTTCCTTCCTTCCTTCCTTCCNTTTAAAATGGACTTTAAGAAAAAAAATCTTCCCTCCTTCCCTCCTTCCCTCCTTCTTCCCTCCTTCCCTCCTTCCCTCCTTCCCTCCTTCCCTCCTTCCTTCCTGCGCCTGTCTTTAAAGTGCAGTAATTTCTATATAGAAATGTTGACTCCTCTCGCATTCCTTTTTTTATTCTTTTTTTTAAATTTAGGAACCATTTGATCAATTAATAAGTCTTTAACCAAACACGGGGAAAAAAAGAAACAATTGGACAAGCCTTTGCATTTGGCAGGACTCTTTAAAGACTCACTTTGAACAGCTGGACTCTTTACAGTCCTTGTGATGCAGATTAAATGAAAATAATATATGGCAGAAAATGGCTAAATCATTTGAACTTCGCAAGTTATTGCCTAGAGCCATTTCACTACAGCTCATTAGGGAGTTTATGTTTATAATGTAATGCCTTTAAATAGATTTGATTTTTCTAAACAGGGTTTTGTAAATTAGAACTTTCCCAGGGGGCTCACCCGGTGCAAGCTGTTCCAGTTGTGGAGTATATCCTGACTGAAGAGGCAGGACTACAGAAGAACAAGTTTGCTTAAAAATGCAGAGCCCTGTGTAATATAACTACTTAAAGGTTTAGGAGTATCGCACTCAACTGATGTACAAATAATATTTCGTGCTCCCTGGATGTATTCCTATGGTTGCCAAATTCTCAGATTTGGAAACAAGCATTATCCTCTCCCAATACTGTTGCCCAGTATTCATATAGCTTCACAAATCATAAGATACTACAAATAAAAGTGGATTTAAGTTGTTTTCAGCTATTCATTCTCTGGTTATGTTTTTCAATCTTCCAATTTTATTTCTGTAGTAAGGAAATCATGTCATTCTTTTCCTCATAAAAAACAATTATTTTCTTACATCCTCTTGATTCTAATTAGCAGGGCCCAAAGGAACTCTATGCTCATTTTAATGCAAACAAAGTTTTCACAGTGCTAATTTTC
>VXBQ01012761.1:1013557-1118557 GCA_013400175.1 Phainopepla nitens | reverse complement strand
TTAACTTGAAAGTGTGTTAATGTTTTCTTGTTTATCAGACAGTTAGGCTTAACTTGCCTAAATCCTTTCAGAAATTAATCCTGCTAGAGACTTTTGAGCATCTCCCACATCCTGGTCTGAGCCATACCTGGTATCTGAAAAAATGTGCTAGTAAAGCAAACTCAGTGGTCCACTACCTCAGATCACCATATAAAGTCCCAATAAATGGCACAGATAATGCATGTAAGCTCAAAAACCCCTATTGTCTGTGCTGCAGAGTACCCATGGACAGTGCAGTGAGATCTGGGAGCCCAGCACACAGGTGTGAAACCCCAAAGAATATTGCCTGCATGGTCAATGAAGCTCTGTATCTTGCTCAGTGAGCTGGAAGAACATGTTATGTGCTTAGGAAGAATAGCTAGAGTGAAAATCATAAAATACGGTTTTCATTTTGGTAGTTTTATGCTCCAAGTCATGTGAAAAAGTTTGAATAAAAGAAAGAAGTCAGTGTTTTACCAAACACCACTGGTTAAATTCACTGCTCCACTGAAATAGTCTTCCTGTCAGAAACAATCATCTTCAAGGTGTCAGTATTGTCTCTGTTTTTTTATAAAACAGTTGGTCTTGAAGTGCTTTTTTTTAATGTAGGTTATATCTACAAGGCCAGGGAGCCAGTGGGATTAGTGCATCTCAAAAACATAGTGGGGACAAGGATTTCTTTCTTAAGCAAATTCTTAATTTAAATCCAAGTGAGCAGAGATAACATCTTTCTGAATGTTTCAATACAACCCAGCCCAACGGGAAATGTTGCAGTTCTTCACCATTACGAAAGTTCTTTAGTATTCCCAAGGAAAGAAGAACACAGGAGTAGTGAGACAGCATGGATGAAAAAATAAGCTGAAAATATTTAATGAAAAAGTAAAGCTGAATGTAGAAATGAAATAACAAGTAAATACAAACTGTTCCAGACCTTCAGGCCATGTATATGAGTAAACTTTTTATTGCTCACAGTAAAAGTGATAATAAGTTAACCTGCCTTTCCCCTTGAATATATAACTAAAAAAAAGTCTTAGGCTTTCCCCTAAGATGGGGAAGGGAAAGGAAGGAAGGAAAGAAGAAATAAGGTGAGACAGGAAAGCAAAGAGGAAGGTAGGAAGGGAGGAAGGAAGGAAAATAATTACCTGTATTTCTCCAGTTAGCCCTATAATAATTAAGATTCGTTCTACATTATAAAAAACTACAAATAAAAGCTGGATACATTTTTTTACCTCTGAGAGTCTGATGAGTGACAGATTAGCTTTTCTTTTTCATGTATTGCATTCACTTACTAAAAAAAGTTTAATGTTAATAATTTCATTCATATAATAAAGAATGAATTTTCCAGAGTAGTTAATAATGTTGCTGTAAAAATATTAATATTGATTCTTACAGCATTATGATACTAGCTAGTCAGAGAAGCTGACATTACAGGAGCATTAGAGAGCAACTGAACATCATAAAAATTGATTGAATGATGCCAGTCTTGGGGCATTTACAAATTCTTCTAACATCATTTAGGAACATTTATTTAGTTAGTTAACTTTCATTGTTTCTTTTGAATGTCATTTTTCTCAAGAATCATATCAAAATCCTTGGAGAACTTAAATTTAATTTTTTTCTGTTTGCAATTTTTAGATCTCTTCAGATGAACATACAGGTAGGGCTGTGGCTTTTGTTGAATGAGATGAATTTCTGTGACAAAGTAGGATATAAAAGTTGTCCCCCACAAGAACTTGAAAGGTCTTCAGGAAACAGGCAGAAATTTAACCAGTATCAAAATACTGCATTTTGGGTAAAGGAACAGACTATTGTTAGTATAATAATGGTAATAAATCTGTTCATAAACGACTAAGCAATAACAAGGAAGAATGGTGGAAGGAAGAAAGGAAGAATGGAAGAATTCTTCTTGAAGAATGGTGTTTAATTCCAAAACAATGTTCACCTAGTACTCTTGGAGAAATATGTCTAGTGTCTGGAACTGACTTTGACGCAGCTGATATTAGCACAGTAATTCTGTATTCAAACCTTCGTGACTGAGAGCAGCGCTTGGCCTGATAGCATAGTATAGGGAGCACATGAAAAAGCAAAAAAAGTTTAAATAAACAACCAAAAACACTTCTAAGACATTTCCTTGTGGATAGATTTAATTATATAAAACAAGCTGGGGGTAAAAGGAATCTCAGTAAAACAAGGCATTTTTTTCTTGGCTTAAACATTTTCATGTTTGAACGTGGTCAACTACTCCTACAGGATTTTATTATTAGGGGAGCAACAGAAGTGACAGCTGCTGCTATTGTTATTTACAAAATTGGTTCCATTATAAACCCCAATTTTCCCATGAAAATCTGCTGTAAATCTTTTTTTTCCTTTGACTCAAAAAAAGTGTAGTTCAACTTTGGCTTTCTGAAAGTCTGGATGCAAAATATTTGGACATTTCTGTACTAGAAAAGCACTGGTGCAGTGTTTTTCCCCTCCAGACTGACCAGACACTGAATGTCTGTAGATAGTATTTCGAACTGGAATTACTTCTCACTGATCGTCGCTGTGCAGCTTTCTTCCAGACAAAGAGGATTCAAGGTTAAGCAAGTTTTAAATATTCAAATGTTTGAAATTTTTATAGATGGAATGAAAGAAAAGATATATCCCCCTGACCATTAAGTGGCAAGTCAAAAACTGATTACAGAAAATGCAAAGCCTTTAGCTGACTTTAGTGGACACTGGCTTGAGGCTTAAATGTTCCTCTCAGAAATAATAAGTCATCTGTGAGTTTAACAAACACTGAGGTAGTCTTTACAAAAACTCCAACTTCTTATATGCCACTGAGGTACTGGGAAGAAAAGATCGTCCTTTCCTGGCTCAGATGTTTCTCTCTCCAAAGCTATGAATTCCTGATTAAAAACCATAATGCAATAAATCCTGAGGCCCTAATTTTTCATATTTTTCCATTGATTGTCTTTAGCTGCTTTCTCATTGTAGTTTTTAAGCTGCTGAAATGGTTGAAGTTGGAAAATTGTAATACAAGGTATTTGTTAATAGTCGAATCCATTCTCGAAAAGGGGTTTCTTACAGAAAAATTAATGGCCTCTTGAGTGAAAGGGAAGTTCAGGATTAAGAGAGGAACACGATTTTGGGGAGTTCCTCACATACTGGAAGGCAGGACATAATTAGGGCTGTATTCTTCCGGGAGGACCAGCCATCCAGAGAAGCCCCACACACATTTTGCCTCAGAAAAAGATGGACAAAAAATAGGTTGAGAGAAGCAACTGCCTGAAACAACTCTGCACCCAGACTCTGGAGATTTCACCTACACTGCTCCCATCTCAGTATGTCACCCCAATGCCCCACCCAGCTTCTCATTTTGGACAGAACTTACATGAAATAGACTGTATTGCATATGGGCATGCAAGTGTTTATGGGCATGGCAACCTTCCCAGTGTCCCCAGCTGGCAGAAGTATTTGGAAATATTTTGAAACATTTCTGAAATATTTTGAGATCTTAAGGATACTGTAAAATGCTACTTCTGCTGTGAAAGCCTCAGGATTACAGCAGCCTGTAGCAAGGAACAGGACCTCCAGATGGTGTCTGGGCAATTAGTTCCAGATTGTGGGACTTGCACATTTGTATCTGGAAGAGGGTCAGTGGGGTGTTTTGGTCCAAAAGAGCTTCAAAGACTGAGCTTCAAAATGAAATAAGACAATTACATGCAAAAATGTTCGCTAATGCATTCAAGCCCTCAAAAGTGAGGGAATAACCTGATTACAGATAACAAATTTATTAGTCATATACCTGATTTTGAGCTAAATTGCAAGAGAAACTTGCAGCTAAAAATTATATCTTGAGTCTTTTAGACACATATATCATATTTAGGGCCAAAAGGGACAGGTTCCATAAGTGTCATTGATATGAGTAAAGGCAACAAACCCTCTGCTTGGGCAGCAGGCTCTAGCTCAGATGGAGGAAGGAGAAATAGTGAAAATACATCGGTTTAGAAAATAATACAAACAGCTTTTGTTCAATAATGGTTAATGTACCATTTAAGCTTAACTTAAGCTTCAATTTTTTGCTAAGAATATATTTTACTGACTAATATAGTTGAAATTGTCGCTTTTGCACATACAGGACTTTGTATCAGCATATGGCAAGTACCAATTTTCAATGAGTTCCTGTTGTGAAAAATTAGGAATATAGAAAATAAGTTATTAAATTACCTTATTAGAGAGAAGAAAATGTCTAGAAACCTTTTAGTGAAACAGAGGAAATAAAATGTACCTATCATTACCTAACCATCTCTAAAGTATATTATATTAGAAAGGAAAAATAGAAGACATAAGGTAAATCTTTTGTCCTGCCCAAAAGGTTTGGCTCTTCTGCATTTTACATGTTTGGCAACTGTGTATTTAGGTACATAAAATAAGAATATAAAGCTTGATTATTCAAGATGCTGGCAATAAAATGATCCTGGAAAAAGTAATTAAGCACATACTTGAGTGACATGTTTGAAGTAAACCTGGAGACTTACTTTTAAACAGTTTTGGCTACATTTTTCAATAGTTCAAGCCAAATTATTCAACACTTCATTCAGTCCAGGTTTTACTGAGCAAAACTACATCACACAGTTATTCTTTGGATTTTATTCTGAATAGTTGCTTTTTTCCCCCCAGCATTTGCATTCAAACACCTCTCTGGAATGTGCACAATTTAATTCTCCCAGAAAAAACATAGCTGTTGGTGGGAAGCCCTGTTCTCAGGGGAAGTGTTTAGTCGTCATCTAACTGCAGCCAATTTCATACTGGGCTGTGAGTATCAGAATAGCAACATTGATGTGGACATCGTGTTCCACTGGGAAACAAATGAGTGGAGCATGGGGGTAAGCACTCCTGTTACTAAGTTCTTGGCGTACTGAATTTTGAAAAGTCTAAAGCTTTTTCAGTGTGACTGAGTTTCTCAATATATTGAGCAGCTGTAGTAAAAAAAAAAAATGTACTGAAGAGTGGATGAAGGTGCTCAGATCAGACCCACGTCCATTAAAAAGGAAAAGATTATTCTGATTCATCACAGAAAGAGATAAGATTTTTATCCCAAGTGTTGCTTTGACTAAAGAGACACCAAAGTTACCATTCCAATTAAAATGTCCCCCACAGCAGAAATATGTTGGGTGATGAAGATCACACCACAAAGTATTTCAATCCTTCTGCTGTCCACATTCATCTTTGCTCATTTTGTGCTTCTTCTACATGATATGCTGATGATTCACACTAAACACAAAGGAAGTCTAGACTAAGGTATGTGAACACTACTGCCTCTTCAGCTTTTGTGTGTTCAACAGTTTGCCCTAAATAGGTATAGCCTAAAAGCTGTGCACAAATAGCTACTGTAGGTTTTTTTAAGCTCTGCAATACTTTTTTTTTTTACTTTACATGGACGCTTGAAATCTAGGAGTGCATGATATATACCCTGGTTGCCAGCAAAGTCAGCTGAATATCTATGGCATTTGTTAAAAAAGAATTTAGGAAGTAGCTTCTGTAAAACTAAAGAGAAGAGGGTGCAGCATGTTTTTACTTTACAGACTTTCTATCTCTGCCTGTTTATTCCAGTGTGTTAAGAGGTGAAGGCCAAAGATTCCTAGATGATTAAATATTAAATTTGTGCATAGTGATGGTTTTGGTTCAAAATGGACCAGCTGAAATCTGGGTAAAAATACTTTCCATCTATCAATACTGAAAAGAAGTGGTTAAAAGGCTTTATTTCTTGCCCTCAAATAAATCAAGAGTTACTCAAGTAACATCTTTTGAGCTGCAGTAGTCACAGCTAGTATAAATAGGAGAAGAACCAGTTCTTCGGAATAAAAAAAGAAAATGAATGTAGTGCATCTGGCTTAATCATTGAGTCTGGTATGGAAAATGATACTATCCGTGCCAAGGATCATAGAAAAGTGTGTTTCTCTGAAAGATTTGTGAATGATCCATCGAAAAATCTGGCTCTGTAAGGGGTGTAAAATACCTGTACATCAGATATTCATAGCTCCATATGAAGCATTTGTTTCACTTCCATCTGTCTCAATGATAGGACAACTCATCTATGAGAATGTATTCAGTAAAAACAACAAAGGGTGTTTTCTCTGTTTTTTCTGGTTTTATTACTTTTTTTAAACCTCCTTTTGCTCTCTGACCCCTTTATCTATTGAATTCAGCTAAGATTCAGAAGCGTGCCAAACTTGGATAGCTTTTTTTGTTGTATAAACAATTTTGCTGGTCTGGTAGTTCTTCCCAGACTTTCCCCTTTCCACTGTTTTTGGTTCTCTCTTTCACCAAATCAAACAGTTGACATGAAAGGCCATCAATCACAGCTACTCCTTGAGATGTATAAAATATGTACTTTCCAAACCTCTTGAACAGCACTAAGCAGCTGTGGTTAACATTCAAACTACAAATATGTTAAATATATTTTGAATTTTGCAACATTTGCCATTCCAGTTGTTAAATGAACTTTGCAGGTGTTCAAATACACTGCTAATCCAGGGGTTTTTACTAAGACTGTTAGCAATATTAAACTGAAACTCTGAAATCAAGGCACACTAAATAAGCTAAAAAAAATAAGTGTTGATAAGTGAGCTATGTTACAACTCGAATATTTACAGAAGAGGAAAAAATAAAATTGCTTTAAAAAAAAAATCTCAGCTGCATGATTTTAAGTGTAGTACCAGATTTGACCACTTTATGGATTTTCCTGTTTCTCTTTCATTTAAACACATTTCCTAAAGAAACATAAATCTCTAAGCATTTTTCTCATCACTATGTTTTTTATTAAGGCCATTTTTGTTAATTATAGTATCTAATATTTTCATTGTCACAAGTCATATGCAATGCAAAAATAAGAAGGAAAAATGCTGGTTTCTGAAAGAGAAATGCCAAGGTTTCCTTCATTTTTAGAATGGGCCATGGAGTTATTCTCAAAGTTAAAACCACTCTACTTGCATGGCCTTTTCCCTTATAATTTACCTTTGTAGACTCCCACCCTAAAAAAGAGAGATCCATAAAGAGCAACAAAGAATCCCTAAACTGAATGAAGTGTTTATTTGAATAGGGATAATTAATTTTGTAAACTGGGCCTCCTAAACCACCCAAAAACTCTAAGGGCATAGTTTAGTAATTTTGAAATGTAACCATTTCTGGTAGAAAGCTTACAGGATCCTAATGAATATAGAAAAAAAAGCCTTGGTAGGCATGGTTTTATGGTAGAGGAGATGAAGAGTGAAAGGTGCCTGCTGTTATTCCCCTGAGGTGCAGCAAACTCTGCAGTGCAAGCACTGGTCAGGGAGCGCAGGTCTTAAGTATAATTTTTCTTCTCCCATGGAATTCCCCTGTCTCTGCTCTGTATGCTCTGGTTTGTGCTGCAGGCTCTGTCTGTGCAGCTGGAGGAGAAGTGGTGACAGGCCAGGAGGGTTGCACCTGGCTGCATGAGGGGCTGCCACCCCGCTGGCAGTCAGAGCAGGTGGAGAGCATTAGCAGGCAGAGATGAGAAATCCTGCATCCAATTCTGCACCAGCCCAGCCCTGCCAAGCAACCACTGCCAACCACAGCAGCCAGACTCCCACCTCCTCGTCCAGTTGCCCCAACCAGTAACCCCTTACTGGGGTTATTTGTTTATATTACATGATTTTCAGAATCTTTGCTACAGCTGTTTACCCCTGCAGCACAACTTGGCACTAGACCACAAGTGAGAGTGAAGGTTTTATGAAGAACAATGCTTAGGGTCTCTTTAGGCACAAATTTACTCCTGGAAGAGAAGGCTGGGTGTTCCTCAAGGAACATTCCTTACCATCGGGTTTTGCTCCTTCCTTCCACCATTGGACGTTGCTTAGGTTATAAACACATGTCATTTAGTTAAGTCATTTGAAGAAAAAAGTTAGAGGACTGCTAAAGCACATGGAAGTATATATTTTTAAACCAATTGATTACTGAAGGCATAATTTCATGTTCAGAGTGGCCTTCCTAGTTTTTTTGTCCTTTTTAGCACAAATAACAGAACAGTACCACAATAAATCTAGGATTTATGGCTGCTGCTTTAAAGCCAGCCTCTAAGTACCATTTTGTTTATGGTTTTAATAAGGTCATTTAGTTGAAAAAGGAGTTCAAACTTGTATGCAGTAGCCATGTGACTTGTTTAGTCAATCACAGCACAGGATATTTTAAACTCATTTTACAATGGTGTGTAAAAGCTTGTCTCAATAACCATCTGGAGAATATTGAGTTTCATAACTGGTAGGAATTATTCAATATCCTTCTCCCCATAGGAATAACAATTTCAAAATCTTCAAAGACTGATATCTAACTGGAGAAAAGGTATTTAATGTTGTTAAAACTGGAAATTGTGTAGAGCTAAACAACTCTTATTGATCTACCTGAAAAACTACTTTGTAGGTCGGGGAAATAGTTTCCCCAACTGTCAAGTTTTATATATAACCAACATTTCTTTCTCTTTTCATCATTGAATTACTTATTCCACAGCAACCTAAAAATTTCTGACTGGGGCTTAGGATACCAAGTTGATTAAATTAATAAGAAAGCTCTTGTTTTTCTTTTCAAAACTCATAAAAAGAGCTTGCCTTTTTATTCTCCCATTTGGGACTAGCTTCCTGGCAGTCCTGTGCATTTTCACAGGGTCATGATGGTGGAAAAGAAACTTTTTTCCTAATGCTATGACTCGCTTCTGAGTGAGGAGGCAGAATTCATGCTTTTCAAGGCATGAGGTGCAGCTGAGGTCAGCAGAGATGCTGCGTCCCACAGACAGACACTACAGGCAGCTGGAATCTGGAGTAGTAGTTGCTGACACCCTGGTGATGGCAGTGTCTCATCTGTCAGCCTGGGGGACAGCTATAAATGTCAGACTACTGAACCCCACACTGCTCTTCAAGGACTGCTGAAATCACTGTATCTGTATATGAAAGGTGCCTTTCCTAGCCACCAGTGCCTACCTGTACATCCCACGTGCAAACCTACCCATACTCTACTCCTGTGCAATTGTGCTTGGAGCTCAACAGCTACAAAGTCCTGTCCTGCTGAACTCAACCAGCAAAGCATCAATTAGCAACTTCTATTTCTGAAGCAAAAAACCCCTCACAATAGACACTGCACTAGAGAGGTGAACTTCATTCTCCCCATCTGTGGAAGTGACTAGGGAGGGGGCATGAATACAACACCAAAATTTTGGAAAGAACGACCTGAATATCATGCAAAGATTACACTTGGGGAGAGGTTGAAAAATCGAATTACGTGTTAATAACTGGGCCGCACACAAAAAGTGCTTGAGATTTACACATCTCAGTGCAAACTCTTCTCTCTCCCAAACCAATTACCAATGCTCTCTTGGAGTCTAGAGCAAACACCATCTCACTGAAAACACACTAGTGCATGAACTTTTTTTCTTTTTTAATTTGAGCGAGGACTTTTCATCAATATAAAAGGATGGTAACCCCCAGAGTAAACACTTATCTGTAAAATAGAGATTATGTGCTTAATAACATTTAATATTTTGGCATCTCAAACCTCCTATGTAGATCAGTCTGGAAGAGTAGTGTTTATTTTCTTGCTACATGTGAAAGTTCATTCGCAGTATCAAGTTTGTTTGGTCCACTAACTTTGTTAACCTTTGCATTTACTTCTGTATTTGATGGCCTTTCATGAGCAGCCACTTTAGTAGCCAGGATAGAAACAGTTACATCAGGGTTAGAGGTCATAGCCATTATGGGATTTCAACTTAAAACAGTTGCTGCTTTAGAGGGATCACAGTATGTTTATGATTAATTATTTTCTTTGCGAGAGTTTCTATGAACAAGATTATTATAGTAATATATAAACCATCTGGGTAACCTTTAATATCTACCTACTTTCTTGATTAAATAATAATCAAGACTTTGTGAAAAATCACTCCCTACCTAACAGGATGCTACCAGAGCAACAGTACTTCTGTTTGCCTCTTCCAAGGATTTCCAAGGAAGAAAAAGTGGCTAAAAGTCTACACCAAGTGCATGAACATTTTAACAAAACACAATTTGATGCAAATTAAAGAACTGTGCAATTTTTTAATTGTAAGCTTTTAGAAATATTTAAAGCACATATCCAAATGAAATTCTCTGCAGAAGCTGATTTTTATACACTACTCCAGAATGTATTTTATTGAATTCAAAACACCAAATGACATTTTAAAAAACTAATAACATTATATTTACATCTTTAAGAAATACATTCCAATTGCACGGTTCAGATTCACAACGCTCAAGAGACACTGAAATCATTGCTTAGAAACAGTATTTGCTGACTTCACCAGGGTAACAGTTTAATCCTTAAAGTAATCAACTTTCACTCTCTTCTTGGGTCTTTTGACTTTTAAGTTCTCACTAGTCTTTTTGAGAAAAACAGCCCTGGGAGACAGCTATTATTCTCCTCCATGGGATAGTCCACTTCATTCAGACAAGTAATATCATCTTCTGTTTACACTCATCTGAAACAAGTGCATAGGGTCACCCTCTACACTCTGAAGTTTTACCAAAGCAAAAGGAAAGACTCTGAAGCAGGACATAACAGAGCTCCGAAACCCGAATAACCTGGGAAGCAGACTTTGCATGCCTATTTATTTCTTGCATTTGATCCTCTTGAAAAAAAAATCCCAATATCATGTCCTCAAAGCATTTAATTTAGACTGAAACACTGTAATAGAGAAGTCAGCTTTGGACGGTATTTCCTTTTGTCTGTTTTTCAGTTGTGGGCCAGATCCTGGTTTGGTGCAATCTCTACTGATCTCAGCTTGTCCTTTGACTTGAGGAGCTGAGTATCACATTTAGTAAGTACATATTAATGTTTTCAGGAGGAAAAATTATTGAAGCTATTTAGAAGAAAAGGGACAAAAATCCCCCCACAAACAACAAAACAAAACAAAAAAAACCCACAATGGTTTTCTTAGCATAGTCAAAGCAGGATGGCAACCAAAAATTATGAATAAACCACAATATGGATGCAAAGCAAAAGTTCTCCACAATTAAATCCCTAGCCCTAAAATCTACTGGCTAAACAGTAAGGAAGCCAAGAGGGCTAAACAAATTACCCTGACCAAGAATCTGAAGCAAGACTTTTCCTGCAGCCTGTATCTCAGAAAAAAAAACCTACAAAAACTCTACATAATGCCCTGTTGCTTTCAAAAGCCTGGCTTCTATGAAAAAATATCTATGCAAAGAATTTCTTGAGCTCTGGGATCAGAGCAGCCACCATTTTCTAACAAATAAAACACTTTGCCTTCCCAGAAGAAATGAACATTTTCTTTCCTTGTGACCCTCATTTACTGACTTCTCTGCTCTGTTCAGCCTCTGCTGAGTGCTGTGGTCATCTGAAATGAGCAGGAAGCAGGCTGTGGGTGCCAGCAGCCTGTAATGAGACCTCTGAAAGCATGAAAGAGAATCACAGCTTGGTTACAAACCCCTTGGCACATGGCTAGCCCTGAAAGATATATTGAGGAAAACATACTTAAAAAACAAAAGCCTCAGTAACTTAATCACTGGCCCTAAATCTGCTGGCTGCATGGCAGTTGACCAAAAAGTTTCCAAAATATGTGTCCAGAGGATCATCTTACAACTCACTCACCCCAGCAACATACAATGAGGCTGTTAAAGGAAAACATTTTAGCTGTACACTATCACATCATCTGACACCTTCCCTTTCACTGATCCAGTACAGAAAGCCTTGAAAATTCATGTAGAGAGTTTCTTTTTGATAACTCTATGTGTCCATTGGACACAAATATAGCATTTTGGGGAAATATTTCCACAAGACCGGCTATTCAGGTACTTTGTTTTGCTGAAGAGAGAACATAACTTTTTCACCCAGCTAGGCAGGTGCCCTTTGCTACCTGAATGAAATATGTGCTGTCCTTCACTGAAGAGCACAAAGTGCAGAGCCACGTGTATAAATGCTTCTTGACTCATGCATGGGGTATGTCTAACAGCTCTAGGGATCATTTCTAGGACCACACCCAGAGGGAAAACCTATTTTTATTTTTTTGGCTTTTTTGCTAGAGCCACGCTTGAATTAGGATTGCTGTTTAGCACTGCCTCTCTTAACTGGTATTAGACTTTTGAATTTATTCAAATGTTGGCAGCAGGTCCCCAGCAGCCTGTTTCCTCTACGAGATTTGACAGTATTTTCCTAAATCCCTTTGATATTGCAGCCATAGGAGCTCTCTGCCTATTGATTTTGGTGCTATTGGTAACACACTGAAGTCCAGCTACTCAGTCAAAACTATGCAGTCATTTAGTAGCTCTGCTTTTACTGAAAACCCTTGGTAGGGGTGTATACTATATCACTGATCAGGCATTCTGGATCAGTCTCTTTTTCCTCTGGGATTGTCTTCTCACACATTTATAGCAAATAAAGTCCCAGGCAGGGCTGCAGTGTTAGCAACAAGCTATCCACCCTGAGCCTGTTCTTCACAGTGTCAACCCATACACTGTCACAGTGCTGTTGGTATAGCAAATGAATGCTTCACTTGCTTCTCTTTAAGCCTGCTCTGGTGTGACTAGCATCACCTCTGCTCTCACTCCTGGTTCCTGCATGCCAAAGCTGAGGGCAGAGTACAATAGTTTGGGTTGGTTTGGTTTTTTTGTTTTTTTTTTTTTTTTTTTATTTATTTTTTATTACTGTCTAAATTGCTGCAGCCTATCTGGACTCAGTGAGAGTTTGACTACTTGCACCAGCTGAGGATCTGACCTCACCTGTGAAGCTGCTCCAGCCCCCTGCCCTAACTGTTTCTAAATTAATGGATTAAACCAGGAAACTTTTTTTCTGTCAATAAAAAAGATTTGCTAAGGACAGGAGACAGAGCGTTTCTCCTTCCTGGGAGACATCCTCCCTCTTGTAGAAAGCCCTGGGACAGGAGCTGCACAGAGCTGCACGCAGGACTCGTGTGCACCACAATGTGTGGTGAGAAGCCATCACAGCCCTCTGAGCATGTATTAAATCTGCAACACGTCTTGCTGTTTGGCACAGAAACCAAATTTGCTTCTTTGCATTACTCGGGATTGGGCACATCACAGGGAGTTAAAACGTAATCCATTACTGTGATAATACATTAATACACATCCAGCAGCTGCCTCAGCATACCTCATAGACCACAAACGTCCCGTGAAGTGGCTCTGTAAATGCTTTACTGCGTACGGAGCACTC
This sequence comes from Phainopepla nitens, assembly GCA_013400175.1. Classification (NCBI taxonomy): domain Eukaryota; kingdom Metazoa; phylum Chordata; class Aves; order Passeriformes; family Bombycillidae; genus Phainopepla; species Phainopepla nitens. Next base: position 1,105,327 of record VXBQ01012761.1, on the reverse strand, counting down.
ATGGTTTTTCTCTCCCTACTCCTCCTCAGGGCTTTCCATCATGCAGTCGTGCCCCCTCAGATCATATCCACCCTCTTGCTCATATCCTGGTTGTGTTGTCTACCTTCTGCAAAGCTTATTTTAGAAGTCCTGTCACATCCTGCCCACTCTATTTTTTATCCAGGAAAGGAAGACTTTACACTCCAGTTTCTAGTAAAGCAGCGGGGGAGACCATTTGTTTCTTACCACTATATTTATTATGTTCAGTCTGCTGAGGGAGGTGGGAGGAGTGAGCAAGAGCGTTTGCTCCTGTTCCCAAGCAATGTCAACTGCTTCTACTTGGCAGCTGCTAAGCCATCCTCTCTGCTGAATATTAAAAGATCCTGCCGCTTTTCTGCTGTCTTAGAAAACCTGATGAGGACTTAAAAGGTGAACATGTGTTCCTACTCTGAAATCAGAGTTTCTTCTGGTTGTAGCATTAAAATGAAACTCAAAGAAACTTTCCCAAAACTAAAGAGGGCTGTGCTCACAGCTCTCTCTGGAGCTGAGCCAGTCACCTTCTTACACAAAGCAGGCCCAGCCTTACAGGGCTGTCACTGGAGAAACAGCTTCTCAGGCAGTGCAAATCTGACAGCTCTCTGCTGACTGGTGCAGCAAGGCTGACAATGCACACCAGATGAGCGCTGCCCTGGAGCCTCCAAAGCATGGCCCAGGAACATACCCTGGAAAAGCTCAGCTGCTGGGATTGCTCTCCCCTTGCTGGCTGGCGGTGAGGTAACTGCCTCTCTACGCTGCCGACTGAAAGCAGATAAGCAAATCTGTGAGCCGCCTGCAGTAAAGCCTCACAAGCACACAGGGCAGGTGGGGGGAAGCAGAGCCCTGTGCCCAGAAAGGTATGAAGGAAGCTGGGGAGCTGTGCTTCCAAGAGATGAGGACACAGCAGCCTGGCTCACGCTGAGTGCAGGCTGTTCTGCAAAGTGGGGTACCCAATTGAGTGTCATCTCCCCAGTTTTTCAACCCTCCTGCAACTCAGAGAGGAGCTGCTGCCTTTTTGGCTCAGGTGACTGCAGACCATTCAAAGTCTTGCTGTGCTTGTTTAGAGAACAAACCTATGAGGTGGACCAAATATTTATTTGGTGCCTCTCTTTTCTGCCATGGAAAGTAGGCAATTCTTTACTTATTTGTACTCCATAGAAACTAATAGGAGCAACCAACTCTCCACCCAGAAATCTACCTCTGACTTGACAACAAACACAATGCTCAAAACGTGTTATTTCTCTTGACTTTTTTCCAGTTGAATGTTCACTGCCACTTCCCCTGCCAGTGTCCTCCTCTCTGCGCCCTGTAGCCATGCAGGAATCAGGTGCAGTTTACAGCCAGGCACAGGGCTGGGGTGTGCCTCAGCTTCTGGTTAGCCTGGCCTTGGGCCCTTTGAGTGCTTTTTAGCCCATACTGCTTTTTGCTAAAACCGAAGTAAATAGGAGAGGCTGCTTCTGCTTCTTTCTCTTCACAGGAGCTTAGTGCAAATGAAACATAGTCATCAAGAAAGAAAAAGGATAGATGAGAAGAAGGAAATCTCCCAGATCTTCACTGACCATGGAGGGCAGATTATTTGGAATGTTGAAGCTAATGTGACAGCATTTTTACAACAGAAATACAAGATATACATTTTTTCAGTTTTAATAAATATATTTCCTAAGTACTGAAAAATGCCTATTTTAATTTTGAAATCCATTAGTCATTATTCAATAACATCTGTTATAAGAAAGGGGATTTTTTCATATTTTCAAGGGGGCATATCTGACTTGAAGTGGTACCATTACTCTGATTTTATTATATACATGAACATCCTGAACCTTCTTCTGTTATGAATTCTTGCACTACTGATTTTTCCATGATATTAAGGGCAATCACAGTGATTCCATGGCTGTTTTTCTAACCTTTTTTAATTCTCTGTTTTCTTTTCAACTTCTATATTTAAGTAATAATTAACATAGAACCATAGGAATACATTTGATTCAAGTTCAGCAAAAGCATTTTGATTAGTCATTATGGAGTCAAACAGTCTTACTGTTGATAATCTGAATTGTTTAAGGGCACTCCATGGCTTGAGATGGTGCAGTAACTGTCTCAAGATGGGCAAGATATTTGTATCATAACAAGTTCCAGACATGAAATCCCAGAGATCACCATGGATTAAATAATAAAATTAATTATCTATTAGAAAAACATGATCAATTAATTTTAAAATTTAATTTTTCCAAAATAAAAGTTTTTAAAACTGCAAATGGGCATTGTTCTATGAAAACTGCAAAGAGAAATACAGGTTTAGTTCTTCTAAGGCTGTGGGTTAAGACATTTTCAAGATCTATTAATTAACATTACACCCAGCTGCCTGATAACTTTACTGTACTTAGACTTCTAACCACAGCAGCAACCAGCAGGGAATGGCAGTTCTCCAACCGCTGACTAGAGGCAGCTTAAGTACACAGAAGCAATGCTAGATTTATTTGCTCAAAAACTGGAAAACTTCATAAAGGATGCATTCATTCTACTAAACCAGCATTTACAGTTATTTAGCTGTCAAAATCTGTTGCATCTTCCACTTGAAGAAATAAAAAAAGGAAATATGGTCAAAAACCAGAGAAAGAAATGGTAAGCAATGCTCTTTCAAAGGATTACTAAGGTTACTCCTTCAGTTTAGCGTTATTCTTTGCTAATTAATAAACATTAAAAAAATAAACTCAAAATAAATTCAAATCTAAAACCAGGAGAGGATGGGGAGGAAAAGGAGACCTATCTACTCACTATTGGATATTCACAGTAACAGACTACTTGATGATTTTCTTGTATTTCTCTAGGCTTAAGGTCCCATTTAGAAGGCCACCTAAGGTTTCTCTCAGATGCCACTTAAAACAGTGCATAAGGCTTAAATTCTTTGCCAAGACTCTGCCTCAGGTTGATGTTATTTTGAAATTTTCAGTCAAAATGGGTTGGTGGTTTGTTTGAACAAGTTTATTGAAAATATAACTTAGTCAGGAGGCAGCGTAATGATCCAACTCCTTCCTATCCCTGCTCTCAGAGGCTGATGAGTGGGGAGCAGGAACTGGTGGAAGGGCTTTGGCCACAGCCCAAGAGTACTGCAGCTTCCCCAGGATGGTGCAGCGCTCCACTGGCCCTCTCAACATGGGAAAAACAAAGTTACCAGCATGATAATGCATCATAAAGTAAACATCTATGCATCCATGTATTAATTTATAACAAAATACACTTGGAAAGAAAATCAACTGCTATGGTCATTTTAGAATAAGATCTGTTCATGGGCTTTAGGAAAAGCATAATATATCTCAGGTTTCTGCATTAGGAAAGCAGTAGCTCATGAAAAGTGTGCAGATAGATATAGGAACTGTGCAGGCAGCAGGGTTAGACCAAGAGACCAAAGTATGTTAGCTTCAATTTTCAACAGATGAAGGATTGAACAAAATCTGACAAGATAACAAAAATTGTGTCGATATGTACATAGATTTCTAACTGTTTGTAGTATCTTGCTCACAGTCTGGTTTTCTGTCTTTGCTATGTAGATCTATGTAAGCACCAAATATTTCTAATTTGGTGTTTACAAGATGCAAAATTTAAAATGTACAAAATGTGAAAGACACTAAAAGATTACATTAAACTCTTCCAAGACATAGGTTTTTTTGATCATTCATATTAGTAGACCAGTAGAAGTTCTGTTTGTACAATGTAAAAGTAGGAAATGTATAGGGCAGTTGATACCAGAGCATGCTATAGAATGTCAAATGAAAACACTAAGGGAAATAAATCTGCCAAATCCTAGCTGAACACACACCAAAAAAATCTTTGCTATACCAGATATGCCTAAAAGAAAAGTGTCATTTATTATAAAATTTTTATAATGTAATTACAAGTTAGTATTAGGCAGTTCAATTAAAATCACTGTGTTCTTATAGCAAGTCACAATAACCTTCTTAATGAATTTGCTCTATGACTAGCTGTACTAGTGAAACATGACAATATAAGCAATAAGTGGAAATGAATGGTCATCATTTATCAAACTGTAGCTGTTATAGTAAGGCAATCTTTCTTTCTTTCTTACTCAGAAGGATGTGACATTTAACAGAGAAGTATAAACTAAAAGACTTTTGTTTTGAAATTTCAAAATAAGTAATCAGTATCGCCCTTGTTAGGGTCTTTTTAAAGCAAAATAACAATGTGATTATTGTGGTATGACCAAAATTTACAAAGTGAAATCATGACATTTCTCCAGACTTCCCTGTGAATCAATTTGGGATTTTGTATTTACCCAGTATAACCTTTCAGCCCATTAGTTCAGCTGCAAAAGTCACATGAGAACTAATTGAATTCCAGCACAGCCTCTAACAGGTGCATTTTATAACATGTCAGATCCCACAGTTAGATGATTAAAGGACAACTCTCTACTGGGTTTCCAAGTAATAAACACCTATTTTCTGTACAAAATGCATAGAGAGGCTCTACCAGCTGAAATAACCTACGAAGCAGCTCTACTTGTGCTTATATATCCCGGTGGAGAGCACACAAATCAACCTGTTCAACTCTTCAAACTGGTAGAATTCAGTGGAAAAATAATAAAAAGACCAAAAGCTTCTTTTCTAAGATGTTACACCCAAAGCATTAAAGAATTGTCTGCTAATCAGATTAGTCTCTTGGCAAGACAAAAGCAGTTCTTGCACAGTCTTACTCACCTTTGAAACATTATCTCTCACTGCCTTATGGCTAAACCACTGTGACCTGTTGTGGGCAAAGCTCTGATCAAGATTTATCTGACCTTCTTATTTCCATGTCTGTTGAGTGCACTGTCTTGAAAGTAAAACAGGTGTAAGTACAAGCTCTTTCACAATGATCTCATCAGGTCTCACAACAGCAGAACACTTGTTCAACACTGAGGAGACAAATTAAACCGTCAAAACCGAATAATAGTGTGAAATTATGATGATTTTCATGGATTAAGAAAACTTTGTGGAAAAAAAAATCACTATTGAAAAATGTAAACAATCATATTTTTTCCTGTTTTGGCATTTATCTGTTTCCCTGAAACCTTGTTTATTTTCTGATGACCATTTTTGATCCAGCCTTCCTTCAGTAGCACTGCTGGTTCAGCATCCTCATTACATGCTCAAGTCCGGAGAAGAGCTGCAATTTTCCCCACACATTTTAGTTACCCAAATTTATCATTATTTTCTTTTATTATCTCTTTTTTTTTTTTTGTCATGAGAAGGAATAATATAACGGTAACCTTACTTGTTCCATTTTTTCTGTTGCCTCATCAGCTGAAAAAACATAATTTTATAAAAAGGTAAGTAACATTAGGCTTTCTCTGATTTAGGGATCTGGTTTAATTATACCAGTTTGAGATGCCACTTTTCCCCACTGTCCAACACAGTAGCAATCAACACCTCTAAAGCACACACGTGTAACTGCCTTGGCTGCTCTTAGCTCCTTAATCTTAACTGCCAGTGAAAGTGTGGTTACTCTCAGACACTGCACCAAACTGAAGCAACAGAAATCCCTCTGTCTCCACCCAGCAGCTGTCCTGTAGTACCACAGCACAGCCTCTCATTTAAGGGCAAGGTACCTGGATGAGAGAACAAATATCTTGAGCGGAATAGTAACATTTGCCAGACAGAGATGGCAAATTTTGTGAAGCTGGGAGAAGTAATTGTGCTCTCTTGGGTTCAGTATCACAGGAAAAAAATTCTGTGCAGTGATAAACTGAGAAGTACTGAGAGAGGTCTCTAATGAAAAGCATCTCTGCAAGTATACAGAGGTGAAACAAAGTTAATAAACAGATCATTACAAAGCACACAAGGATGATCTGACTGCTCTGAGCACCCAGGTTCAACTGTGATCTCACATTGTTGCTGATAGTACCAGGTATTTTCTTCTGCATTTGCTGTCTTCTGATCTGTAACATGGACAGTACAGCCACAGTCAATTCACAGTTGCATTTTCAGTTTCACATTTTAACTGGGTCCATGCATTTATACCCAGGTTTTACCAATGCTTCTTCTCTGAATTTAGTAGGTGCTGCCTGTAGCCTTTATTAAAACACCTAAAGCTTGAAAGAATAATTAAAATATTTCCTCTGTCTGAAGCAGTATGAAGCTGTTACATCAATGCCTTTTATAGATGACAGATTGTCTCAAAATATTCAACAACTTCTGTGGCTGTACTTACCCAAAAGTGTAACTCACAAGCTGTGCTAAGGGAGTCCTGGTGGGAGGATTCTCCTGCACCCCTTGCACAACAGCAGTTCAATATTCACATCCTGCATTCCAAAGGACAGGCATTTCAAATGGAGAAACAAAGGTAAGATCTAATTACATTTCACAGTAAAATCAGTTTCTACTAAGATGAGTTTGTATATAGTATAAAACTATTTCAAAGTCCTATTTGTCCTTCAGTGAGAGCAATTTTTCTTCACCCTTCACCCTACTTTGATGGTTCCTATCCATGTTGCTCTCATGCTCCTACCTCTGCACTTCATCTCAACTCTGAAAAAAGAATATTTAAGGAACCGAGCCAGTATTCCCAAGGAGTTACAAACCACAAACAAATACTATATTAAGTAAAAGGTATATTCCAGTCATTCCTGGGCTGATCAGATTCTGTAAAACTGTTTATTAACTGGGGTATGCCCTCTGCATTAATTTTTACAGCTCCTGACCTTGCAATATGTCATGAAGGCTCCTTGTGTGCCAGCCTTTCAGTGTAAAACATAGTCTGGACCTCCACAGTCTTTCTGATTTGCAATAAAAATCACACCTTTTAGAGGAGAGAAAATCACTCCTCTCTGTATTCATGGTGAAATGTACAATAAGTTCCTTTGAAGAAAAAAATCTCCAATTTTTCCTCATTGAATTTTCAAGGCTTTGATGCTGTGGTTAGGATAGTAAATAATGAAAGTTATGTTAGGTGCTGCCAGAAATTTAAGAACACCCTATTTTTTTCCTAAACTGCAAAAATCTGTGTTTTCCATAAGAGAATGGTAAAGCATATTTTTTTTGTCAAAGAAGGCCTTTCCTTTTCCCTGTCCCCCACCTCTCTGAGGTTCTTCCAGACCATTTGCTGTCATCCTTCACAAAAAACAGTATCAAAAGTAGCATTCAAAGAAAGGAAGCTGCAAAAGATAAATTTCTGAAAATAAAGCCTGCTACTGGAAAATGTTCTTTCAAAGTTTCTGCAAGACTCTAAAGTTTATTTCTCTAGTGATGCAAGCTTGTGGGAAAAATTACATGGACAAACCTGTTTAATATTTTTCAAGGTTATTGCATACAAACGTATTTTTACTTAAATGACGTTCACATTTTAAAAAGTAATCCTTTTAGAATCAGTATGTATCTCAGAGTGGTGTTTTTTCAATGAAGATTTAATTTCAATTTATATTTATGCATATATATACTCAAATAATGTTTCAAATAGTTTTCTCATTAATAAATAATATTTTTATTTTTCTTACAAACAAACCCTAAAAATTTGTTTCACAAGATTGTCCATATTCTGTTCACTTCCTTGCTTTTGATCTTTTGTATGGTCCTTGAATTTCATTCTGATGTTAATTTATTTCTTTATGAATACTGAAATTGCATTGCCGTCCTAGCATTATTTGTATACACCCTGTCACTGCTATTAAGGTACATCTATGAGTATTGCTGTATTCTAGCAGAATTACACTGTCATTCAAGGCAAATGGCAGAACAATTTGTGTAACAAGTACAGTCCATGGATATAAAAAACCAATAACCTCAGCCTCGTATTTTCAGAAGAAGAAACTGAATTTATGTCTTTAAAACAGCCGTAGTTCAGATTTTGTCTCAGACTGGAAATGTGGAGGGTTTGCGTTTTTTTTTTTTTAAAAAAAGGCTGAAAAAGCTGAAAATAAACTTCCTTCTTGTGTCTGTCAACATGTCTGTATTTTTCTGCTTTATGTTATATGGTTGAATTAAAGGAAAAAATGACTGCTCCTCTCCGAGGTTTTCTGCCGTTGCTTTGTCTCGAGCAGTGCTGATTGCACTGGCTGAAGCCTGAATTTCCAGGGCTGGGCTCTCTAGATGCATTTTTGTTTACATCTCTCCTGTGACCAGCCTGAGATGGAGCCTTTTAGCCCCTTTCAAAACCAGCCCAAGTGGAGTTTAACAAAACCCTGTGTCACTGAGATCAGTTACTCCCAGGAGTCGATCCTGCTCAATTTCTACCTTCCACTGACATTTTGACATAAATAGGCAGGCAGTCCTTCTGGTCTGGAGATAGGAGGGGTGAAAAAAGTGTGAATTCAAACAGCTGTTGATAAATTGCTCTACAAGGCCTTCACTATTAATTTCTGTCAGTAGACAGTAAAATGGCAATGGCTGCTCAAACTGTTCCAAAAACAACACTTCCTGTGACAGGACAGACCACACTACACTGACAGATTGGAATTGGTCTTGTGCAATTGGCTAGTGAGTGCTATCTAAAATCATACAGCTGGTGTTGAACAGGGGTATTGTTCTCACTCCACATTACAAATATAAGCCCCACATAAATAACGAAGAGGGGATCGTGCCCACATATCTGCTCACTAGAGGGCTTTTATAAGTTACCTCTAGGCAACATTTGTCTTTTGTGAAAGAATTTCCATACATCTCCTTCTCTGAACCCTCCCACAGGTTTTGTCTCTCCAAGAAGGTGACACAACATATAGGTTTGATTTTCTACTTGAGACTGACTTGGAAGCTGTCACAGGTAGGTGGCTGGAAGTGCTGTTAGGATACAAGTGCCAATTTTTGTTTAGCATTTTCTGAGACCTTTGGATTGCCAAAAAGAAGATATAGAGAGGTAGAGTCTGAGAACAGAAAATAGTTTGGTTTGGAAAGAAATGGACAAACAGAGCTGTTCACATATTCAGTGGATGCAGACAAAGTTGTCATACTTCACTGACTTTAAACAAAAAACAAGATAACAGATAGGATTGTTCTGTCTTCCTGGCCAGGTTTTATGTAGAGGGAAGACCCACCTTGCAAGCTAGAAAGTGGGCATGACTGGCAGTGGTTTTAGCACACCTATTGAAATGTGTAAGGTTAATGCTGCACAGCCACAAGAAGATCCAATTCATTAAACAATTGAAGTAGTGCTTATGATCAAAGTGCTTATTAAAGAGAGAGGATTGCAGACACTAAGGTTTAAAGTAAAAGTGATAAATAACTCACTTTGTAAATTCAAGGAAGATTATTAGTGCTATACTCTGACTGGGGAAATCCACCCTACTGAGGAGTTGCATGTCAGAAAAACATCTCATTGATCCCTCAACTAGCTTGGGAGCAGCAGTGCTGTGTTACTTGCTTGGGTCTATACTGCAGTTATAGGTTAACTCATTTTTGTGGCCCTGTCTTGGGAAGCTCTCTCTCAGAGCGCACCAGATGGTATAGACCTGCTCTTAAAGCTCTTCTTCCAAAGCTAGGTTAACATCATGCGTCACTTTCAAGCAAAAGATTATAAATTATATCATAATTTTGGATATGTGCTTATCCAGACCATGAAACAGGGTGTTTTATGGAGGATTTGTTCTCTCTAAAATTCCAGCACTCAGTAGTAGGTTGCTAATTTAAGAAAACAAGTGACCTACCCCCATAGCATAAAAGTTTAATATTGCTTTGTGGGAGAGTAAGAAGAAAAAGGAACTTGTGCCAGAGATTGTGATAGCACAGTCAGTCAGCTAAACAGGCCCATTTTCAAGTCTTTCTGTGGAGCAGTTTGACTTAACCTAGAAAAGGGCCAGGTGATACAAGTGAAGAAACATAATGGCTGGAATTACTTGTTAGATTGAAGCATTAGATTAATAGCTGCAAAGTGGAACTGACATTTGCATGACTGCCCTTTCATATCCACGCCATTTTAACAGACTTTCCTGCAGGGGCTCTTTCATCCCAATTCCTGCAGCACTGCCATTTGGCAATGGCTGTTTAAAAATGTTGTGATACCATGTGAAAATCTTCCAATAACATTCTTGAGAGACATAATTTTGTTTCATTTCCATATACCTCTCCCAACTTGTTTCAGGGTTGGAAACACTTGTATGGAAGCAGGACTCACCCTTTAGGACTCTATTTTCTTAAGCATTTTGCCCCACAGTAAATTCCTTAATTTGAGAATGTTGATGCCACTGTCACACGTGCAAATACGGTGACTTCACAAAGAGTTATGGCAATTACCAGCATGTAGAATAACATACTTTGCACCTACAGTCATAGTGATTCCACAGTTTATCTGGGCATGTAAATGTTCATATATAGTGAATATGCAATAGTGTATTTGAGTGATATAGGATTCTCCCTTTGGAATTTTTCCTTTCCTGCTGCATATTGTGCATATGTATTAATACATGTATATGCCTGGTGAGAAAAAATGTGGTGACTGCTATATCCTAACAATTATTTCCTATAAAAATTATGAAGTGGTTGAAAATCACATAATATGGGCCAGAATTATGATATCCTGGATAAATTAAGTTCTGTGATTTCAGGTGAAAACCAATTAATGGTAATTTAGCAACTCAAACAACAATAATTGCCTCAACTTCATATGTGCATTTCTAAAATAAATTCTAAAAAATTATGGAGAGAAACACAGTAAATATACCAATGTGTTCCTTGTGTTTTAAATCATCCAGTATAACAAGCTAAAACTTTGGGAGCCTTAGTTAGAAACGGTAATTTATATGAAATAAAATTGTCTCAGCAGCAGTTATTTTAAAAAATTAGGTAATAGCACTAAATTGTGTGAGAATTCCCAGGAAGTTTCCAGTGCTCAAAAGATCAGCCCTGCGTTTTCATAATTGGAAAAGTTTTTCTGGGATGATGAGAAGGAATTTTATGTCCATAAGGCATAGCAAGGATACATGAAATCTCCCTTTTGCTCCTGGAAAACAGGAAATGTGGAGCAGTCTCTCTCTTCTAAGCTACTGTTCCCTATTGCATTATTTAAACATACTAACAAGTGAGGATGATAAAGACACTTTTGTCACAAATTGACTAGAAAGAACAGAATATGAATTAGATACATGAAAATAAAAGGAGCTTAGTTTGAAGCCATAAAGAGATTCATTCTTGCTGTTTGTTTCTGCTTTTGAAAGATAAAGGAGACAGATAGCATTGCATTTCTCATGCTGTCTATAGATAAAAGTATAACGCTACCTTGGGATCTAAGAATTAGGGAGTGGGTATGCTTACAGGTCTTTAAATATCCAGTTAAATTTATAACTCTCTTGCATGTAAATACATTCGGTTAAGCAGATGAAATTTGCTAAAAGAAAATGAAATAAGTAATGTTTATTGTGTCCATGATTGCCACAAGCTTATTTCCCTCGTATGAAAATGTCAAAAGAAGAAACTAGAGTGAAGACCGCCTGATAAACCAGTTTAAAGGTACTCCCTGGTATTGAGCAATGGATATTCACACTGGCTGAGCAGATGCTTGTTCCTAGCTTGAAAATTCTCATTTAATTGACTTTCTGGAAGACAGCTATTTTGCTGAACTTGGAGAATGACATCATATTCTGCTTATCATGCAAGATTTCGCATTGCTGCAGGATGTTCAGCCCTTTTAGAGAATGAAACACCAATCCTCAGTTTTGGTGAGCACTATTCTTTGTTATGCCATAGTATGAATGAAATACAATCAGATAAACAGTTACTATCCTAAAAAGCAATCTTGTACAACAAGGAAAGAATCTTTGAGTGGAGAGCCGACAAGATGATGCGTTCTCAGTTCCAGTTTTTCATTGACGTACTCCTTCTAGGTCCTTCTGGTGAGCAAGACTACATCACTTTTCCCCTTCAGTGCACCCTTATTCATTGTGAAATTTGCCTGAGAATGCAGTGAGTCCACTCTCAATTTTGATAAAACTCAGAACAAAGACCTCTTGCAATACCCAAACAGTTATTTTTTAGCAATTATTTTTAACAACAACAACAAATTTTTAACAATTTCAGGATTTAACCTCTCCCTATAGTAAATGTAGCAAAAGCTCTGGTGGGAAGAGGTTCATTGCATTGTATAATTCACAACTGTTATGGCACTTCTCCACCCCAAAATAAAAACAATGCAGGAATAACTTCAATCTGTCGAACCAGACTGATATAGACTGAAATAAACAAACAGGGGCTTTGGATATTATATGCCATAAGAAAAATCAAAAAGTTTGCCACCATTAATGAGAGCTGAAAGTTCACTTTCGCCAATGAGATGTTGCAGTGAGTAAGAAAACTGTAATGGACATGTTGGCATGTCTCTGCTACTGCTATAATTAGGTCAATCAAATTAAATGCTTGCCAAGTAATTCTCTGTTTAAAAAAAGTATCATTACATTGGATCTTCTTCTGGATTTGAGGCTTTTCATCATGATTAAAGAAGGCTAGACCGGATACAGACTACTTAGGATAACAGCATGCTGCTTTCAAGTACAAGGAGGATGGGGAGGAAGGGAGCCAACTGTGCACATATAAAATGAGCTGAATGAAAAATGCTTGCTGAACATTTCTATAGATTGCAATTCTAATAAAACTGCTGCTTTTTAAAGTATATTTTATTGTAACATTCTGCCTTACCTTATATAAATATATACAACTGAAAATGTTCAATTACAGTTTAGTGTCTTGTATTCCATTTCATGTTCACAAGTGAAAATAACTTAGATAAGCCTTCACAGAAAAAAAACTGTGCTTTACCAGTCCCATTCTATAGAACTCTCTCACTGCTTTATGTCACTTCATTATATACTTACAAAACTTAAATTCACATTTTTTTAAAACAAAAGCTGAGGGTAAAATCCAAACCTAATTGAAGTTTACAGGAGTCTGGTACAAACGTTGTCTCTTATGACTAATTCTTCAGTAGTAGAAATAAAAGTTACTGCACTATGCTGCCCAGTGTGAGATGCAGTTTTCTGTGCTACAGAAAGTAGTGAAAAACCCCACAAACCTATCTTGTTTCAAGCAATTTAGACCATTGCATTGCTATGCAAGAGCACCTAAGCCTTAATTTCAACAGGTTTTCAAATTATTGTACCCAAACTGACACTCACTTTTGCTATTCTAAAGTTTGTAGGGTTTTACAAGAATATTCACAGGCACAGAGCAGACATGAAAACTGTCACTTAGAAGACTCAAATATGGGAGAACAATATTCTGTTTATCTCTCACATAAAGCAGATAAACTTTCTCTTAAACAAGCCTCCTTGCAGGGAGCTATGGAGTTGTCCAATCCTGCAGTGGCAGTTCTGCAGAGCCAAGTAACATTTGATGAGCCCTTGAGCCATTTAAAACCAGAACTGGAGCTCTTTGTGGTGCATTTAATTTCTTTCCTGTCCTTTTCCTCATTCCAGTTTTCTATTGAATTCTTACCCTCTTCTCCTCCTCTCTTTTTGTCATCTGTTCATCTGAACACCAATAACTGTTTCTAGAAAATGTGTTTCCTGGAACTATAGGGACAAACCTCTGGTCTCCCAGAGGGAATCTCTGTAACATTCTACAGTCTCCTGTAAGAATTTGCCCCAGTTTTTTTTTCAGTTCTGGGTTCTTGTTTCTCTGTTTCTCTCACTTCTCTTTGATTAGCTTTTCCAATATTCTTAAATCCTCCCTGCCAATCACTCAGCCATACTCCCCAGTATGCTGTCTGTTCTGCAGCATTTCCAGGTCAAGGTTTGAAAGGCAATGAATAAGCAAGAATAGGCTTAAATGCCACAATGTCAGTGAGAACTATAGAAGGATATGGGTGGAATGTGCCCTCAGTGAAGCAGTACCCTTTTTGAAAACAAAAAAGAAAGATTAGGCGCAATCTTAATCTAAATGCTACCAGCATGAAAATGGTATCACTTGCTGATTATAAAACTCTTCCAGAATGTTCTACGAATCTCGAGACCACACAAATTCCAGATGTAAGCCTAAAAATTGTTGGTCCTTGGTTTCTCTTAGAGGGTTGAAAACGTTGAATCTCCACAATGTGCCCCTCTTACAAAAATGGGGGCTGATACTGCCTGGCACTGCAGAATTCTACCAACTGATAAATTTCTCTGCTTGTGTCACCTAAAAGCAAAATCTGCGTTAATATATTATCTACTGTTCAGAAGCTTTATCCCCAGGATAGCATGACTGAAGGATTGTCATTCAGTCACATCAGATTTTCACTTTGGAAATTGTATATCTCAAATCATACTAGGAGCCTATAAATGCAGATGACGTATGCTGTCAGGATTACATCTGCAGTGCCTTAGAAGTGTGAGGAAAATATGTAGATGATAATTAAGGTTTTCCATTGTGGTCTGAAAGCTATTAACATGTTGTGTGTAGCTGTAGTTATTGTGTGTTGTCAAGATTTGCTTCTTGACAAGATGTGGTCCCTGTTAGTATAAAAAAATTTTTGGCATAAGGTGGTGAAAAAATATTGTATGTGTGGATTTTCCTCTAATTTAATCTCAGTGATGACAAAAGATGTAAGGAATCGTCAGGCTGCATATTTATTTTTTTCTAATTCCTTTTTTTAGTGTGGTTTTATCTTTTTTATTTGGGTGAGGCAAGTCCAAAATTTATTGGTAATTGAAAATATAAAAAAAGCAAAATAAAGTCTTCTGGCCTAAGTAATGGACTAAGCTCCTAGACTTCTTCAGAAATAAGTGTAGATTTTAGACTAGCAGCCTTGAGGAGACCTTGTCTCACTTGGATGCAAAATACATCACAAATTTTGCATGTATGCCAAAAGAGGGTTTCAAACATAGCCATTTACTTCCAGATAAGTTTGTGGTTTATTCCTGTTCACTGAGATGTTCCATTCCAGATTTTTGCAATAATCTCTCCTTCTTGCCATACTGTACAAATTCCTTCAGTTAAATGTCTCTCTTTGGATGTTTTGATTAATATGGGAGGTGGATCTTCTGCAACACTGAAGAGATTTGTATTATATCCACGCTCTTTTTCTGTTTTGGAGTGTAACAAACTAAACAAACGGAAAGTCAAACAAAAACTCCTTCAGCTCTCCCACAGATTTTTTCCAAATGTATCTCAAGGGAAGGGCTTGAGTTTTCCAGTCCTGCACCCCTTCCTGTACTGTCTGCTTATAATCTAACTCCATAAAGTGGAAAAGAAGATAAGCTGCTTCTTCAGCTAGTCATACTTTCAGCAGTGAATAATATTTCTCACTTTCTTAATGAAAATGTACAGAATTTGACAATATGCACTGGTATTTGAATACTATTCTCCTCACTTTATCATGAGCTTTGACTATGGAAGGCCTGTTGTCTTAGCCATGAAATGCCTCTGAAATTTTTTCCAGGATGCAGAGGAAACTCTACTGAGCCAAGAGGCAGTGTTGGGACAACCAGAGATCCCTTACAGGTTTCTTGTGTGTATGTCTGTGGAAAGAAACAAAGGGTGCAGTCATGTGCTAAGTAGGATCTTTGATTCTGTATGGCATGAAGCTCTTCCTTCCTGTATTCCCTTGTCCTAAAGTGAGGACTCTGTCTGATGAAAAAATAATATCAGCTCCTAATTAAGAAAAAAAAAAATCAACCATTAAAATTGGACAGAAATCATGAAAATATGAACCTGAATATGTGTCAAAAGCCAAAAGGCTATTGCTCTCCTTCCTTCCCAAAATAAGTCAGTCTCCAGATTTTTTAAAAACTTTG
The DNA here is from genome assembly GCA_013400175.1 of Phainopepla nitens. NCBI lineage: Eukaryota > Metazoa > Chordata > Aves > Passeriformes > Bombycillidae > Phainopepla > Phainopepla nitens. Next base: position 1,089,633 of record VXBQ01012761.1, on the reverse strand, counting down.
ATATGTCAATAGTATGGGTAATTGTACAGAAGAATACCGTGTTGGGAGATTTCTTATGCTTAATAAAATTTTTTTCTTGGTGTTTATTAACAATACTTCCCTGGAACACCTCATTGAGACTCTCCATGAAAAGCTTTAACAGGGTTATTTGGTAAGTGCATATTACTTGCATATCCGTACACTTCCTCTTTCTCTTTTTGCTTCATTTCAGCTAGGAAGCATCTTACCTGGAGTGCAAAGTGGGGTTAATCTGAGAAGAGCAAAGTAAACCAGAATTAGTTTAGAGCAGGTTGGAAAAATTAAAGGAATTGGGATTTTTATTTCACATTTTCAAATGTGTCAGATACAATTCTGAGTGCTGTAACAGAAACTGGAGACTGACATATTTTTTTTATTTTTTGTCGGGAACTTCACTGTGATTTTGCAAACACATATGCAATCTTTGATCCTGAGTGACTGACTCCTCCAAACAGTTCGATGAACTTGCTTTCAAAAACAGATGCCAGTGGAGACAACACCTGAGGTGTTCCTTGTTCCTTTTTATGTCTACATAATTGAAAAATGAAAAAAAAAAGGAGGGGTCAGAAGAGAAAGGAACTAAAAGGTTCCTTTGCCTTTGCAAGCTCTGTGTTGAAGATTCTCTACCTCTTGCTCTCACTCCCTCTGAATTTCTACCCTCAGAGTCAGGCTGGATGTGGACATGAGTCTTGGCTTAGCTCATTGCAGAAGAGAGACCCAAATGACTGAAAGAGAAAGCAGAAATCTTGGCAGATTGCTAACATATCAAGTGTTAATGAATACAGTTCTCTAATTAGAAATGTCTGGAAGAACTGAGTAATAGGATCCTTTGAAAATGTGACAGTTTTTAATTTCTTTTGTTAGTAGAGTTTATACTTTTCTGAATTAGAGCTTTTATCAAACTGGCATCAGACTTTAGGAATGACAATAATACTTGAAATAAAAATAGAGTTTCTTTTGAAATCATTAGGTAAGCTAACATTTTATTGAAATTCTTAGTTTCTGGACTTTATTAGTCTAATAGATATAATTTAAGAACCTTTTTTTCCTCCTTGTTTTCTTTTGCTGTGCAAAAAAAATCCTAATGTATTTGAGGTTGGCTGGAATTTGCAAGCTAATTTTCAGAAACATCTTAACTTTTTTTTTTTTTAATTTCAAATGTAATACCTCCCCAGATGGCAGACTTTGTAATTTGTGGCACCAGTTCAAAAAGGTATATTAACTGCCTCTAAACTGCTCAGCATCAAACATTTGCTGGACTTAATTGTGAATTGGTTTAATGTTAATTAAAATACATCCCTTCCTTAGCATGAAGTTTCAGGAGATGCAGGTGGGTTTACTTCTGTGTGACTTATATCCCATTTTATACCAACACCCCTGCCGAAACAGAAAATAGCAGTGAAGACCCAGAGCAGCACATAAACATTCTCTGTCCCTTGAAGTCCTCTAAAGGAGCCTGAAAGGGACGGTTTCTTTCATTCTTGGCCAAACACTGATAGACAAACAGGTAAAAAGGCAAGGAGAAAAATACCATTTACTCACTGTATCAGCAGGAAATCAAGCAAAGAAAATAAACAGGGTTTGAATCCCGGGCCTTTAACCTGCTAGTCAGACAGATTTCTACAGTTTCATTCTGTGCTCATTTGTGTGCTGGTAAATGATGAAGGGGAGGTAGAGGAACTGAAGGCTTGTGGGATCCCTGGGACTCCCACAGCTACGAGCACAGCTGTACAAACACACGCAAGCTTTGTTAAGGTAGGGTGGGCAATTGGCTGAAACTGCTGAGCCAATCTGACCTATAAATCCCTTGCAAAAGCTCTGCCTGAGAGAAAGCCAGAAGTTATGTGTAAATGTTTTACCCAGCCAATTGTTTTTGGTCCTCCTCTGTATATACATAAAACCTCTCACGTCCTCCTGGATAGATAATTTTGTAAGTAATTGCTTTGAGTGTCCTGCTGAATTGCTGATTACCTGGAGCAGAGCAGGGAAGGGAGGGATCAGTGGGTGGACGGAGGAACTAATAACTCAAGAACTCATTCAAATGAATGTAGAATTTTAAAGGATACGTGATATATCACATAAGCTGACGTAGGGCTAATGGCTACAGGAAGTCTGTAAAAAAGAGAACGCGACATCCAGCAGTTTGTTTTGAGCAGCAGGATGATATGAATTGGTCAGAGAAGTAACAGAAAGATTAGATTCATTATTTCAAATTGGACTGCAGTCTGTCTCTTCCTTTCCTCCCCCCAGCCTCCCCTAGTAGAACTCCCACTGCTCATTTGCAGATATGATCTCATGCGAGGAAACAGCGTCGCAGCCCTGCACTGTCCTGAGTGCACGTGGACAAGCTGTACCAGAGCTAGTCCCCAATAACCCTTACCATGCAAATCACAAAACCATCAGCACCCTCCATCAGCAAAAGAAAAATAGGGGATCTTTCTCAGCTTTTTTTCCCTTTCCAAACATTTCTGAACTCTGTGTGACCTTCTTTACGACTGAATCTAAGCACTTCTAGGTACGTAGCAAACTTAGACGGTAGAAAACAAAGTAACACATTACAAACCAAAGGAAGATGAAGGAAGTAACAGAAGTGAAACAAAGAGAGCTACCGATGAAAACAAGGCAGCCTAAACCAAAGAATGTTGAAATAAAACATATGGATTAGAGTATTAAACATAGCATGAACTGTGCAACTTGCCCCCATTTTCTTCCCCTTCACCATCCTTCCCACCACCTAAAAAGCAGTTAAACTACAGGAGATAATATCTCATTTGGGATTTATGAAACAAAATCAGTGAGAGCAGTGGGAGTAACGTCACTTCTGTAAATGATCAAAATCCACCAATTACAGGGAGGTGTTAATCCTCATCAGACCGGTTTGCTGCTGTGGTGGCATTTGAAGTAAAGCTGCTCTGGAAGTGTTACAGGACCAGCTATTCTCACAGCATTTGAAAAAATAAAAGTATTTCCACACAGGCTTCTTAAAAGAAGTTTGAAGTGTAGGAGAGAAAGAAAAGATCAGGAGTAAGGAGGGGGTAAGGCATCATATTTTTGTTCATTTATTGGGTAGGAATAAAAAAAAATCTTGGAAATGTTGGAGGATGGGTCCAAACTTCTCTGCATGAGTTGTCCTGCTAGAGGTTTTTTCCAATACCTTTCAAAATCTCTGGACCTCCTCAGTGATGTGACAACTCAGTACTTGAAATTGGCTGTTAATTGTTTGTGCATATATTTATGCTGGATATATCTATGCTGTATATCAGAGGAAATCAGAGTTGAAATATTGTTGCAACTGTACTTACTTTAGCTTGCAATTGACTTTCATTGCTAGATGAGCAGAGATCAACATCCTCTAAGCTCACATTACCAGGAAGGATCACAACTGTGGGAAGCTTGCAGTACCAAGTCCTAGAAGAAAAAATCAGGAGCAAAGCAACTATGTGGGTGTTGGTGGGTTCTTTTATTGTCTTTTTTTTTTTCTCTGTCTCAAGAAATATAATTTGTGCTATTAAATGTCAATGAAATGACTGGGCTTAACATGGTAATTGTCTTTTATGTGAAACTAATCAGACTAGTTGTGTCTAGTAATTCATAAATACAGAGTATGCATTGAATTTTGGTCATGCAGAGGTAGTTTTTCTCTCTCTGTATTTTAAAGCAATAAACCCAAAGTTTCTCAAAGGTAGATTTTCTTCCCTTAAGATAGACCATTTTCTGCTGTGGCACCAAATAAAGACAGAGACAAGAGATGGGAAATGAGGGGATCTGAGCTTGCCAAGGCTTCCAGCAGCAGGACAAGCTGCCTGAACTATGGCTTACGTAAAGTAGGTGGTGAGGCTGTGGTCATCTTGCCGCCTCACCCTGCCTCTTGCTAAATCCTGTTCCCTGCGTTAGTCCTGCGGGTGCTGGTGTCCTCTGGAACCATCTACAGTTACACTGAAGGGAGCTGAAAGGCAGCATTGTCTGCAGAAGCCACTGAAAGGTGCCTTTTGGTGTTTCTGCGCAGCAAAGGGGCTCAGGTCTTGCAGGTAAAACTTACAAGTCAATAACAGCCCGCTCGGAGAGGCTGTGGAATTCTGCCCTTGGGAAGATTCTAAACACAACTGGACACAGCCCCATGCAGGCTGCTGGGGCTGACCTCGCTCTATGCAGGGGGCTGGACAAGGCCATTTCCAGAGGTGCCAGCCAGCCCCAACCCTGCTGTGAGCCTGTCACTCTGTGAACAGCAAACTGTGTTTGCTTGGGCTTGACATGCTGCAGCACGACTGACAGCTTCCGCAGAAAAATGGAACCAAAATAAGGCCACTCCTTTTCCCTACAATGGCAGGGTTTCTTTGCTGCACTACTTTCCTTCCCCATCAGTCAGCTGCCTGCCCTGCAGGCGGCTCTGCCTAGCATTGCTCCTTGCCTGGGACAGCAGGAGCTCCCCAAACCAGTGGCCATGAGCTGCAGGGTCAGTCCAGACAGGCAGAACTAGGGAAGCCTGAGACATCCCTAGCTATGGCATGGCCTTTTTATTGCCTGCTTGCTTTCCTGTAGAACAATCACGGTGTGATCATAAAGTGCAACAGAATTTATTGAGAGCGATACTTTAATATTTATAAGAGGGATTTTTTTTTTGCTATTTTTCTTTTTGGTCACTGGAAAGGGAGTGTCCTTTCCAAGAGAACAAACAATGGAAATTTGTGTAGCATGGTGAGAAATCATGAAGTGCCAAATGCCCTCAGACCCTGATTGTACAAGGAATTTTGCTTTACTGAAATACTGTCCTGACTCTGGACTTCAGCAGATGGCATCTGGGCAATCACAGCTGAAACTCTCCAATAAAACTAGTAAATACTGTACTGCTAATTCCTTTAGAAATGTGCCAGAGCACACAAGGCAAGAAATTAACGACATATTGCAGATTTCCAGTTTAGTCTTTTATGCTACGTGTAATGGTTTACTGAAGTCTTAGCTTCCTGCTGTACTAACAAAATGAAAACAATCTGAGGAGGTGCAATTTTATGATAACATTAGAATAGAAGGCCACTATAAAATTCTTAGCTGAAATTTCATTTTCAGGTCTATAATGATGCTTATACTGCTATAACTTTCATTCATATCTGGAAAGCGTTACCAAATGCTGCCTGACAAAGACATGTTACTTACTGATGGAAATCAGTACCTATTGCTAATCTGAAAAAACAAAGGCCAAATGAAAGTGGATTATGTTCTTTCCCCATTTACCTTCATCTCTTCTGCCAGAGGTTCAAAAAGTCTATTTAGAATACAAAATATTTTGCAGCTGGTGGATCAGAACTTGGTCTTTATACCCAGGACAATGAGCTTCCAGATGATAAATATTTTTTTTTCTACCAGAGAGAGCAAGAAGTGAAATATTGGTCCATCAAAAGCTAATACAAAAAGACACTGGCTTCTCTGAAGCTAGGATTTCATACAAAATGTAGCTGTAGCTCTGTTTTAAACTGTGATCAATACAGATGTTATTCTCTTACTTGTAGTCACTGAATATCCTCACAACATGGGAAATACGTTACCTACATACTTCACAGTCTTGGCATTAACACTTAGTGCATAGTCCATGTCTAGTGGAAACTGCTCTAAATTGAAGGAATCAGAGCTTTCCTTGCAAAAAAATACACATTTTGGTTCCAAATATGGACTCTCAGAGCTTAGGTGGAAAGTTTTTCTTTGAAGCCATCAGTAATCTTGTGCCCTGTTGAGTTCTCTTTTGAGAGCTTCCTTTTGAAGGAAAGAGGACTTGTGAATATTCATACCAAATGTAACTGAAATTGTAGACAGAGATTGTAGACGCTATCAAAGAAAAGACTTGTTGTTTTATCTCAAATGAAAATATAAAAACTTGGGGTTTGGCCATATTTATCCAGTTGTCATGATTGAATTTTTTTTTTCCCAGCCTGGAACAACTTATAGCTCTATAAATCCTACTGACAAGGAATTCAAAATAGAGATTTATCCTTCTAGATTCTTAGAGTAGTTCTTAAAAATGAAAGACAAAAATTGATCACTGTTTTGCAGCATGTCCCTTGGTAGGGATTTTCTCCTATTTCTTAATGTTCTTCCTTAACTGCTCTGCTGCACCCATATCTATCAGCTGGCATGCTTCATTCTTCTTAAGCAATGGACTGAAGACAGAAAGTCACTTTGTTTATAGAAATGGTGAGTTCGAGTTCTAAAAGTGATATAAAAAACACATAGTGTGGTGACCATGTTAAAAGATTTTAACATTTTTCAAGGATCAAGTTTCATATAAGAAGTCTTGTTTTCCTCGGGGAATTTTAGCTGAACCAAATAATTTAGATTGTTCTCTCTGAGATCCATGTGTTTGTCTACACTGTTAATCTGCTGTCTACTTTGATGTTTCATCATGACTAAACATTTTTTAGGTGAGTCTGAGTGCTAGTAGAACATGAGAATGGGAAATGATATTTCAGTGAGTAACTTGTTCAGAAAATATGCTGACAATATGAGTGAACATTGTATATTGTATTAGTACTCCCACAAGTCCTATTTAAGACTGCCTTTTTTTCCAAGTCTCTCCTGTATATCCCTATACTATGTGTCCATACTATTTTATAAATATTTTTCCAAGATATTAAAAAACTATTTCAAAATAAGTCTGTTTAAATTCCATAATGCATGTCATTAAACGCATTAAATTCTACCTCTGCATAGGTTATAAATGGAAGAGCTTTTAACATGTTTATTTAATGCTTCTGCTCAGAGATTAACCAGAACCCATTTTGGGAGCACACTGTTAACTACCGGGGTGAAAGACAGACAAAGCTCTATTACATATGTCTCTTTACTAGTTCATCACATTCACACCCTTACGGGAAAAAAGCAGAGAAAAACAGCAGGTGAAATATTCCCTTGCATTGTGGGATGTGAAGTCAAGTCAGCTTCACTGATGATATATTGTGAACAGAGGGAGAGGTGAGATCTTCCAATTTAACATAAAAGGAGTGGTGACTGATGAGTCTTTCACAGATCTGACTGGTCAGAAAAATTATATTTGTGTAGGCTTAGCACCAAACCCCGCTAATAACACTGCTGGATATTTACCGATTTTGCCACCTCTGAAGAGAGCACCTTCAACAGAGTTGATTTTCTGAACTACTGGAGATTGTGAGAAAGAACAAGGAGTCTTCCTTAAGGTTTGGCTTCCAGGAAAATGCATTAAAAGATGGTTCATTGAGTTAGTAGAACATAAAAAAAATGGCAGCAACATGAGACAGCCAAAATGCGTCACTTGAGAACCCTAAATGTGCTAAGGTTATATTTTGGAATATAGCAAATGCTTCCCAAAAGACAACGCAGATGTTGTGAATTATCGCTTCTATCATTTTAGCACTGCATAATTCCAGTCATAAGCTGCGATACCACTGCTCCATACATGTGCACTTAAAAGGGAGATCCCCCTGTTCCAGGCTTCAACTTGCTTGTAATCCATAGTTTAAAAGAGACGTTATTAAGAAAAGCAAATGAATGCATTTATGAAAACATTACACTATTAACTTCATCTTTGTCTCTGATGACTAAAGTTCTGGGCTGACATTCGTGTCAAAGGAATGGCTTCAGTTTGAATATCCTTATTTATGACACTAGCAGCAGTCCAAAGTAAAATGAGGATATTCCAGTTAATTGCTGTATTTCTGACTGTTAATGGTACAATTAGTAAGCTCTGAATTATTTCTGAAAGAAAGTTTTGACCAACTGGATCATAGTGTTTCCAGTTGCAGCTCCAAGGTATTTTTAATTGGCTTTTCTACTGTATTTTAAAGTGTTAAGCTATCTGTTACAATTTATTGGCAACTTTAAAAAGTACTCCATGCACACAGGCAAAGCTTACAGCTTGAGTTAGTATTTCTCATGCGTTTACTCTGCTGTTTAAATGGTAGAATTTTATGTCAGCCAGACTATTCATGAAGTACTTTACTCAAAAAGGTTTTGGGATAATAGCTTATATTCCTGTGTTATGAGTTAAGGACTCAAAGCTGACTAAAAGAGCGACTAGTCTCTTCAGTTCTTTAGGCTGCAGACAGGGTGATCTCATGATCTTCCCCATAAAGCAGAAGGTTTTGAATATCTGAGTAAGAGATAAAATATTTGAAAAGTTGAACTATGCATAGGCGAAGAAATTAGGAAGATAATGTACAAAGTTAACGTCTGGACTCCTCATTTGGTATAATGTTTCCTTGATGCAGCAGTGGATAATCTTTCCTGGAACTGCTGGTAGCATAAGTGCCAAGAGGCAATTGCCCTGTGTTTAATTTTTAGTACAGTGACTCATTATTAAAAAACACACGCTGAACAATTGCCTAAAATTAGGTGTGAATACTCAAATCCAGGGCATCTATGCAGGAGCAGTTATTTCACATCAAATAGAAGACTTCTAAGATGGTTCTCGGGGCAGTGAGCTCCTCCTGGAGCTCAGCATCCACGCAGTTCAATGGTGCAGACCACACCAGCCTGAGTCTGGAGTGCTCTGGATGGAGCTGTGGTGGCTGGCTCTCAACTTTCTGAGGAGTTCACCTGAGAGCAAAGATAGCTCCAAGTTACAGATATGAGCTCCTAGATTTAACATTCCTTTCCCCAAATTCTCATCTGGTTTTGGGGCGGAGGTTGTGATTTTGTTTCATTTGTTTGTTGCTGTGTTTTTGGGAGGCAGGGGAAAAGTTCTCTTTTGGTGGTTTAAGAGGTATTTTAGGACATTTATGAAATTCTATTTCAATATGGTCAAAAATCTGACCAGTCTTGCCCAAACACAGTTATTTCTGAGACAAAACTCCACTGAGCAGACACAAGGAGCAGTGTAAGTCTTTGTTTCAAATCTTCATTCTAGAAAAGATGGAAAAAATGTATGTTCTTTCTACACCGCACCAAGATTTTGTTTTTTCAAAAGTGGTGTTTTGATTTATTCTGCATCACTCAGAATGGTTATGCTGCACTATTCTTGCCACTGTGCCCAGTTACATCTACATTGTTTGAAGCTCAACAGTTCGATCACATTAATTCATTTTGCATTTTCTCCCTCTGTTTTGTGTAGGAACAGTGCTCTCCAATTCTCCCACTAAAACCACGAGCCACTGCCAGTCCCCCTGCTCCAGCTGGAGGCACAATAGGTCAAGATCATCAGCTGAGATAAGAACAATCTGCTGGAAACAGCAGCGTGATAACAAAACCAACAATGACAGCAATAGCATTAATAACAAAAGGAGTAAGAAAAGGACTCCCACTGAAAGCCCATGACAACAAATAATACCAGACTATTCCTCACCACATTTGCTGGACTGGAAAGAATCTCTTCTGCCCAAAAGGGAGTGAGGTGGTACAAAATTTACCTCCATGTCCTGGCCACACCTTATGGCTACAGCAAAAATGATCCCTGTCCTTACCTGACCTAGGATACCCTCTCACATACCTCTTTAAAAAGTCAGAGCTCTACAAATGACCAAGGATCATAGGAAATAAAATGTTATGGGCAATTCAATTTGCTGCCATTTATCTGTACATAGCACAAAGATTTTACAAGTGAAAGTGCAAATTTTCATGTTTTGCTTCTGCAATGTACAAGTTCTTGAATGACAGCAGAATTGCAATTTCTTTATTTTTGGCAAAACATGTAGGAAATGTTTAGTCCAGGGTAAATTTTATTTTACTTTTTTTTTTTCATTTTTACATCTCTGTCTGCCTAATCCCTCCCTCTCTGCACAAACACACCCCCTGTCGCCTTTTGCATCCCCAGCATTCTAAGAAATAGAAGAATTATGCTACAAGAAGTCAAAAGGTTCAGTATCTGCACTGTGCTACAGGACACCGAGAGAAATCTAAGTCCCCCTCAGTTTGTCAGGCTTGTAGAATAGTAGGGCAAAAGTGCTGAAAGGATGGGTTGAAGTAGCCAGGTGCTGTATTAAAGAGGATGAACATGGCTTTTAACTCCATGGTTTTCCCTTGATGGAGTTGGCCATGTCATACAGCCACTCACTCCTGGACGTACTCACCCACTCTGTGCCTATGTGCTGAGTTTGGCTGCTGCCCCAGAGTTCTATTCCATGCACTGGAGTGGGAATTGCAGGACAGCAGCCAAAGGTTCCATCAAGTTAGGAGTGGGTGCCTACCAGCAACCCTACACAGTCAGAGGCAGGAGAAACTCCTCCAGATCACAAACTCTTTTTAGCCGGGGGGATTTTCTGCAGATGATTCAGTTTGCTGTTTTGTAACTCCCACATGCATCTGAGTGATCTAAACCTTACAAAGACCTCTGAGCTCTTAGTTGTTTGTGGGCAGAGCAGTAAAGTACACTTTGAATTCCAATTGATATCTTAAGACAATTTTTCCATTAGAAATACCACTATGGGGTAAAATCCAGTGAAGACAACAGCTGAAAACAGTTTAAAGGTACTTTTGAAGGTCATATAATCTATGCTCCTATCTTACAGCAACTGTCTGGAATTCAGTACTCATACAGACATAGCCTACAGACATAGATCTACTGAAACAGCAGATAAGCATGGTTTCTAAATCATGTTGGAAAAATAATAAATCTAAATCTTTGCCAAAACTCAGGAATAATTGTGATAGAAAACAAAAAGAATGTCTAAGACCAGCAACACTGGAACATTAGCTAAAATATGACACCTGTGGATACTGGTCATTGCTGGGATTCTTGTGAAAGAATCTGGTCCCATAAGACCATAAGTAAAAACAGTCATAATGGCGGCACCTCAACAGGGAGTTACTGTGGGAAGAAATAACTGAACTGGCTACTGGCATTCCCCTTTGAAATCTGGCTTTCTAGACCCAAATTTAGGTAAGCTATGTGGATACTTGTCAACATGTAATCTTTCAAAATTTTCGCATTTCATGTCGTTTTTTGTTTTTTCATTTTAATCATAGTGGATCAAATTTTTGTCCATAAACTACATTTGTGTTCTTAATAACAGTGGCTGATCAAACTAAAATTTGGAGTGACACTCTACGCTGTTGGTCCAACAGCCACAATTTGTGTCCTCTTCACTGGGCTGTTTACAATGCTGAACACTTCAACTTAACCTTGGCCCACAAGCCTATCTCCATTACAGTAACATTTCTGAGGCTCTTTGATGATTTATCTGGCAAGAAAATTTCAAGAATAATTGCAGACTAGACTGCAGCACCAGCTTGGGGAAAATTTTTGTGTTCTTCCCATAAGGGGACTGTGGCATAACAGTAAGGTTTAGTCACAGAGTCCAGTTATATTCGTTAATTCAATAGGTGCCAAGACTGTAGCTGATCATATTGAAAATACACTTAGTAATCATAACAATATAGCTATTTATTTGTGTTTCTATAGTTCACACAAACATTCTATTTGTTAGAGAAAGAAAGACCTCAATCTTTATTATATGACCACATTCATCAGCCTTCCCTCTCCCGTCTTTTTTTTTTTTGAGATAGATCATTTCCTTCAGATCTAATTGCCAAAAAAAATCTGTGGGCATACGGCAGAACTATTGCTGTTTTAAATCTCCTGTATTTTTTCAACTGCTAAATGTAAGACTTTATGTTTTAGATTTTCATACAGAAAATATACAAGGGCTTTGTGGAAAATGTGTTGGGCATGCAGTAAAGTACACTGTGCCAAAAATATGGTATGTTTCTTCAGATAGTCTTCCTCAGGGATTTCATTTGAGTTGATCCTGGGCTGTATTAACATCACTTTGTAAAAATATTTCCTTTTCCACTGTTCTTTGACTATTTGTAGAAATACTTCTTATTGGCTAATTTTTTTTTTTTTTTGTTATCACCTTCACTTGAAGGTTGCATTTCAGCTAACCTAATAACAAGATATAATGTCAGGAGATCCATAAACCATAAGAGCACTAATTCTAACACATCGTAGACAAGTTACATGTATGACAGCATAAAACAGAGTGACATGTAGTATTGCAAAAGCTATCATAGAACTGGTAAATATCTATATGACACTATTCACTATTTGTTCAGATATGACAAAAACAATCCTGGGAGGTATATATGTGTATATATATGTATATATATACACAGTATTTAAAACCAGTTTAAAGCACCATCAGAAATAAGTCCTGGCCTCTATGCAATTGTTTAATTTAACATTCTGAAGATGTGATATCATTTTTACCTAACTATAAAAGAGTGAGCTTTGAAGTAACACTTCAGAAAATACTGAGTCATTTCCTGATTCAAATATAAATTGACTTCCAAAGTTGTCATTGCTTAAATCAGCTCCGGGTGCTACTAATCTGTAAGAGAAACTCCTTTTTGTAATAGATTCACAGTGGAAGCAGATACAGCTATAAGGACAAAGTATTTATTTTCCATCATAATATTTTTCAAGATCTCTGACATCAAAGCAAGGAAGTGTTAATGCAGCTTTTGTTGAGTTGCCTTGACACTGAAAATTTCTTTACACCAGCTCAACCATATGTACAGTTTTTTTACTTAACAATAATAAAAAGACTTTGCCATTTTGTGAAAGTTCTTCCTTAGTGAACACAAGGCACTTTATACACACAATATATACAAGCACAGAATCTCTTATACACATTGAAGGACAATGATTTCCTTTCTATGTCTTAGGATCTTCTCCTTATTAAGGGAGGAAAAGACTATCATGCTAGAGCAGCTCTACAACACTATCTCCTCCTGCAGCAGTGTGATGCTATCTGATGAACAGGTATAGAATATCAACAAGAGATGATGATGAAATCTTTCTTGCACTATGACATTCCCAAGGACATTCACTTGTTTAAAGTCAATGGAAGTAATTAAGTAAGTAATGTGCAGAGGCTGTGGTTGGCAGGGCATATGTATTTGAATACATTTATTGATAAAATATTTTTGTATTTGTGATAACAGTATGATCAGCAATTCTATCAGAACTGTGATACTTTCACTAAAGCAGCTCTTACCTTTCCATCAGCATTCCTTACTCAGTCTAATGAATGCAAAAGTCCCTATCACGTCATTTTTTTCTCTTTCCTTGTCCTTTTTTTTATTTTTACTTTTACTTTTTTTGAAACATCCACTGAATTAACTAACAAGTTGGAGAAGTATGCCAGGAAAGTAGCACAATACAACTGTCCTGCCCTTACCTTCTTCCTAATGTTTCTGCCCTTGACTGCTTTCAGAAGTGGGGTATTGGTTGGAATGGATCTTTATTCTGTCCCCAGACAGTCATTTTTAATAATTGCTCTACTACTAAGCTGGCACTCTACTTAAATTACTGTGGCTATATCTCTCTGTTATTTACCATCAGAAAGTAAACGTGAATTATTTTCAGGGAAATGTGGACAACTTCCATTACTTTCTCTTCAGTCTCATAAAATGTGATGCATACATTAAGGCCAATATCCTGAGTCAGATTATGTGAGAGCTGTGGCCTGAACTTGAAGAAGAAAAGGAAACCTTTTGCTCTCAAGACTATGAAGAATATTTTGAAAGTAGGGATCTCTGGGGATCAAAAAGGGAAGTCAAGTCACAAGAACAACCTGCATTTCTCAGTACTTTTCAAATTATACTGGTTTTTAATCCACTCTTATGATTCTGGCAGTCTCATTCATTGGACTGATTTTAAATAGAGAAAGACTATAACACTGTCTGAAGATCCAGATGGCAGACTTTCATTCACCCAAATGGTATTTGCTCATTTTGAGTGGACCTCTTTATCAATGCTTCCCAAAATGTAAAGGATTGTGGCACCACAGCACATGATTCAGTGTTAAGTCTTTGTAACACTTCATGAAGAGTTTTCAGTTAATTCTTGAGAGTAGATATGTTCAGAGTGACATGACAAACTGGGTACTTCGAGAACTACCACTTTAGATATTTAAGCCTGTCTTTATGTTTGCTGTTGACAACAATTGTCAGGATTACAATATTACCCTGAACCACTGCTACATTGCATGCTATAGTCTCTTTTAAGGATTTGCTCTAACATTTTTCATCACACAAAAAATCCCTGATTCCTGCCTCCTGCAATTTGCCAGGTTATATATAAATAACATATTTCCATAGAGATCAGGAACTTGCATTATTGAGCTTTGTCTTATCTCTTAGGGCAGCAAAAAGAAAGGCGGAAAAGGCAGGAAATAAAAAACCAATTATATCCTGATTTGCTAATGTTATTTTTCAGATTAAATGCCACTTTCTCTTACAAAAACTGCAGCAGTTGAAGCTGTCAGTTTTGTGAACGTTTCCACATGAAGCCCTGTCATAGCAAACAGAACACTGGATAGTCAGGCTCCTTAGGGGGCCAGAAAAATTTTGACAGAGGTTTAACAGCCCTTGAAATTGTATCCCCAAACCTTGGAAAGCCTGCTGGTTCAGTGGAAAAAGACATAAGCTGACCAAGTTATAAATAAACTCTTTTATCACAGGCACTGGTGTCTTGGTGACTTCAAAGGCCAAGTAAAAAGACTGATTTCTCTGAAGTCCCATAGACAGTAAGAACTTTATTGTGCTGGACAGGCGAATCCTGGTACAGAGCTGCAATTTGATAATACTGAATTTTCTTTCTTTATAGCCCCTTTCTTGTCCTGTTTTGATATCATCATCTGAATTTTTTTGGTTAACTGAGATCAGAAAACTTTGGATTTACATTTGATGTTAAATTGAGAGATATGTATTTAACACTTTGATTTCCTGTGCAAAATTTTCGTAATCTTGGAGCCAATACTATAAACATTTTAAATGTAATGAAAAACAAATCTACGATTAAATGCAGAGCTACCCACTGTCATCACTCCTTCTGCAGGTAAAAAATGAAAGCATGTTCCTGGGTGCACTTTCAACATCTTTTTCCATCTGTTCCAATGTAGACCACTTTTATATATTAAATAGAATAGAGAGAAAGAGAGAGAGAGAGAAAGAAAGAAAGAAAGAAAGAAAGAAAGAAAGAAAGAAAGAAAGAAAGAAAGAAAGAAAGAAAAAAAGAAAGAGAAAATGAAAGGCTGAACTATATTTTAACATCAAGTTCATTGAAAAAAACAAAACAAAACAAAACAAAACAAAACCAATAAAGTCTTGCAAATATGAAACTATCCTGGACCTCTTATCTTAAATGTTACATAATATGTGATCCAAGCAGGATGAAAGTTAGGGCATTGTCACAACTAGTGACAAAATAACAGCAGACCTAAATCCAAATCATTTTTGCAAAGGTTAGCTCTGCTAATTGTACATTGCTCTTGGTAAAAATACTCCACTGTGGACATTTTCCTTTTAAAGGCCTCAAGGTACGTTTATTTTTAATTTCCAGGAAGATTCTACTCCTAGTCATAAGTACCGTGTTCATGAGACACAACAGTAAGAAGAAAAAAGTCCATTCCATTTCAATGTTTATATACTTCTCCTTGTTTAGGGAGAAACTGGTGCTTAGTGAGAACAGGAGACACAGTCAGATAAAGTAGGACAAACAGAGAATCATCAGCATTTGAAGTGATTTATATCATGGTTAATGATGCACATATGGTTTTGACAGAAGGGAGCATCTCAGTCTTCTTCCCCACTTCTTCCCACAGAACCAAAAGTTCCAGCATAAGAAAAGTCTCATATTTTTACCTGCCTATTTCAGAGTAATTTTTATATTTAAACTCATTTGTGAACTTCTTTTACTATTACCTACGGCAAAATTTGTTTGTATAAAGTCTGCAGGCAACTTGTTTTACTTACACTATTCAAACCGAAGTATTGTATGCTGCTTTCTGCATGCAAGAAAAATCATGTCAGACACAGACACGCAAAGGAAACACTGAAGCACAAAATATTGTCATTGGCAAAGCCAAGGAAAGAAATTGACCAGCTGCCAGTATTTGAGGAGATCCAGCGGAAGGGGCATTACTCCAAAGGACACATGCCTTAAACTTCAGAGATGCAACAATCTTTCATGTTGGACAAAGACAAAGAAGAAATGTTCCACCTGTTTCATGTGACAGAAACAGCCTGAAATTTGTTTTTTGTTTTGCATCTTGATGATAGATAAACTTAGAGGGACTAGACACTATGGTATTTTTTTTTAAGGAAACATCCCTAAGAAAAAACTTACATATCTTTCTGCAAAGATAGCTCGGTGACAGACTTTTGCATAATATCTAAAACACATCTTATATACTTCTTATTTATAAGATATGTTGCTTTCACTACTCAATCTCTTCTTTTTGCTCCTGATATTTGAACATTCTGCTTATGGCACCACAAAATGGCACAGGGATGGATTGAACTAAGGTGGGATATCACAGCCCAGCTTTTTCATTGGTACCACAGAACTACCCAGGAGAATTTGTTTTAAACCAATCCTGCCCAACACTTCAAAATCAACCAGTGAATTATATTTCTTTTAAATAAGATGCATTAATTAGAAAGTGATGATTCACTGTAAGTCTGGTCCCTCATATTTGATACTCAGAGGCACCAGTTACTTCTGACAATCAGAATCAAATGGATTGAACTAGGAAAATGGTGCTCACAGAATATCTCACTAATGGTAAAGTGTATGCTTGAGTTGTGAATTGTGTGATATATCAGTGACAACTTTATTCACGATAGAAACCATCTGATTGTAAAATTCTGTGTACTAACATTTTAAGAGTAGATTCTCTTTTAAATGTTTTGTGATGCTTTTAGATGAGCAGAAAAGAAATACATCAAGAGTTTCTTTGAACACTTTTCTCTTCTTGTCCTTTCTTGTCAAGGATATCCTGTGGATATCATCCTTTTGTCATTACCTCAGCATCCTGACAGTTCCTGAGCTGCAGTGCACATTTGCTCCATCACCCCGATAACTTTGTGGTTTCCCTCAAGACAGAGTTACCAATTTTTCCTTGCACCCCTCAAAAACTGCACAAGCCAAACACTGCTTGGGATCAGTTTATTGCATTTCTCAGCCACCTTGCTGTAGATGAAAAAAGCTGACCTGTGTGTGACCATGTTCAGGATACAAACTCTGACCATACATAGTCTGCCATGTATTCCTACTCTCAACCATGAAGTTCCCTGGACAGACAGGCATTAAATTATTCAGAGATAGTTCAGGGATAGTCAACAGATGGTAGTATGCTAAACTCGATCACTAGGTTATAATAAAAATATATTTGAGGGGTATATCAGGAATATTTCCTTTTATTCAAGAATGTTGTGCTGAACTGCAATTCTGAATTCTGACTTCCTACCCTCCAGTATACTAAGTTCTTCACATGCTACCCTAATATGCTTTGGAGCTAGCTTTTCTCATCATGGCTCTTACTATTTTACGATTTTAATACTTTTATAACCTTTAGCCTAGCCTTCTGCTGTGACCTCTCCTTACATTTCATAACTTATCTACCTGATACACATATGTATTTATACAAATAACTAAGCTATTTTATTTTCAATAAATTAATATTTTCTTCTAAAATATGTAGTGATCTTTGATTTTATACTAATTAAATCTCAATATAAGCAAAGAATATGAAATAAAATATAAACAACATACTGTTTTACCTTTCCCCAAAATGTTCTGAATTACCATGCTAAAGTTTCTAATTCTCTTTCTCACCTAAATCAGCCTTCCACACTAAGAAAGTAGTATAACAATAAAAACTTTTCTTCTTTCTGTTTCAAGCCGTTATGCTGCACTTCTCCTGAATACCTTCTGGTCCTGTGTATCCAAGGTATATTAAGGTAGAAGATGAAAAGAAACCAAGTACCTTTAAAATTCAACATCCCAGCTTCCCTCTTGTCTTTCAGTAAATTTTTTTCTTCCCATCTAATCTCCTTTCAACCCAATTTTATATCCTGGCTAATAGTCCCATTACTTAGTATGGTTCTAAGTTTTTTGATGTGTCTGTCTTGAACTTAGAAGATACCACATAATATCTTTAATACGGTTAATGCCATTAATGTCTTCTCATATTATCCTACAAAGACCTTAAAATATAATCAAATCTCTGTCAGTACTAACTTTAAAAGCTTGTCCTGAAATACCTATGCAAACAGCTATCTGCAAGTAAGGAAAGTGCTTTAGTGTGAGGTTATTGTAGTCTTCTCATCATTCTATGCCAGTGACTGGCTTTCTGGAGGTTTCACTCTCACCTTTAGTAAAAATGTTGCTGTGACCAGCAATCTGAAGCTGTTATTAGATCTAATTAGATCCTGATCTAAACCTCAGAGGTCTTTCATTGACACCTACAGATTCTGAAACAGGCAGTTGATTGCATAAATATTAAAATGTACTGGAACCAGAATTTTCCTGCTACAGGTAGATTTTACCTGGAGGTAGGCTGTTACTAAATAGCATCACTTTATAACCAATAACTACATCATTACAAACCACTCTGAAGTCTTGAAAAGGGATGAGGGGCTCCTGAGAAGCACACAGGTTTCTGACACAGTAGTGGATTCCTTCCTTGTTTTAACCTCCATCAGCACTGTAGCTGACAGTTCTTTGTCACCAAGATGGTCACAAAGGGAAGGATGTTTCCAGACACAGGAAATTCAGAACTTGAAATAAACTGGAAGTAGGTTCCAAATGCACCAATTGTCTTTCCATGATCCTTTGGTTACTACTTTTTTCCAGCACAAAGGGTCTGTAGGTTGTTAGCTCTATCTGTTGGGAATCATCCCAGGCCCATATTAAACTCCAGACTGGAGCCTTAGGACATGTTCAAGCTGGGTCTCAGGTAACATCCATCTGAGTTGGACTGAAATATGCTAATTCTGTTTCCTGGCAAATCCTGCAAGAGAAAGGAAGTGTTGATTTGTCCCAAAGTAGAAGACTTCAACCTGGCACACAGACATCCTGCTTTATCCTGCTAGCTTGAGCCAGAACGTGTACAGCTTGGCTCTGGTGTAACCTGTTGACAAATCAATAGTATAATTCTTCAGAGGAGGTCTTCTGGCCTTAGGAAGACCTTGGAGAAACACAAAGCAGCGTTGCCTTTGATCTGTTGAGTGACCACGGGCAAGGCACTTTGCTGCTATGTTCATCAGTTTCTTGTCTTTCAGCTAAGTCTTGTAATAATGTCTACAGAACCCTGCTCAGAAAGTGATTTAAGACTTATTTGTAGAAGCGCTTCAGAAAAGAAATGTGATATTCATCATCCCTGTTGCATTGTTGAATAAATTCAACCACATTAAATTTATAGTTTTTTCATTGTGTTCCCAGAGCTAGAGAGCTCTATCCAAGCAGGGAATAAAATACTAATGTATTTTAAATACAACACCCAAGCCTTTGGTCCATGCTCAGAAAGAAAGGAGAAAAAAGCAGAAGTCCTAAAACTGAGTTGATGTGGATATTCCACAAGATCTGGCTTCATGGGCCATCACCCTGTGTCAAGAGATGCAAAGAAATGAGGGACCAAGCTCAGAGCTTCTGCTGCACTTGTTCCTGCCAGCAGTGGCAGTTCCCAGGCTTTGCTGTCCCATGGTCAGCTGGACAGAGGAATGAATATACTGGAGGAATCATCACATTTCACTCCCTAGAAGCCTTATTTTGACTGTGTGTCTCTGCTGTGAGCTGACAATCGAGAGTCTAGAACGTAGTGGTAACTTCAAGCCATGTGTTGTCAAAGACACTGGGGGTGTGCTCTTTTGTGGCAAGGTTTCTGTCTTTCACAAACATCTGCAGGAGCTGCACCTTTCACAGGCTTCAGCATTTTTATGCTCACTATGCGGTAGCTAGCACTATCCTTATATGAAGGGGTGGGGGAGAAGAGGGAGGCTTTGGGCCAGAGAGTGTAAGCAGCACATCCAACACCACACAATAGGTGTGGCAGAATGAAATTTGAATGTGAGTCTCCTGAGGGCGAAGCAAGAGCGTTAATCATTGGCTTTCTTAACCTCACCCACCCCTCTTGCTCTTAGTTGAATTATCTTTCTCTTCCTTTCCATTCCTGTTTTCACTTAAATTTTGAGTCTGCTTGGACTTCGCTCCTTTGTTTCTAGAAAGCTGCCTTATTGTCAGAGAAGTTCTTAAGAGGTTTGACTGCACACTTTCCCCCACCCCTCCCAAATTCCACACGGGCCGTCGTGTCTCCCAGGTCTTTTAGGAGAGGGGGTGTGCTGGCTGGAAAAGGGCCGAGGGTTGAGGCGTGGGCGCTCCTGGGCACATGTGCAACTCTGCTTCAGGGAACACTCTGCTTCTTGGGCAATTCCTTTGATGTTTGACAATATATTTTATTCAGGGAGTCACATTTCACCTCTAATATATTTAAGTTTTGTCTGTGATTCAAGAATCACCATTAGAGTTGTTTCTTTTTCTGCATTTTGGTCTTGGAGACCTAACAAAGCTGCAGCCAATAAAAACTCATTTTTTTTCTGTTGTATGCCCAAAAAATATCATCATGTAACTAACAAATATCATATTTTGGTTACAGTATCAGATGGGCAGAGCTTGTTACCTCCCAGCAGATTAACCTTTGAATCTTTAGCGATTCATTAACTGTGCACATCAGTCACCCAATTTCAGTAAAATTTATTGCTATTCTGTATGGCAGTGCTGTGGAGGCTGGATAGGATTCCCCGTTATCAGTACCATTAATGGCTTTCTGAACTGTTGCCAGTTCATTCACCCCACCCAGCTTTCAATAATAAAATAATTTTGACAGAGAGCCCATGTTTCAACATTTTTAATAAAAACAAAATAAAAAAACCATCAGTAACAGAGCAGTAAAGTTTTCCCTCTCTTTCCCCTTTGCCAAAAATAACAGAAAGGAAAATGTCAATCTGGCTTGGCTCCAAAAAAGGAGGAAATTGAATGGTCTTAGTTCTTACTCTTTGACTAGTAGCATTGTGTACATAGAAGACTTGACTCTTGGGCTCATTTTGACGGATCTGAAACACAGATAAGAATGTAGAAGACTAGATTCTGTAATTTATAGCCAATGATTCTGGTTTAGATCTTTCAGTACCACATAACAAATCAATGTGATTTAGAAAATAACATGGTTTCTGCCATTGACATAAGCCATATGTGAACTGCTAAGCTACTATGTAAGCCACAGCTATAGATTTTAGTCAGCAGGAGGAGATTCTTTATGCTGTTCTGCTTGAAATTATTTAATCCATTATCAACATTTTGAATGAGTCCTTCCTAAATTGCACTCTGGTAATGTGTTGGAATGTCTCTCTTAGACTAAGGGAAGAGAGAAAAATGTCTTACACACAATTTTATATGTAACTTGCTCACTTGAACATTTTGAAACAGGACAAAATTATATCTCACAATCATGTTACAATCATGTACTAATAAGAGATTAAAACCTCACTGATTATATTGTCTATGATCTGTCCAAATAATAATAATATGGTCAGTAATTCAAATCCCAGTGAGTAGAAGAGCTAAGTATCTGTCTGAATCTGTATCAAGACTGAAGCAGCAAATAAGTGGCCAAAGTCTTCCCTAAAGGGTTTGAAGTTTCAGATTTAGTCAAAATATCTTTGTGAACTTCACGCTTGCTCAGGCTTCCCTTGCACATCTGAGATTTCTGACAGCTGGATGACAAGAAATGAAAGAATAAGAATTTATAGGACAAAAGTGTATGCTGCCTACAAAAGTAGGCTTCTTTGGGCCAAAACAGTCTCATCTGACTTGTGTGAGTAAAAATCTTCAAGTGTGTCATCACCCACCAAGAGGCAAAACTCTGTTTCCACACACACTCCTTTGATCATGCAGGTTTCCATCTGATGTACGCAAACTTAACAGCAAGTGAGATTTTTCTCTCATTGAGAAGTATGAGGGAGAAAGTGTGGGATGGATTCCTCCCACAAAATGGTAGACACTTCTCTGGATTGCTCTGCTCAGTTATTGATGACAAACAATCACCATCAGAAAGTTACTTTGGTCTTAGTTTCCTTGACTTCTACCTGGAAGCGCATCTTGGGGCAAGGAATTTCCCTGCTTGAAGCTGCCTCAGGTAACTATCTTCCATGGGGTGGGATAAATCTGTGCTCACAAATCTCCACATTGTTCCCCTGAACTGCAAACATGGGAAACAGTATAACTAGTCAGGTTGGGAAGGAGGGAATGGAGTTTATATGTCCTAAGCTTATTTTCAAATACTGTGTCCTGGATGCCTCCTGAGAAACATCCCTTACTCTCTCCCTACTGGCTAGACACCTCTGCAAGTAAAAACTATCCAAGGCTTCAGAGCCCAATACTCAGTGGATCCACATCATTAAAGTAATGCTCGAGTGTGAAATGAGTGGAATAAGAAGTTTATTTGTCCCAGAGGCACTGAGTTCCTGGAACTGTGATTGCTCTTAACCTCCTTCATCTTGATGCACCTCCTCACTTCACTGTGTTTTCATGCCAGAGAAAAATGATGCACAGTCCATTCCCCTTTCTGCCATGCCCTACTTTCTAAAAAATTCACACACGTGAGGTGGAGGGAGCCATGACACCCTCTGCCCTGGTACCCTGGCTGGAGAACAATCCTTGCACTTTAAATGCAAAGTGGATTGTGTTATCAGGGTCATGGGCTGCTTCTGATGCAAAACTACCATAGCAACGGTTGTTGAAACAGGAGAGCCCAAAGAATTACAGTACAAGCTAAGCCAGGGTTTCTTGACTCCTAGCTCAGCACTTACTCAGACTGGCTTCTACATCCCTAGTGTAGAAATACAGCTGTACGCAGCTTTGAAAAGGTGATCTGCAAATCTCTTTGTGATGTGAATAAAATAAATAGCTAGCACAAACTTAGAGTGTTTCTGGTGTGTACATTTACTTTGTTTATTAAAAAGTCCTGTGCTCTTGTAACAAAGCGCAGAGTTTGGAAGCAGATCTGGTGTAACGAAATGAGAACAGATTTCCAAAGGTGAAGGGATTCTAGGAGAGGACCTGTTATAATTCTTCAGCACACAATACCAGAGGTCAAATATTTCTTCTCATCACTGGTCCCTGGAATAATTTTAGGAAATGTACTGATTGGGAAAGCATTTGGTCTGGCCCTGTAAAGGTGTTACTGACCCTGGCTGTTAGCAGAATACTGGCTCTTACAGCGTGGGTGTCACTTTGGCTATTAAAATATTAGTATGAGCTATTGAGTGTTAATGCTGTGCAACTTCGATAGCTTGAGAAGATTAAAGAAAAATTAACATTTGTGGTGCTTCCATGGATTAGGCTTTCATGAGAAGCCATTCCAGTCATATGATATAATCAGCTCCTGGTTTTGTAAAACCAGAAAAAAAAAAACCCTGAGATGAGATATTTCAAGAGATTAATTAAGTAAAGAAAACATCAGTCTCTCAAAGCAATTAATTTCATAACATCTAATGCCCTGTGAAAAGTACTTACATATTTGGGATAAGGTCATGTACATAGAATCATAAAATTGTTTTGGTTGGAAGCAACCTTACAGATCTTCTAGTTCCAACTCTCTCACCATGGGCAGGGACGCCTTTCACGAAACCAGATTGCTCAAAATCCCCTCCAACCTGGCCTTGAACACTGCCCCTGATGAGGCATCCACAGCTTCTCTGGGCAACCTTTGGAAGTGACTCACTGTCCACTGAGTAAAGCATTTCTCCCTAGCATATAATGTAAAACTCTCCTCTCTCAGTTCAAAACCACTCCCACATGTACTGTGACCAGCTGCCTTTGTAAAAAGTCATGCCTTCTCTTCTTATAAGCCTCCTTTATGGCCTGAGAGAGATCAGGAGGCTTAAAACCAAAAAATGGACTGTAGTGAGATTTTTGAAAAAGGACTAACCTGCCTAAGTATTTCTGAAAAGCTCATCAGGTCCTTGTTTATATAGTTCTAATACCCATTCATTTCAGTAGAATTTAGACACTGAATAGGTAGAGGTCCAAGCCACAATAGATTTTTGGAATTGCACCTGGAGGAAGAAGAAGAAAAATAAAAAGAATCAGTAGATAAATAATTCTGTGCATTGCAGAGCTTCAATTATGAACTTTTACAATACAACAGAGAAATAGAGAAAAAGAAAGAACACTTCCGATGCTGTTACTTTGTTTTTCTAGTTTGCCCTGTTGTGTCTTTGCAGTTCCTGCTCAGAATGAACACATGAACATCTTATGAAGACAGTAGTACTGTAAATATTATCTCAGCCTTGGCTAGTTTATCAGGGAACAAAGAAACAGAGCCTTTCTTATGAAAAAAATTGTTAAAAATCCCATTTAAATAAGTTGTGAATATAAGTTTTCTATAGTCATTCAATAGATTGTTTTGAAATAAAAACTTACTTTGCAGAAGCTTTAGTTGCAAATGCAGAACACTTTCTCCTGCAATATTAGCTAAACATTCAAGCACACATAAATTCATGTCTCAAAGGTACAGCTCATCCAAACTGATAGGTCTCTGTCCTGTACATGTATTTACTACAAGTTTTGGTTCACAGCAAAGCAGATTCCTCATATTGACTATTCCACAGTCTTTATGTGATGTAACATCTGTCAGAAATTTATAGCTTGATGTTTCAGTTTTATTCAGTACTGTGGTCTTTGGCCTCAGAACAAAACCGAAATAAATGTGAGCATTTTAGACCTTTTACTAAAACTACACTATGCATTCCTTTAATCTTTCTTTCTAGAGACACTGTACAATAGTGCCCTTGTTTAAGACCTTCAGCATTGCTGACATTATTGCAATTATTTTTGACAAGTTGAAAATCTTCCTGTAATTGAGTTTCTATTTGACTTTAATGTTTGCCCCATTTGGAAGGCCCTGTTAACAGATTTCAAGCTGTGATAATAATATTTCCTTCCTCTACTATCAAACTCTCTAATCTGTTTTCTTTACAGATCACCACTGCTCAAAATGGCCATGAGGTATTTTTCAAAAGATGTAAAAGGTCCTCTTTTCAAAAGCTTAGGTTTCTGGGATTTTAAAATTTTTTCCCATATATCCAAATGGCACAGTGGGTCTCAAACAAAATAAGTTAGTAAGACTGGAAGCACAAAGTCAGAATTTAACAGAGCAATGTTTACTTAGCACCTTTCATAAAACAGTACCATTTTTTAAAAGTAGCTTCTACCATTAATGCAAAATTTATTAACTGATATGGATACGATGAAGTACAGTTTTGCTGAATGCATTTTCTCTCAAGTGTAGGTGCTATAAAAGTCATATAACACTTATATTAGAAATAAATCCCCCAGATGTCTTCCTTGAAATATCTTCTTTTATTTGTCTGATGTTCTTATTCCTATGGTCAAAGATACATTGAAAATGCAAAAATTTAAAGACTTCAGTCTTCACCAGTACAAATTTCCTGAATTGTCCCTCATAGAAATTATTGCCACAAACTTTCTCTTTTAAGGCACACTGACAATGAAGTTATCATTTTGGTTTCAACACCATTTTCCTTTTTCCCTGGCAGGATTTCTTCAAGTCATTTATTCTGAGAGATCCATGCCAGAATACAGCCATGTTACTCTAACAAATAGACTGTGGGGCCTTTGTGAGTAACAGACAGTCTGATTTTAAAAGAAAAATGTCAGCCTTCAACTCTGGCTGTAACCCTCTGCTTTTGGAAAGTATATCTAGGGAAAGAGTGTATAGATGTTGGAGGAAAAATTATTTTTCTCTCTACTTACTATTCCAAGTGATATTTAGGGGATAAAAGACAAAGCAAGTTTGCAATATAAGTCCCAGCCAAATCAGCCAAACAAAGGGCAGTTTCACAGACAAGAAAGATCATTTTTAAATAGTGCCTACTCCACACCATTTTTGGGCTACATCAGCTGGTGGTAACATTTAGCAAGGATGTATATCACCCAAGGATATATACGACTTGAAGTATCACCCAAGATGCGCATACCAGCACCCATTTAAACTATTAGTCAGATTTATCACATACTTTTAGGATGTATAGAAGTTGGAATCAGATAAGAAAGGGGGTAAGGTATGATTTGAGTTATTCTTTCACTGATGCAGTTTTTGGCCATTGCTCTGACACAGCTTCTTTGCAAAATTCAAAAATAAATCCTCTCATCATCAAGGTAAAAAGCCAGAGACATAACTGCAAGAGCATAATTATTATGTTCAAACTGTATGGGAGAACAACACTGCACTTAGCCTCAGCACATTTTCTTTTCCCTGTGTACAAAACATTAAATAGGATGGAAAAAGATCGTCTTGGAAGATGGCTGTCCCAGATTTCTGTCACAAGATAGGAATAGTGTATCTGTCATATATAGGAATAGTGATGAATAGTAATAAAAGCTAAGGCCACAAGAATCAGTGGAAACTGGTGTGATGCTGTTTCTGAGAACGGTGCATAATGTCTGCTTTTTCATATCTCTCAGTTTCACTTGGTTCCTCAACACACTGCCACTGGTCTGAAGCCCTTCACCAGAGAGGACATTTGCCTCTGCAAGAGCTACAGTCAACATTACAGAAAAGTCAGCAACAGTCCCCAGGTTGTGTAGAAATGTAGCCATAGGACTTTTGATGAAAGGTGGAATTACAGTACATTAAAAATCTTTCAGGCAAATGATAAAATAGTTATGCACTGTGTTTTATGCCATCTGGGTTTCATTAATAGATTATGTTATAGAACCTGTTCCATTAGCAAACACATAAATGCTCATTTGCTACATCTTATCAAATAACCTAAAATCAGATTTGGAAACACATGCACAAATAAATGACTCCAATTCAGTTTGACGTTATTCATGGATTCATGATCCTGCTTATCGCCAGATACTCAATTTCGTGCTGGTATTCATGAAGGTGCCCACCAACCACCCCAGATTTCTGAGCGTGTGACAGAAATGCACTGTTATTCATTGTTTGTTCTTTTTCTCTCTTTAAAGGGGGCAATTCTTCAGATGGGGCAGCAGGAAGCATGACCCATTCCATGCTGTGACTGGAGAGCTTGGGACCTTTCAGGTCTGAAACATGAGCAGAGAAATGAGAAGGTGCAAACCCTCACACAGCAAAATGAACCCTGTGTGACACAAGAATGTTCAGTTTCACACCGGGCTGATGATGGTATTTTAAAGTCGTGATGAATGTGGGGTAAAAGCCTACATCTTGCAATGTTAGTGTGAAATATTTCATAAGTTAGTATTTTGCCCTGCAAATCTACAGCTTTTTCTTCTCTGCAAACCTTCACTCAAACTGGTGTCTCAGTGTCACACTTATTACAAAATATTCTTGGACTGAAAGTTTCTTTACCATAGAATCACAGAAATCTCAACTTATGTTTGAGCACTAAAATATGTTTCTAAACATCTAAATATTCTAAATATTTCTATTGCCAGAAGGTTCTGCCACATAACCTGAAATATGAAGAAAAAGCTTTTCACAGAAGAAAACAATTGGCATAACTGATAACTGCGAACTCCCCATTGTCTGCCTTTCCTATTAATGGCCTAAAATAATTAATAAAATCTATTTTGCATAAATAAGCACATACATGAAGAGTATCTGGGTGCAAAGCTTTGAACCTCCTAGCAATTTCTGGGTTGTGTTGTCAATATATGCAGAAATATGCCGCATTTTGAATTCCTTGTTAAGTAGCAAAGTGTTGAGATCTGAGATTGACGGTCAAGCGCAGCCAGTGAAATGGCCATATTTCCTTTAGTTCTGATGTCCACTTCAGACTTCTCTTTCCCACACTTTTAATATGTCAAACAGCCATATACTAGATGGTAGAATTCAAGCAAGGTTGAAGTAGCATTGGTGAAATGACTAAGGCCCACACTAGCTGACGCAGGGATTTTGGTTTAGGATTATGAGATGAGTCTGTCTGTGAAGCATCTTTGGGAGTTTCTGAGAAATGCCATCTCCTGTTAAATGTTAAATGCGTATGTGTTAAATTTGACTCTGTTATTTGTCTCTGGTGTGAGATATTTCATAGTAGCACAATTCATTGCAAGACAGCCATTTTTTTAACAACTTGGATGTGCCCAATTCCAGGAGTGATTTTCTCAAAGTGTTAATGATAACAGCGCTACAATAAATGTCCTTACTCTGAAAATAGGCAAAGGCAATGCTCTAAAGACCTTCCTCCCTCTCTACTTTGTCCCAGTGCCGAGAAAATCAATGCAAATATTATGATTTATGTGCAGCCTCTGAAGTAAGGTATTTTAAATGTGGATGGGAATGCCCCTGATCCTTGAGATTTATTATATACAGCTTTATTTAGACAAAAAAGCAAAAAGTATTTTATATGTTCATTTCTATGAATATGATAACTTTTAACTTCAAAAATGAAAAAGGGAGGGCAGCTTTCAGTGTCAAGGTTCCCTCTTTGTTTGAAAGACCAAACATGATTCAGAGGTTTTGGGGGGTTTTTTGCATTGTGTATGTGGGAAGACCAAGAACACAACTCATCTGAGGTGGTGACAAGGATGCCTCCTATTAGACAGTGAAATGTCTCACACACACACACATACACTTTCAAATTGTAAATTAAAGATTAACA
The DNA here is from genome assembly GCA_013400175.1 of Phainopepla nitens. Taxonomy (NCBI): domain Eukaryota; kingdom Metazoa; phylum Chordata; class Aves; order Passeriformes; family Bombycillidae; genus Phainopepla; species Phainopepla nitens. The sequence continues at coordinate 1,061,199 of VXBQ01012761.1, read as the reverse complement.
GATGCAAAATGCATTTTAAATATGCAGTGTTTATGCTGTCCCTAGTAATCTCAACATGTCACCATAATGACTATGAGTCCAAGCAGTACTAAAGTTATTTTTAGCAAACAGCTGACAGTGAGTCACAAACTCAAAGGGAATTCTAGCAGTGGAGCACAAAGGAGGACATTGCTAATATTCATGTTTTCCCACAGATAAACTCAGCGTCTTGCAGAGCGGTAGACTGCTCATAAGGATGCCTCATACCCGGGTGCTGAGGTGGTTTTCCTCCAAAACAAAGACTGGCTAAAACACTATGCAGATCCTTCAGAATCAAAGGCCTCTGGCTTTACAAGACCAGTTTACAGCCTGATTTTAAGTTCTCATTTTCAATGCCAGACAGGTTCAAAAAGAATGTCTGTTTTCATTTCAGCTGGGCTAATCCGTACATAACATCCTTTCCCACTATTTACTAGACTGCAGCTATCAAATGAAGATATGATGTCTGTGTTTGGGTTAGTTGGTTTAAATTCTAATGACCATGATGTAATCACTATAATCAAGCAAAGCTTGTCTGTCTTTGGGTTTGGGTCTCTTTGCCATAGGCCCAGAGTTTCTAGCTGTGTCATTTAAACTAACCATAACACTGCCTAACTTTCAATTAACAGTGAGATTGCTATACAAAGTTGTGTGGCCCTAATTTAAAGGCTGCTTTCCAAGGCTCTTTGTTCTTTTTTAACAGTTTACTAATATTTAGATAAGCAACTTCAATTTGCAGTTAATCTTTGCAGTTAATGCTTTGTTAAACTGAACTTTCCCTGGGTTTTTTGTCGGTAGTCATCATGAGTGGTTTTTTTCCAAATGTACTCATTAACTCTCTTCACATCCAGTATAGATAGGACTTTTGGACAGGGTTACTCAGGAAGAGGTTTATTCAAATCAGTTCTGAAAATCTGTAGAAAAAATAAATTAAATTATGTTCCTTTAATGCCCTAGTTCCTAATTATGTGCATTTAATTATTTTAGGGAAAATTTTAGGTTGTATATGTCTTGCTTTTTCCAGAAGAAAAGGTGGGAACTCAGGATAAATTGCAATGCTTAAGCAATGAAGGGTAGAGAAAGCAACAATATTCAGACTGTTATTTTGTTTAGCTTCATATGCCTTCATCTCCTTTCTGTCTGAAAATTTAGTTCCTTGCCTTTGAAAGTAAAATATCTGCATTTTTTTACATAATTTCTTAATATGTGAAAGCTTAATCTAAGAAAATATTAAGCTCTAAGTGCATTGAGTTTGACAGAATTGTACCTTTAAGAAGATCTTAAAAATTACTGAAGGTGGAAAGAATGAGAGAGAAAACACACATACACACAATAAGCACAAATTAGGTAGGATTAAAATATGAATTTATGCTAAATATCAGGAAAAGCTCCTGCCAATTAGATGTTTTCAAGGAATAATCAGCTTAAGGAAACACATTTTTGGGATTTTAAACTTCATAGGAAGCAAATACCATTGAACAATTCTTCATTGGCATAAGATGGGTTTACGCTCTGTGTCATCCTGCTTGAATATCTCAGATGTGTTTTTTGTTGTCTTATATTGAGGCATAGGATTAATGTGTTAGTTTATCCCTAAGGTATGTCTGCTTCAGTACCCTGTTTCTGACAGGAATTCATTGCAGGTATTTAAGGGAGTATGTAAAAAGAAGGCATATTTAAATAAGGTGATTAAGACTTCATAAAATTAGATAAATATAAATAGTATGAAAGTTACATGTGATTTCTTTCTATTGCCACTTGTTCTGGAAATCCTGGATGACATGTAAATGCAATCGTTAAACATTCTTTATTTCAACTTCATGCAGCATGGGTTCCTTTGAGGAGAGAGGAAATTTTTTGGACGTAAATCAGCCAAGCTTCTGTTCACTCTGTCTAGGGCCAGTTGCTTATGACCAACCCCAATAAAAGTCTTGCTGCGTGCTTGATTGTCATGTCTGGGTATCCTACATTTTTAGTAAAGTCTGTCTAATTTTTAACTAAAATTTTTCCTCTAAGGAATTGAAAACATTTGCATATTAAAATAAAGCCCTCCACAAGTATACATACATACATACACACACACACACATATATATATATAGGGATTTTTTATGCAATCCTCATAGACTAATAGAGTCACCAAGGTCAGAAGAGACCTTTAAGATCATCAAGTCCAACTGAACTCAGCACTACAACTGTAACTCCTAAACCACTAAACTATATTACACAGAAATCTTAAGACTGATTTTTAGCTTAGTAAACCTAACGAAAATTAAATTTGTGAACACCTACACCAAAATTTTGTTTCCATGCAAGTGTATGCAGCCAAAGTAGTATCACTTATGTCAGAAATTGCTCATTTTTGATTCCATTATTTTGTGGAGCACTCTTTAAAAAAGGATCATTCTTAGTGTGAGTTTGGAACAAGATATGTTGAAATGAAGTGTGAAAAGATCTTCTTGTTGCATTTGCTCTGGTGAAGCAGCATGTTCTAAGCTTTTTTCTCTGATTTTGAGACTATTTAAACTCCAAGGCCTATACCGCAGAACCTAATAAAATCTTTGCACAGACAGCCAGGCAGTGATCCAGCTCTGCAAACATAGTGATGGAAAAGGTCAAAAGAAACTAATCTAAACTGAAAGGAATAAAAAAAGGCAGAAGGCACTCATCTGGAATCAGATTCTGCCCATTAACATGGTGTAGCCATGACTCACCGGGCACTTCTTAAGAGCAGCTCCCAATCAACAGAGAGTTTGTAATGTCCCCAAGGACCACGGTGAAACTCTTGTCACTGACTTCTCTATTTCCAGGCCCAGAGCAAAGTGTGAAGTTACCAGCCAGCCAGCCAACAATGAAAGCCTGTCTTCCATATTTCCTCATGCCCAATTCACTCTTAAAATGCCAGTCTAGCCAGCAGTAATTCCCATTTTTCTGGTACTCCCATCTGGAAAGCAGTGAACATGCATGTCTTGCTGGCCAGCCAAATTTGAAGTGCTTGCACTAGCTGAAAAAAAGCTCTCCAAGCTGTCCAAACCACTCTGAACTCATAAGACTGCTTCTCTGACTTTCTTGATCCTAATATGCTAGAGTTTTCAGAGGCTTGGGGAATGGTCACAGATACCTATGATCTCCCCTGTGTAATTCAGGAGCAGAGCTGGCTGCACACCAACAAACTCCCCTCAGTTTGATTGTTGTCTTCCTTATACTGGCTTATGTTAATTTCTATCCAGCTGGCACATTCCCAAAATCTTCCCCCATGGCATGTGCCAGTATTTTACTTTTTAGTTTGTTTGTGGACCAGCTTGGAACTGATCATCACAACCTCATTTTAGCACCTAAAAGCTGTCAGATCATATGATCTGTCAGCTCTCCCCTATGATTCAAGACAGGAAGTAGATGCATATGAATGAGCATTTATCCCACCTGTCTTCAAAACCCTTTTTTAAAAAACTGGACAGTTTGTTCTCAGGAGGGGCTTTTTAGTATTTCCCAGCTATCAAGGGACAAAATCAGAAGATAAGAAACCAGCTCTGATCACGGGTTGAGGAGCAAACAGCGAAGCAGCTGAACCTCTGTGTGCTCTGTCACGTAACCAGACACACAGAACCACCAGCTGAGAACTTCTGGCCCCAAAAGCTGCCAACTGGTTGTTGTTGTAGTTTTAGAGGAAGAAAAATAATGCACAATGGCTTAGTGTCTGAGACAAGAGTAACAGGCAGTAAGAGCAATGGAAGGAAGTGGGAATTAGTGTTGCTTACCATGAGGATAGTAGCAATTGCAAGAGTTATTACTAGACTGACTTTAGAGGTTTGGGAAGTATTGAGAGCATTAGCAGACTGCTTCTGTGCTGTGTAAATCTTCAAATGTGGCTGAAATGTGGCCTCAGACATTTTTCAGATAAGAATATCTTTAGGAAATAATTTCATCGTTTGAAAAGCACATATATGTACACATCTATTTCAATATATAAAGATACATACATATCTGGAGATATTTATGATGATATTTATGATTTATGATTAGAGATGGAGAATATCCATCTCTTTTTTAAATTTAGTTTAATGATTACCTACATATCTACCTGCTCCAAGAGACTATGATAACTTGGTTGCATACCCCTTCAGGACAGGGGTATGCTCCTTTGTGGACAGAGCAACAGTGGGAGCAATCCCTGGCTCAAGTACACAGTCCCTAATGCCTCCCAGGAAAGCAGGAGCAATCTGGCTCTAGGCAGGTATGGAACCACCTACTAATTAGAACTAAACGAATCTCACTGGCTTCCCTCTGCCAGCCCTCATGAGATATGACCATTGTTGCTGCAGCAGCTTCTAGAAATGAATGACTGTTTACATTCTTCCAGCTCCATGAGTCCAAGATCTAACCTGCATAGCCTTCCACAAAGTTGAAATAACTTAATGGGAATGATGTAATGCTGTGTAAGTGTGCTCAGGGCCTTACATGCCAGTGTCCTGCAAGAGCGTTTCCTCTCAAAGAATAAATTATAGATGATGAAGTCTGCTGCAAACCACCCACACACACTCACACACACACTTTCTCTCCTCCCACACAATTATTTTTCAAATAAATTGATAAAAAAATAGCCCATGTTTTCATTTCTTCACTCAACAACAGTGTCTGCATGATTAATACGCATTTGACAAGTAGAGGACCTTGCAAGCAGAACTGCTAGGCCAGATATTTGTACATTGCTTTTGGGTTATTTTTGCCTATAAATTGACATGCTAAATGTGGTTTACTTAACATGCTTTGTTCAAGCTTCATTCACTTATAGGCATCTGTGTTATGTGGCACAGTATATCTGTAAGCAAAATCAAGATGAAGTGGAACTATTCATTCATGGAAGTCTTTTTTTTTTTAGAAGCAAGGAAATACTTACGATTTCTCTCAGTATTAGAGTCAACAGTTGAAAAACCCCAAAACATACAGACTTTGAAATAAAAAATGTGATGTTTGTGAAGAGTAGAAACTATTGAATAAAGGTAAAAATAGAAAAAACCCAATGTTTAAAGCCTTTTTTTGTTCTTATTTTAGAAGATGACTGCACAAAGCCGACCTAAAGAGTGGAATAGGATTTCATGTTTTATTGGCATTTGGGGAAACTTTATACTCTGTCTCTGGAAAATCAGAAAGGGAAGTGGTTGCAAGGAATCCACATAATAATGTATGGGAAAGCCAGCTAGAATTTACAAGGGAGTGGACGGTGCTGGTAAATCAAAAGGTTGCCAGATCTCATGGTTCGCAATTAATAATAGTGGGATGCTCCACAAGCAAGTAGTTTCTGCATTTTCTTTGCCTTTGTTACCATTTCATTCCCACTAAGCGACTAAATTATTTTTCTTAACTATTGATGCAAAATAGATGTTATTAGTAAAAACATCTCAGGTATATAATGAGAAGCCAATAAGCCAATTACAGTTTCATAAAATACCAAGAAAATTCCAAACTGTAGGGCGTTTTGTTTTGTTTTTTCTTGCTGAAAAATAAGCCTTTATGGCCAAATGTTATGAGAACCAAGTGTTCACAAGAACCAGAGTTTCAATGCTCTGTTTGGAGACTCATTTTTAGCTATATAGTACAGTCTGCACTCTTGACTTGGTGCCAGTCCACCTACAGTCCCAGAAGGGTATGTTTAGGGACAGCTACTGACAGGATCTAGTTAATATTGGGAAATATTTTTTGTTGCATTTCACAACATCAAATATCCCAAATGTCACCCTTTTGTGCCACCACATGGTTTTTGAGGAGCTAAGTAAGCAGTATCACTAATCAAAACACATTGCCTTATAAAGTGAAAAGAAATTCCATCCGCCTATGCAATCCCAGTTCTTGAAAAGGTTTTACCCTAAATCCAAACTATTTTGATTTATTATTTATGTCTCATATTTACTTATAGTATTGATATGAAAAGCATATTTTAAGTGGAGAAACAGGTAAATGACGTTTCACAACATTTGCTCTGAAGTACAGGAGGAGGAAACACAAGTGATTTGGTTTCCTAGGAATCATCCTTGGAAAGAGGGATCTTCCCCACAAGTGGAATTTGTCTGTCAGGCCACTTAGTTTTACAAGGCTCAAAGTGCCTTCTTATTGACCACAGTGAGTACATGGTTATGGCTCCTTTGCCTTAGTTTTAAGTAACTGAGCTCTAATGCAGACAGATTCTGGTTTCAGAGTTCCTCATATAAAGGACCTAAAAACATTCTTGCAAATATTAGTAATCAAAACTTCAAAGCAAAAATCAACAGCAATTTGTTGATTTGTTGACACAGGACTCTATGTTCCCAGCTAAAATTACAGTGGTTTGCTCCCAGAAAGGAATATATAATTTGTCAGAACTCATCCCTGCTTTACAAGAAAAGGTCTTTAAAGTTTAAGTGTAATGGATAAAATTAATTCTGAATGTATTTCTAATCAAAATTGAGCTAAATAACTCCTAGATTTGAGAAGTGCAGTATTTCCCCCAAGTTCTCAGATCTGTCCATAAAGACAAAAATCCCTTTGACATTGAATGCAAGGGTGGGGAGTCTGACACCAGACATTTCTGTAGAGATTTATGCATACTTTCAGTTCTCTAAACCTTGTTAGACATTGTATGAAAGACAGTATGCCATATGGTAAGAATAATTTCAGTGTACATTTTCAGTGAGTCCATAACCCCACCAGCTCAGACCTAGTACCTGTGTTAAACTAATATATACTGACAACTTCAAACCTAACTCAAACAGATTAATGCCTGCCAGTATGGCCTCTATACTCAGGAATTTTGGGGGGTAATTTAGGCCTAGGATTTGAAATTAAATTAAGTTGTGCTGACTACACTTGACCTTGCATATATTATGTTCACAGCTAAAGTTGACAGGAGTGTACAGAACTAATGTGAAGGCTCAGTTTGGGCTTACACAAGGATCAGAGAGGTATCCTGCTTCACAGAGAGCTGCCAATGGTTTTGAGATCAGCCCTGGAAAGAACAAGGAGCTAAGTTTTGATAGGTCAGAATTGAGGAAAGACTAAAGTCTGCAGTTAGGGCTAATTTTATGGTTTTAGCCAGAAAGTCTGATCAACAAAATTTTTTTCCAATTGATATCTGAAACTGGCACTAGTAATCCACCTGCACAGATAAAGTTATGAGAAGATCAGATTTGTCATGGAGTAAACTGGGGTTAGGAATAAACTATAGACCACATTAGGGCATGTGGCATTTGACCTTGTAAAAGTAGTTGGCATGCTGGGAAAATATTTAGAGGGGGCAAGCAGATTTCTCAGAGACATAGCTGCAGAAAGAAGGAAACTGTGCTCGTTACTTCTCTTGGTGCATTTCAAAACTTCCTCCAAGATGAGACAGGCTTTTAATCTTATCACTTCAGGCAGGTGTGATACCAGCATTAATTCAACAAAATTTAAGAGATAAAACTGGAACAGCTCACGCTTCTCAGTTGTCTACAGTGGAAGCAACAATTGGAATGTTCTTTTATAAGGAGTGCAAGAAAATGCAGTTCAAATTCAGAAGCTCTTCAGAAACCAGAAGAAACCAAATGTAGCCTTTCATTTCTGGACAAGTCAGAATTTGGCTTTTTCTAAGTGAATGGTTTTTTGTGTTTGCATCATCTCTTCTTCCATAATAGGCTTTTGATTGACAGATGATTGCGGGAATATCTAAGAATATGACTGCTAACACATGATTCTGTAATAGCAGGCTGCAATCAGAGCCTCAGCTCAGCTTGAGTCATTGTTGTTTGTGAATGTGAGCCAGAAGCACTGGAATCCTTATTTAAGAGGTCGAGATTTTGCGGCATCCTTCTGGCAACAATAGTGCATCAGAGGTTCACCTTCAAGACCATGTTGGCAAACATGTTGTAACATTTGTGGTAGACACTTGACAATGGAAAACCTTAGGATGAATTTTCAGCTCATAAATAAAACAAGAAGGGCTCATGCTTACATGATCATGGCTGTTGAACCTGGCCATGTGTATAATGTTCCCACTTGCAATGACCTTCCTTAAGATGAGCAGTCCATCATTATAGGGCAAGCACATAATTATGGTCACAGACTTGTTTTGACAATATTTCCAACATTATTGCAACCTGCTCCAGAATTTCTCTACATCAGCTGATCTCAGGCACTTCAAAAGTCACTTCTCTTCCAAACAAAATAAACACCTCCCTTCTCTCAAAAATAAGAATGGGCCAGAGTCTTTTAACAGAGTTACTAGAAATAAATTTTAAACAAATTGTGCTGTTCACTAGAAGCAAGGTAATGTTTTTGAAGATTAGTGGACAGAAGATTTCCAGTCTCAGACACTTTGGGAATGAAGACAAATCTATGGAAAATATTAATACACTAATGCTGTCACTCAGAATTATTCAGGATACTTAATTCACTATTTGCCTAATTAAGAAGCCGACCTTAATGCATAATTAAGTTCAATATTTGCAAGATTACATGTATTTGAAGAGTAATGGGTTTTTTTTTTATTTTTTGCCTTGTGGGAACAGAAGTAAGGCCTTTAAATTGGTTTGAGAGGAAAATGCTCATTCCCTATAACACTCAGTATATAGTTCAGCTCTGGAATGAAAAAAAATGCATTTTAAAACCTTACAAAGACATGAATTTTTATGACATCATATGAATTCTTTATAATAACTTACAGGAATTAAGACACATTTCAGTAGAAAAATACGCCAAAATATATTTTTAGAGATGTTTAAATGTTTGCAAAATATTTTTCTCTAGTGTAAGTGACATGGAGAGGGTATTTGACAATGTATTATAGTTTAAGGATCTTATTGCACCTGCTGAGAGTGAGTCAGTCCTGATTTTGTTACCCATGAATCCGTTCCAGACCAACACAGCCATTCCAAACCCTATTGCTTAGATTACCAGTCCTTATCTTCCGTGTATTAGGATAGGTATTTGTTACACTCCTTTCTCATTGGTAGTGACTTGCTCTTTTCTTATATGTGTGTACATCTATGTACAAGAAATACATGCTTAGAAGGTATGCATACTTTATATAAATATATACCTGTCTCTGTGCTCTTTTTCTTATATCTGAAAATGTGTGGGTTTAGCAATTTTTTTTAACATTAGATTTTAACAATTTTTTTAACATTAGCTTTTTTGTTTTAACATTAGCTTTTTTTTTTTAACATTAGCTTTTCTGGAACCTGCAGTGCCAGAGCATTAAGGAAATCTGGAAGAGCGATGCTTAAAGACACACATGAATGCAGTCAAGGTAGTTTAAAAGTTGGTGTGGTAGCCACCAGTAAATATTGGCTTTTTTAAAGCAATCAAAAATGTATCTGTTTTATTTTTAGCCATTTGTGGTGTAATCTTACAGCTTTCATTCATGAACTTCTGGATTGTAACACTTCAAGTTATTTCCTTATTGTACAGTGGGCCTCCAAATTTATTTCCTGACATAAAATTCATGGTGTTTTCTTATTATTTTTTAATTAAGCAGCCTTAGCAGTCATCAAATTTTTGGACAACAGTCCAAGAATTGTGAAAGTCCAAATTTAAACATCTCCGGGGTGGAACCAGGAACGGTTTCCCAATTGTAATGACTTTTTTCATAATGGGGATTATTTTTTTTCAGCAGGATCTTAAACATCCAGCTCTGTTTAGATCTTATTCTAGCTCATGACTTGTGATGTGGTTATACCAACTTGCCAAGCCATCACTTGAACTTCTGTCCTTCTGCAAGAAAAATCCCAGCTTTTATTGTCAGCAAGCTACTCTAATTAAAGATTGCCTTGCAGTCAGCCTTTACGAAATAGAGGGTTATCCATTTGACTGACTGAAGTTTCTGCTAATAAAACATACTTACTTTTGGATCTATTTCCTGAGGAGTCTCACACAACCATTAAACTGATGTAAGTAATGCTGCTAGGAATGTTATTGTTGAGGAAATAGCACACTCTTAAATATCATGTAGTTTTGAACATGATTTTGTTCAAATCAGACAATATTTAACACTGGCCACCAGGATTTCTTTGCTGTAGGTCTTTCAACTAGTCATTTTACCTGAAACAGTGACCTTGGATATCAAAGTCCTAGAATGTATCTTCACCTTCACATGAGCAGAAATTTACTTATTAACTACTCCTTTACAATATCCATTATTAAAAAAATAAGTCAATAGAATATATTTCTCATGATCTGAAGCCTATCACTGGTGCATGAAAATGTGCCATTTGGATCACATCATGTGGGAATACATAGGCCTTTATAATAAACCACCAAAAAAGTATTCTAATGGCATTTAATTTTAAAATAGTCTAATTTAAAACTCAAGACATTTTAAGTCATTAGAGATACATTTAAAATTGGAAAATAATCTTGTTTTCATGCAGCACCTCCTGAACTAGACATCCCTTCTATGTTTTTACTGAAACTTTTGCTACTTTATTGTTTGAAACACAAGAATACAGTCATACAAAGGTTTCCATCATTATATGGCTTCAGCATGTCCCCTGAACTTATTGTTTCAATATCAAAACAGCATAGTTGTTGCTCTGTACTTATCTCAGGAGAGCTTGGTGAAGATTCTGTTATTTTCTGTTCAGTTTTAAGAACATATAGTTCTGTTACAATTTCACCTATGTGGCTGATTTCGATTGTTGCCACTCTTATAGTGTTGCATCTTTATGGCTCTTTATCAACCCTCATGATGACACTCTTCCATCTGTGTGCTGCTCTGAATGCTCCAGCACAGCTTTCCAAGTCCATTGAATTGTTACAAGGGGTTATTTGCTAAACACAGAAAAAGCTCTTCTCTGTGGCAAGATCATATAAAGACCATATAAAGAACCTTCAATTATTTATTCCTTGGTCATTCACTTCATCTCCATTTTACTGTTGGCTACTCCTATGCAAATGTTTTTAGATGTACATGGTATAATGGATCAATTTATACTTCTTTTTTAAACCTGGGTAATTTCTCTGACCCACCTTACAGTGCAACCCACAAGCCAGTGGACTTGTAATGGGCTGTAATGGGCTTGAAATGGGCAGTAATCCAAGGGGTTGGGACATATGAGAAAAGATAACAGAGGAAACCTCTTAAACTGGCTTATCTGCAAGAAAATGCTAGTGGATTTAACTCACTAGCAGATTTAAAACTTTCCTTGTCAACCTGCAGGGCTAATGCTGTGACAGGAATAAGATAAGATGTTTGTACTCATCTTGGTTAGAAAGTAAAGACTGTATGCTCTGCACTCACCTTTAAACACATATTTTAGAGATAAGCCCTTATAAAATACCTGAAGAGCACCAGCATTTCAAATATGTCTTTAAAAGTCCAGAAAATCAGTCAGGCAACAGTCCTGAGGTAGGATGGATGAGGATTGATTTCTGAGGAGCTATATGATTAATTTGAAGAACTCACCTGCAGGGTAAGTCTTCAGACCAGACTCATAAAAGAACCTTGCAAGACAACACGAATGAAAGATGAGCTTGCTCTCAGACTAATGTCCTATGCAGCAAAAGGAAAAATGTGAAGACAGCAGTCCACTTAAAGGTTGGATCCCATACTATGGCTGACAGCCTAACAATTATTTCATTGAATAAAATTGTTTCATTGAAAATTATGAACAGATGTGTCTCATATTTGGATTTTCAGGCTTTTCTTTCAGAACATAAGAACAACCTTTACACTTTGCAGCTCATAAAATATTATTTCCATGTAACAGTAAACTAGATATTTGAAGACACCTAACAGACTTTCCAAAACTCTTCTTCAGGTCTTCTGTCTTAGTTTTATGGCATGCAAAGTCCTCAAACTGGATCAAGCTACTGGAGAATTTTTCAAAACATTCCTCTGCTAAGCTGCCAAGGCAAGTGTGATGGACTGGTGCGAAAAAATTCAGACAGGTCCTGGATCCTAAGGCACTTAAATGAGAATCTCCTCTGAACTGGAACCCAGCCAGCTACTCTGCTGCTGCCATTTATGTCTTCTCTTTCATACTGTTTTTTATTCACTGTATCACTTGAATGTCACCTAAGGCAAGAAGAATTGAATGTGTAAGACTGGAAGTTTGTTGGATCATTGAAGAAAAGAAGAGGAATAGGACATGTCCCATGGAAAGTTGCAATAAAGACCGGTGAGAAAATGTATGCTATGAACACCACCTATTAATCAGGAGAAAGTATGTGAATATTTTAAGGGACAGATGGGAGGGAAAATATGTGGAAAAAAGGAAACAGTGAGGCAGTTGTAAAGTGATGTAACTGAGGTTCAGTGAACACACCTGGCCAAAGCAGATGGCAGAGCAGCTTCTGTAACATGTGGCATTCTTCTGAGTGGGACATTATCAGAAGCATGACATAACATAATGCAGTCCTGTGTAGGCCTGGGGAGGAAACAGGAGCTTGTTCAGCCCTGGTACCATTACACGTTGCCTCACAGTGCTCCATTACAAGAAAAAGTAGAAATTCATTAAAACACATGGTGGTCCACAACGTGCACAGAAGGCAGTCACAGAAAGAGTTACTTTTATGGGGAGTAAAACTTTCTGTGTAATATAATATTTCCCAGCTTCACTACCAAAAGGGCAAGAGGAATCTAAATGGAAAATGTAACTGCATTCAGGGCGCCACACTTGTGTGCACATGCGCACAGACACTCACTCATTATATACACAGAAAAGGGGGGGGGAAAGGTTAGCACATGGGAAATATATAAAAAGCCTATTAGCAAGGGCTACTCAACATCTGTGGAAAAGTTGACAAATTCTGTAATAACGGTTCTATTTTATTAAGATTTTTTTTTTTATTTGAAAGCCGTTCCTTGGGTTTACTTAATAGCATAAAAGAATCATTGCACTGGAGAGTATAAATGTTTCAAAAAAGGGGCTGTAATAGAAGATAAAGAGTACAGAGGGTTGCATCCTGGACATAATCATTTTAGTATGTATGTTCTTACTGCCTTCAGCCATGGCAGTTTTGACTACACAGACATCCACTCTTCACACTGAATTAGTGAGTCTTTTATCCTCTCTAGTTCATTTTACTCCCACATTGGTAAAATTGGCTCAGGAGCAACAGGTTATGGGACTACAATCTTGGCAATCATGGCTCCAAACTGTTCCATAAGCTTCCTAAAATGTTTCCACTCATGATGTTGCATCATTTGCAACACCTGTAGATCTCTGGTTGATCATCACATCCCATTTTTACCATTTCTGCTTCAGGTTGTGTTCAGCAGCTGTGTCTTCCACCAGCAATTTTCTGAGCTCAGAAGTAGCCTGTTCATTTCTTTAATTAACAAGGATTTTATTGCATTCAAATCAATTATATGGATAAGTTACAGTATAATTAATAAAATTAAATACTTATAAGGCAGTGGAAGAGACCATTAATCATGTTTTTCACTACATGTTTGTTCAGTTTTGCCATATATTTTATTATATTTTTATTTATTTTATGTTTATCTTTATCATATTTTCCCTGAAATTATATTATCATTTAGATTTCCTTTAGTTTTGTTTCTGGTTTTTACCTTTCTGAGGAAAGGATAAAAATCTTTTATATTTGCTTGTGGCAAGGACAGCAAAAAAAGCAGGGGTGCAAAATAAAATAGTTCAATTTGTATCAATACAGAGACATGGTGGTTTTGAATTAGCAGAGTGCAGAAGCCTGAAGGTTTTTCTTTCAGGGTCCGCTGTGGCAGCTGGAAGAAAACTGAAATTCATATCTTCTCTCATCAAAGTCAAAAGACTACCTACTTGTAAAGCTTTTTGTAATAAGAACTACATCCAACCTGACTGCTTACCCTAAGACAGTGAAAAAAAGAAAAAAATTCTCTCTGCAAAGCGGAGAATTGCTGGAATAGGAATAGACCTGCTGGCTGCCTTTACAAATAAAGCAAACAACTTTTCTCTGCTAAGAAAAGTAATACTGTGACCATCACAAATTGCAGAATGAACTGTAGATAGCTGTGTTTAAATTGTCTTTATTCAAGATGACATCTTTGCAACCCAGCCAAGGCGAATACGTAATTTCTTTCCAGCCACTGAGATCATTATTTCATTGATTCTTTTTTTTTTTTAATCCTCTAATCTAGAAAAGAACTTGAGTTTATGAAGCATAATGTTGTTTTGAAGACAATGGATGAAATAATAATACCAGTGAAGTTAACGGCAAATATTGTCTTATGATAAAGGTGTAGGCCTGAGGGTGGGCTGTTTGTCAAGAACACTTTAAGCAACTGATACCAAAAAAATCCTCTTTGCCATCCTAAATATGTTTCCTGAATTGATGATAGTTTTTTGACTTTCTGCCAAGTTTTCAAGCTACAAGTCATACTAAAAATCAAATGCACAATTAATCAGCAAATGACATGTTCGTTCCCTGTCCCCACCCTCTATCTGTGAAGTTTTATTGATAAATTCATTGGTTGCATTTCTTTGCTATATTTATTTGCCATCACTTTGCTTTCCTGACTTCAAAAACAGAGGAGTAGAAGGATTTTCATCATTTTTTCTCAGAACTGAGCACAGGAAATTTGGGGATCAACTTCTTGTGCTCATCTCTGATCATTTTATCAACGCAATGTCTGTGTCACTATGGAACGGGGGGAGGAAGAAATGCCATGGTATCTAAAACTGAAAGTCAAGAAGATGAGACAAGAGGGGTTGGACTGAAGTTTGCTATAAGGCTCCAAATTACAAACTAGAGCAGTTATGCCTCTAGAGTCCAAATAACTCCCACTGAAATCAGTGAAGGACTCTTGACAGTGGCTTTACTGGGCATAAGTTCATCATATTCTTTGATGATATCGTCCATGCTAATCAATAAATCAATTAAGCTATAAGACTGACATAAAATGAGATTATTTCAGCTGTTGTGACTTTACTCTGTTTCTGAATCAGAAGACGCAGTGAAAGTGTAGGTATCTGATAGTATCTCATTAACCCTATTTAACCCATGAAAATAACAGCTCTGAAGTACTGCTGTGTTTTAGGAGCACATAACCCATCTTCAAAATTATATTTAGATAGCTGAGAATGTAACTATGAAAACTGAGTAAAGATACCTCCATTATTTGAATGACTTGGAGGATATTTCTGTATTTTCTATTCTCTTAATTGCTTCATTCTCATCTCACCACACTTTGTTTAGGTTTTTTAGTCTAAACCAAAATTAATTATCTAGTCGCCCACATCCAAACACAAAGAAAGACAAGAAAATGCAAGGGCATATAAAAGGTATTTAATATCAGAGAGGAAAGTCTTCTGGAAATAGATATCTTTCTCTGGTAATGACTGTGGAGGATTTGATCACTACCTTCAACCAGACAGTTAACTTCTACAGTGAAATTAGACAACATGAAACTAAACCTTCGTGTATAGGAGAAGACATAATTCAGACTTGAGTTTACCCATTTCCTGTTTTTCAAGTGATTTATATTACCCACCTAATGCCCCTTCAGCTGTGTTGGAGGAGAGTAATATATTTGCCTAAAGAGGCAAGCAAGAACATTCCAAAATAATACTGAATTCCTGAATAGGACTTTGCACAAAGTCCATATTTCTTATTGAAAAATCCTGTACTTCTATATGAATTCTGTCTTTAAAGAGTTCTATTTCAATACATTTATTCTTGTTAGATATTTATATTGTATTATGAGTCCATTTCTCACCTTAGAAATTTTGCAAATCATGTTTGCAGATTCTTTTGTAGTTTCTTGAGGGATGAAAGGAAGCAAGATGAATTTAATTTTTCTTTTGGGACATACTTCATCAGTGGAGTAAAAGTAGGTATGGCTAGTGAATATATGATATCTTTTGGGTTCTTTTTGTCACATTCCTCTGCGCATGCCTGAAAGAAATGAAAAAAAAAATCCTTTCATATTTAAATTTGATTTAAATTCTATGGAGGTCAATTTTTAGCTAACCAGTTAGTGCATAAAAAATAGATATTGCTAGACAGTCATCTGGTAGACCATATTTTACATTGGATTACTTCTATTTTTTTCTTCACCCTGGACACTTCAAATATTAACGTCAATTTATATATATAATTAATTCCTCTTCATATATTCCTCAATATTTTCCGTTATCACATATTTTAGACAAGAGTTTTCACAGCACTCTGTTTGTCAACCCTGAATATTGCCCTCCAACTTCACATTTCCAAGAATCTTTCCTTTGGTTATTTTCTAGAGATAAACTTGTTAACTTTTCATTCTTTGGACTTATGGTTCTAAGCATCTCAGAGACTCTTTAGAAAGGTATGAGTGTTGCACATATGCTTAAATAATTAAATGGCCAAATAATGGTAAGGTTTCAAAGTTACAGGCTAGATTTTGGTCAGAAAATATGGAGAATTTTGCTACTCTTCTCTGAAGAAATTCTCTGAATAGATAACATCACCTCAGATTAGGGCAGTCAGTCTACACACTTCTTCAAAGCTGCACACTCATTGATCCTTAAGGACAACATAATGGATTCAACTGAGGAGTAGGGTGAAAACACAGGAAGAGTATCTTTATGCCTGCTCACAAAAAGTTTTTCACAGGAGGAGGAATGTTAGGATAAAGCATCCTCCTCCTGTGAAGTGTGTTACTTCAAATGAGTTATATTTAAAACTGAGATATCTGCTCATATTGCTCTTTGTGAGGATGTAAGCCCAAATAGATTCGAGTACATGTTTCACACTTGGCTGCCAGGCTCCTGAAAGCAGAGTGGATCAGCTATTCTTCCTACAGGAAGGATTCCCTTATAGAATTCAAGATTCACGGCATAACCTACAAGGAGTGAGACTGAGTAGTTTAATTTTTAAGGTTCTTCTCTGGTAGGCAGTGTCTAAGGCTCTGGTACTTTCTGTCAACATAATGTATTTTGTGCAACGATTCTTTCACAAACCAGCAGCATTTTTCCTGTGACCACTCAGAAAAATACTGTCTTTTCTCAGGCAATGTGTGAGAAATGTAATGCTTAGCTCTGGCTTCTTGATTCCGCTATTGGACTTGCCTAAAGTTACCAGCAAGAGGCTCTACCGTGTAATACCAAAGTCTTTCAACGGAATCTTAACCTAAATTAGGCATTAGTTGCCTCACTGAAATCATCTCAGCTGGATAGTAAATTATTAATTCATTGAATGTTTAGGAAGTGTTTTGATGTGGGAATGGGCTAGATCACACTCTGCTGTGGGAGTTGATATATAGTGCCATATCCGTAGGGAATGTGTACACTTCTACCTCAACCATGCAAGTCTGGATCAAGAGGAGGGCAGAAGGGCCTCCTTTTTCCCCTTTTGAGCACTGTCATTCAGATATGGGATGAACTGGCACGGGGAAGTTGCCCCCAACAAAGGGGCACTGACTTCTTTGCTCCCCAACATGCCCAGAGGCTGTCAGAGGTTCTGGGCTGTCCAAGATTGGATTAGATCAGCTCTCCCTTGTACAAGCTGTGCCTTCACTGCTAGTCTTTGCCTTAACACTTTGGCTCTGGACAGAAACTTCAGTGCAGAGAGGTCAGAAGTAAGCCAATTTGAACTTGAAACCAAATATTTAAATCCTGAGGGGATTCAGGGATGGGGGTGGGGGTGCAATGGGTTGAAATGACTGCTGTTGTATAAATACATGAAAACCCATAAAAATATTTACAAGACACAGCTAATCTCAAGATAACATTCTTTTGGCCATTGTAAAACTGACTCATCAATATAATGGAGTATATTTTTGGTTGCTTTATTTTAACTTTCTTTTTTACAGTTAATATTTACCAAGTCTCTGGGGACTAAAATTACCTCACCCTTTTGCTTCAGGTCTACAGCTGCAGTCTCTTGCCTCACCATAGAAACGCCTGGAATGCAGCGTTGTGTTTCCTTTTCTGTTAGAAAAATAAGGGAAGCTGAAGTAGCAACTACCACCAGGACAGATAATGTTTTTATAAGCTATTAATTAATAACTTAAAGCCACATTACTGAGTGGAATATACTTTAATACTCCAATAGGCAGTAAGTCAGCCACAGTACCTGGTGTAGCTTGTTCTTAGACTATAAGTTCATCTGGGTGTACCAGATCAACAACAGCTAAAAATTAGTTTTTCATAATTAATCTGGAGAAGAACTGTTTGGCTTTTCAAAGCAGACGGTGATTATAGGGAGATTTCATTTGAAAGTTGAACACACAACTTATAGAGCATTTGAATTTCAACTAGTAAGTTGAGCCCCCAGACACTAAGGCATGGAAAATCTACTGTTCTTTTAGAAAAGCTTGGCGCCTTTTTATTTCAAGAATTCTTGAGAAGAGTGAAAGCTGCATCTCTCTGAGCCAAGAACGATATCTTTTGAGCCAGGCCAAGAAATGAGGTAGAAAAAGATGAAAAAACTCTGTAGTCCCAGAGTTGATAGGACTTGGCTTTGAAATGGCTTCTGTGATCCTTCCCATTACAGTGCCATATGACTGGAAGGAACTACAAATACTGATATCTGTCCATAGTGCACAATGACATCTTTTTGTTGCTTCTGTTACTATACATGAAAATCACAGCAACGAAAATGTCATATTCTGTATTTCTTGGATAAAGATTATTCCTATACTTTGCATTTGAATGCAGAAGTGTTGCTGATTGCTATTTGCCTTTTGGCAACATTGCTATAACTTAAGCCTGACAAAGTATTACTCAGCTATGAAGACAAAACTTGGACACATAGTGAATGTTGATATCAGAGCATAGTACCATGGAAAATGAGTTTCCTAGGAACATAAAACACTGCTCACTATTTACCTAGTGTCAGAGTTTAATACAGGGAAATGACATATATTACTATATTAGATAATCTGTAACTGTTATAATAGACTATTCTTATGAGGGTTGCTTGAAGCAAAAAAATGAGGAAAATTATATTATCTATCTACGACATTATTTCACCTTAGTTAGAACTGGGGCTATGCTTCTCTCCTGAGCATACAATCTACAGCCCTCAAAGCTGTAGAGTCACTGTTAAATTGAAGAAGCACTGCAATGATATTTGCATTAGAACTGTAGAACTTACCTGAGTCATAGCAGGGTCAACCCCTCAGTATGCAATGCACAGAATAAATTCATGCAACTAAAGGTCTCCTGCTGTTCCCGTTACCTGTCAGATGAATATCGCTGTCAATGAACAAAGAACATCTGCTATTCTTGTAATTCTGCTTTGGAACCATTGTAAAATTCTAAGCCAGTATATAAAGATAAACTTCAGTCAAAGGCGGACTGGGCTGGCAATTGCAGGGGTCCAAGAGCTGATTCACATTCTTGTCCCAAAAGCAGCAACATCTGTCTAGATGGAGCAAGACAGACAGCTGCAGGCAGCAAGTAATTCTAAATTTAATCTACTACATCATGCTGGTAAGAGAATTTTTTAAAATTTATTTATTTTTATTCCAGGCAGGGTCTGTCTTTGGCTCTGCTTTTGATTCATCTTAATCAAAGGCAACTCCAACAATGCAAATTCCTCATTTTTATAGTCGTGGTAACTGTGGAGCAGTGAAGCAATGCATAATGGCTTGTTATGAAAACTCTGCACCCTGGAAACCTTCAAGGTCAGGTTGGACGGGGCTCTGAGGAACCTGATGTAGTTGAAGATGTCTCTGCTTCTTGCAGGGGATTTGGACTAGATGACCTTTAAAGGGTCCTTCCAACCCAAACTATTACATGATTCTATGAATACTGGAAGAGCTCTTTTCAATAAATATGTATTTCAGAGCCAAAATTGTCAATGCAACCATGCTATTAGTCTTCTTCATTTTCATGCACCATAAAAGACAGCTCAGGACAGTGGTTTTGTGGGACAACGGACTGGATCTCAACTTTTCATTGACAGAAGGAGTAGTAAGGAGTTGCTTTAGCACATCAACCTACTTAATATGCTATATTTTTATTCAGTTGGCTGGGACAGGTAGAAGAGGAATGAAGAACCAAAGCAAATATATTTACAGTACCAAACCAGGATCTCCTACATAACATCAGTACAGCAATTTTAGGTTGGCAAAGCAAATCAGAATAATGTCAAAGAGGGATCATTTTGAGTTAATAACTAAATGGCAAGAAACGTCTCATTGCTTAAAGATAATAGTAAAAATATAGGATCAACAAAGTAGAAGAAAATTTACTGTCCCTACTGTTCAAAACTTTGAATGTTTACAAACACATGTCAACAAATAAAGAAGTGAAGCAAGCACTCATATCTACTTCTAATTCAGCTGGATCAGATCACTGTTTGCAGGGTGTAATAAACATCTCACATTGAGCTAGACTACCTCTGAAGCCAGCAGTGCTGCCAACTACTCCCTAACTCACGTCACTTGCCATGGCTCGCTTGCCAAAACTGTTAGAGCACTTCTTTTGTAACCTACCATATTTTAGCCTGGGGGAGGGCATAAAGAAATCACACGCTATGAAATAATACATCTTATTTTTACGCAGTCCTGGACATTCTTATTTTGGACATAAAGCATATGATATTATTTCAACTGGAGCTCAAAGGGAAAAAAAAGCAAAACTAAACTAAACTAAACTATTCTGATTTCAATTCAAGCAGAACCTAATTTATACTTGATGCACATGTCTATAAATAGATATCTGCTGACTGAAGCTTTGTCTCATATTATTATTCAGCCGCTAATCTTGATTTTCAAAATTCCATGTGATCATTCATCCCCATTGCACTTCTCTGTGGTGCTTTTGTCTAATTATTTTAGGTGAAACACATGTCAGATATTGGAAAAATTTATCCAAATAATTCAGAGGAAATGGAAAAGCCAAACACTAGAATAATATGGAACTGAGTCCACCATATTGCTCAAGACTTGCACTGGGTTGAATTTTTCTCATCACCAAACACAAAATAAAAGCATCATCTATTTCTAAACACATGTCTTGCTGTTTAGAAAACTCAGCACTAACTACCCTTAGCCAAACTCCCAGATTAGATCCTTTGTCCCAAAATGGGTTCTTATGCGCTTTTTGTTTCACTGATGGCTTTACAGCACCTTCCTTGTGCACACCCTTCTTTTTCACTGACTTGTTGAGATCACAAAAATGCACTAGAATAGGTCTGGGATGCAAAAACACTAACCCTATTCCTCTCTCTGATCTACATGACATTGGACCCTTATCTTTATCCCTTGTGTCTCAGAATTACAATAGAGGCTTTGGTTACATGACCATTTAGCACTGAGCCATAGGTAATATTTTTCTTACAGATATAAGTTAATTAGACCAGGAGCACAGACACGTTTCCTACACTGATTTTGGTAAGTTATCAGATTGTGCAGGTAAATTGACATCCAGAAATTTTCCTATCAGAAAGTCATATCTTAATTCATTTTCACAAGGGAGCCAAGATAAGGGTGAATTGGGAAGAAAGATGCAAGAACACTGCTGAGAGGAGATCAAGGAAGGGGACTAAGATTAAAGAAATAGTGTCTCTGAATTTCTTGACCTCTTCTGGCTCAGACTCCATTCTAAATATTTCATATTTGTAGCATTAGGGGCTCAGCATCCTCCTTTATTCCTTCTCTCCAATAAAATAATATGAATAAAATAAATAGATTAGAGGAAGAAAGGAGAAAAGATGTGAATGCAGAGAAAGACAAGTTGGTTTAATGAAATAACAAGACTAGAACAGATGGAGCCCTGCCCATGGCAGGGGAGATGGAACAGGGTGATTTGTAAGGTCCCTTGCAACCCAAAGCATTCTAGGATTCTATTCTATGAAGTAGAAAGGTACTAACTTTCTCCAGATCCTTCTTGTGAGAGTCTAATAGATTTATGAGTTTCCTATATAACTAGTAGTCTTGTTTTTTCTGTAATTTTCTCACCTTCCAGAATTATTCACTACATATGCCAATAGATGTATAATAAGGATAAAGGAATAAATGCAAATCCTACTGGACCAGATGTTCAAGATGTAACTGATTTCAATGTGCACTGAATTTAATTAACATTACACTAAACATGACACCTTTTAAATGTGCAAGTTTCATGTCTTTGTCTAGCTACCATTAAAAAAAAAATGGTATATCAAACACATAGCTAGGTGAAAAATTATTATCCCCACAGGGTTAAGTATAACAGTCTGTAGGAAATACAGGACCATGTTAGTTGTACCTTTCCCTGGGAATTCTGCAGGTGACACTTGCACCCTGTGACTTCACCTCTGCCCATACTCTTCAGCACAATTTTAGGCAAGTTGCTTCAAAATATGACACAGTGTGTGAACATCAAATGCAGGTTTATACTTAACAGTTAGACCACTACTGTTATGCCTGCAACCGCCAAACAGGAGATCCTCACTCCTTATGTGAACCTGGTCACTTGAGATCAAGGGGTATCACAAAGTAACAGCCAGTGAGCAGGTTTGGGGCACCCCAAATTCAGTTCTCTTCCTGAATTTTTTGATTAGAAGTTTTCTCAAATTTACCCCGTAATACACTGGGTAATATATTCATAATTTAGTGTGCTCACCATCTTGGGGAAGATGAGAGTTGCAATCTCTAATACTTTCATTTAGAACAAGGAAACCTCCTTTAATGCGAGTGCAATCAACAACTGCCTGCCAAATCTCAAGCATTAGACTTTATAAAGTTTCACGATTTGTAGGGAAGTAAAAAGCACATAGCCCTTTTGGCCTTACTGAGATTTGTAGGACCATCTCAATACCATGAAACAGCTGTGCCCTGGAAGCCAAAAGGGATGCAACAGTCCTCGTGTGTCCTTTCCAACTCAGGATATTCTATGATTCTATGAAGTGAATAAAAATTAATTAGCAAGTACCTAAGCATTTTTATTAGCTACCAAGTTACTCTGTTATACAGCACCCACTTGATTATCTCAGTCTATTGAGTTAAAGCATAAGTTTGTATTTCTTTAATGATCATGACCTATAGTCTAAAGGTTTTAGCCTCACGTCTCAAAAATAGAAAGCTAAAAAAGTTCTGAACACAGTTTAAAATAACAGAGAAAGCAGTAAGGCTTGTTTAACACAGCAAAACATCCTTCCTCAAGAGAAGTAGAGAAGGGTCAAAAGTTTTCATGATACAAAGGAATTTGAGTAACCAATTACTTTCTATCAGTGGAGAATATGGTCCTGTTAAAGTCAAACAGATAGAACCTGATATGGAGAAAACACTATACTTATGTACAGCAGAATGTCCAAGAAAAAGCTTTTACAGAGAAGGCAGTAAAAATCCAGCTGATGCAAGGAGCAGGAAACACTGGGTAGCAGAAAGTTAATTAAGTGCATGTAAATTGGAAGACCTTTCCTTGGGCATTCAATCACACAGAGAGTCCTGGGGAAAGTCCAGAACAAGAGGTCTTCATGTGGATTGCCAGGAAGGGGGAAAATGTGCCCCTTCCTGGAAGGCATATTGTCAAAGAGCGCCAGAACTACTAGAAAAACCAATAAAAGAGAGAAAAATAAAGAAGGAAGGGAAAGGAAAAAATGCATTGTAGAGCATTTTACAGTGTAGGGATAAGAACTGAAGAATGATAGAGGTGTGATAGGCCTTAACAAACCATTTATAAAGAGAATAAAATAGGACCACTCAGGAAAGTTCATGTGGGTAAGAAATGACATAAGCTACACTATGTCTACACTGGTGTTTAATTCAAATTAAATTATCTACTTGAATGAGATATGAACTTAAACTAGCTTTGCTGAAAGATGTTATGGAGGCAAGACCTAACATAAATACACCAGAGAAGAACAGCATTATCATGGCAAAAGACACTGAGTCGGTTGATTTTTGGGCCAAAACTTCACATTACAAAAGGCCAGTGTTGAAATACTGTAAAACAGGTAGTGTGTAGAGGTCAGTTCTGGAAATGACAGGCTTCATGGGGGATACACGTGTTTATTTTTCCCCTCTCAGAGCAAGTGGGATCTCCCTGTATACTTTTTGCTGTCTGTGAAGTGCAAGTACATAACATCTTTGGGCAGACAGAGCCATCAGACAGCACACAGCTGTCACAGAGATGCTGGAAGAACAGCTCCTATCCACAGAGCAGAGAGTGTCTGATTTCCCCACTGCGCACTCCAGCTCTGTCCAAAGGAGATGATCTAGTACATATGTCAGTGGACATCTATTTATTTTGTGTACTCTGCAGTGTTAATCACCAAGGGGTGCATTCACTTCAGACTTTCTGCCAATGCAGCCAGCACACAAATTTTTTACTACTGTCTTCTCTAAGAAGGCATAACCTGGATTTCCTGGTAAACTTAGCTAAACATTGAGATTGTCTCTTGAGTCTCAAAATGGGTACTAGTTTTCTTAAAGGCCCTATGCTTGACTACATGAGAAAGTGAATTTCGTTCTGGTCATCAGTGGTTCTAGAAAAATATCTTGAATGTCATACACAAATTATTTGGGAAGAGTCCAGTCTACAGAGGCAAATGAAAAAAACCCCAAAATACATTATGATGTTACCAAATTTTTGAGAGGCTGATATGGAAAACAATAATAAGCTTGTCATCTCCAGAAAAGAAAAAAAATCCATATTGAGGCAAAACAGAACTAAAAATTTGTGAATTTTACTAAAAATCTATCATTTATCCTGCAGAAAATAAGTCTTAAACTACTTCTGCTCTTTCTTTAGAGCAAACATTTTGTAACTTTGCTAGCATGAAGATGCACTTACTCAGGCAAATATTTGGTGGATCCAGGTGCCCCTTTCCATTTAGACTACTGATATTTTTATCTATCTCTTAGAATAGCCCAGTTTTGGAGACTCCATCTCTCAATTATATCAGGAAGAGGAAAAGAGTTGTAAGCTGTGAAATAGGCAAAGATGAAACTTCATCCTTAATATTTTCCTGTCGTTTTCCTCAGACTCATAACCAGTAAGTTCAATCTTAGAATCTTCTAAACACTGTTTGCATTATGTGTTACAGTGAAGCAATGGCAGAATATCTCAGAGACTTTTCTTGTAACTCTAACTTTTAAAAAAATATCTGTACATGGAAAAATGTCTCTGCACCCCTGCACGGTTTATTCTTTATGGAAGTGTACTACAGAAAATATTTTAGTCGTGTATTTCAGAGAGTAATAGCAACTGCTATTAATACATCCCGTTTGTCAAAAATGTAGTACACTCTACGCAAAGAAGCAACATTATTAATCAGTACATTATTACCCCAAATATCTACTCTAGTATGTAGTCTACCTGAAATTATATTAATCATTGATACTTTTATTTTCCTTCTGGTAAAGAATGAAGTGAAAAATAAAAAGAAGAAAAGAAATAGTGTCTGCCTTTCAGTGTTGCAAAAAAAAAACTTCCATGTAAGAACTGGTAGATGGTGAATCACCATCTGGGCCTGGAGGCAGACCTAACAGAAATGCAAAATAAGAAGTTGGATCATCAGTTCCTGAGTTGCTCTTCCAATGCGGTAATGTTTTTATTAATTAATTTAGTGTTTTCTTTTCAGTAAAAAGAATTAAATGTTGAGTAAGTGCTGACAATAAAGAGGAAGGAAGGAAGGAAGGAAGGAAGGAAGGAAGGAAGGAAGGAAGGAAGGAAGGAAGAAAAAGAAAGAAAGAAAGAAAGAAAGAAAGAAAGAAAGAAAGAAAGAAAGAAAGAAAGAAAAAAAAGAAAGAAAGAAAGGTTTGTGAGGCAGAATAATGAAGGACAGATAATAAAATAGATGTCTTCATTTTCAGATTAAAGCCAAATTTAAGGTACCAGAAATTAGTATGTGATGACAGAATTCCTGTCTTCAATTAATTTGCTGTCTAAGAACTTCATACCTCCAACATTCACTCCAACATGGACTTCTGGTCAAATCACACTATTCATAAACGTAATTTCCATGCTAATTTTTAATCAAATATAATTAAAATAGTTTTAATTTACAATGCAACTTTGAAAGATTCAGGATCAAAGAACTTGAGATGAAGCGCATGCCATTTCCTGATGATGCTGGAAGTGTGCCTGGTCCTCATAATGGTGAATATTATTCACTATGTTTAAAGCTTTATAAATAACTGTCTGGTAGATCTGCTGTTTAGCCATTACTCAGCCGACACTGGCCTTTGAATGTACAAAAAGGCAAGCACTACTTCATCAATAATGCCAATGAATGAGTTAAAAGTTCCACTCTTTGTTTTTGCTGAAGAAAAGCCTCAAAGAATTCAGTACAAATTATAGCTAAAGATTCACTTGGCTCACTCTCTTCTAGTGCTTAGCAACAAAAACATGGTTCCCCACATAGTTGCAGGGCTATCATGCCAATATATATATAAAGAGTTAGGAGGTGGGAGGGTTAAAGGAAAGATGTCAGTCATATTTTGGAGAAAAAATGATAGTAGTGGCTCACCAGAAAGTGTTATGGCTGATGGTCTCCATAATTATCTTATTTCTTTGTATCATAGTCTGTAATTAGAGGCAGCTGATGTGCTGAGAAATATCTTTTCCACTAGTTACAGAAAATAGGGAAGAAGTTATTCAAAGCCTAGTCAGCTTTCCAAATCTTTTAAATCCCATGCAAATTTTCCCAAATACTCTATATTAGAAAAGATGGATAAGATTCTAACTGAATCCTACTTCTATGTTAAAAATGCATTTTTATTTTCATGCTTCTTATTATTTATCAGTCTCAAAAAAGCATATAGATGCCACTTGACAAGAGACATTGTACTCATTTTGTGAAATACTGAAACAGCTGAGGTACAACAATAAATTTATTTTATGTAGTACACTATTGAAAATTACTTACTTGACTTAGAATTACAGACATCTATTTTATCCTCCAGCTAGCTGCAAGGTTATGTCTTAGTTGTGGTTTTTCTTCATCCATTTTTAGAATCACTTTTGCTAGCACACCATTCTTATTTATATGGGTATAATGTCATAACTGAAGCAACAGAAAAAGCTAGCTCAAGACACCTCAAAATCCCCTCTACTATAAGAGATGAGATTTATAGTTCCAGGGTGAGCTCACATAAACACAATTACCATATGAACTGTCTGAGATGTGGATTGCATTGCCTAGGGCAATTATCAAGGGCCTCCTTACCTTTTCTTTATCATGTCCCCTACTGTATCATGTCTCACAAATAATGAGACCACAGCAATCCCTGCAGAGCCATTGAGACAAGAAAATAATAGAAGCAGAAAGGATTGGTTAATCCTTTCTTTAAGTTAAAAGTTTTGCAATTTGGCACAGACTTTACAGGCAATGATATAATGAATTTTGTACTTACATGATACATGATCTAAAAGGAAGTCCAAAAGTTAAGAGCATACATCTTTTGTGAGTCAGGTTTAAATTCCCAGGACTTCCAAGGAATGAAGAGTGAACAGCCTGACTACTGAAATATGAAACTTAGCATCACTATCATGCATATCCATCACTTTTGTTTGTTAACCTATCTGGAATGAGAGCATTTGGAGGGAGAGCCATGGTAAGCATCTGGCATGTAGTAGCTGAGACATCTTCAAAAGGACCATATTTTAAGAAGTTCATGCCAACAAGGATGAACTAGAATGGGCTCCCTTAAAATATAATTCAATCATTAAGCGACTAATTAAACAAAACACGTGGAGTCTGTTTATGCCCTTAAGAAGCACTGATTTTATTACACCGAGGTTCAAACATAGTTCTATGCC
Organism: Phainopepla nitens; assembly: GCA_013400175.1. NCBI lineage: Eukaryota > Metazoa > Chordata > Aves > Passeriformes > Bombycillidae > Phainopepla > Phainopepla nitens. Next base: position 1,033,556 of record VXBQ01012761.1, on the reverse strand, counting down.
ATGAGGACTCAATACATCAGATCAACCATTTCACAGCTGGAACCTGACACATGCAAATTTGTATCAGCTGAAGACTTTTTCCAGTACATTTAGGTTTGGGCCTGTGAGTTGCTCTTCATCTTTCACGTGTCAGTTAATGCTCACAGAAGTCACTAGGAACAGAGAGTATATATGCCATGCAGGACCTCACTGCCTCGCAGTCATTCATCACCCCATTGATGCTGCTCATTTAGGCAACAGTGCCCTTTGAACATCTGCATAGGTCATTTATTTAATGGGGTCAGTTGATCAACAGGGCAGAAATCCCTTCACTGTGTAAAGGATCATCTTACATATGAGTTAAACCCCAATTAAACAAATTGCACCCAGTTCACATGGTCTTCACAATAAGCCACCATAGTCCTCATATTTAAATGGCACTAAAAAACTGCATAGGAAAAGGAACATGTGTGAGGAAATTTTGACATGGAATGAACAGCTTTATCCCTTCAGCCCTCAGGGTTTCAGACCTGCCATTCTATTAGACAGCTGTCACATTGCAAATCTCTGTTCACCCTGTGGCTCTCGGTGTAGGAACGTAAGAGATCACGTCTTGCCACAGGATCTATTCCTAGAAATTTTTCACTCTCATCCTCCACAAAGATATCACAAAAGGTCCCAACAAGCATACCAGAAATTTATGTATCAAAACTCTTCTCACAGACTTTTGAAACAAATCTCCTGAGAGAACCATTCAGGGACTACATAGCAAATGCTATTGTACTCTGCCTTTTTGAGATGACACAGTTTTGTGTGTAGTCTTTTATGAATAACAGCTATTCCTCTTTAGCTTGCTGACTGGAGAGCCATAAAAAATCCATATGGGGGATTTAAGTCAATTCAAAACCAAAATTTTGCAATATTTCCTACCGATCAGATAAATTAAAATATTTAATTTAGGCTTGAAAAAGAGAAGCCAGAACAAAATCATATGGCCAAGTTCTGCCCAACTCCAAATTCTCATTGCACCTAAGCCTCTTTAAATAAATATGTAGGATTTTATTCATCTTTAGCACTAAGGAAGTCATTGTTGCTCTGCTTACTCAGTGAAGCAGCAATACTATGATACCACAGTCTCAGAAGACTCACTACCCGTGCATTTCATAGGAAAGGATACAGCAGATGAAAACATCTGCTGTTTCTGAATTCCTCAAGTTTAAAAAGAACTGGAACTGCTAATATTTAAAATCATAAATATATGAACAAAACACTATCCACTTTTAAGGCAAGAAATGTCAAACTGGAGTTTTTAAACCTACATTATCAGCATTTTATTAGTTACATCAGTATTATTAGGCAAAGCCAGCTTGTCAATGACTGCCGATCCAGCTGAGGAGGAATGCCATTTCATCTGTTTAGGACAATAAATTAGAATTGAAAATAAAAAAAAAAATCTTACAGAATATATCAGCAAGTGTCCATAAATGGTCAGTTGGACAAGAGCATGCAGAAATCAGTGTCTATTTGACAATTAGGAGGAATTAATGAAATCACTTGTATTGTAAGGAAAAGCACCAACAGTGCTAATAACCAACTGCCTTATTAGCACCAACAAGGGTGCTATTAACCAAGGCTAAGGGGAAGAACAGAAATGTCAAGTCTGTCTGAGCATGGTAGACTGCTGCTTCTTAGGACAAAAACTGGTAGTATAGGGGAGCAGGTGTCATTTTTAGGGGGCCTAAAGAAAGGAGGGATACCTGCAGGGTAAGAGTAGAATGTGTATATGTGTGGAGAGAGAGAACTACAGGTGCTATGCCTTCTCTGGGAACGCCACTGGGTGGTGGAAAGTGTTGGCTGTTAATCCTAAAAGAATACTTCTCTTATTCACTGGAGTGGGGCAAATATGACACGGAGTTTAATGTAGCATTTTTATTTTGTCTATGCCTGAAGGCAGAATTTGAGCCTAACTGCATGGAGGCACTGAACAAAACACTTAAAAAGTGGCCTTTGTCTCGGAAAACATAAGGACTGTTAGAACTTGCTGTTCTTGAATAATATTCTGAGGAATGACAAATACCACTGTGATCAAAATGTTGGTTTTTTTAAAGTCTGTATATCCTTTCTGAATACAACCAAATATTTTACAAAATTTCAGTCCACCACAATTATAACCACTTTTTCAAAGAATCCTCACAGAACCACAACTCTTTCAGCAGATATACAATTCATCCAAGCACATGCAAACAGAGAAGCATAGTGGAACAGAAAAAATCACTCAGTAAAAGTCCTTGTATTAACACTGGGACAAGAATTTATTCAAATCCTAGGAAATTGTAACCCTATCTCCAAAATTTTCATAGCTAAATTAGGTATCAAAGTCTCTAGCTGCTTTATAAGTTATGTGGTAGCAATGAAAGGAAAATCCCAGCCCCTACCCAAATTAGAATTCATCTTCAAAACCATGGTGAAATCAAGGGTTTTTTCCTAGGCTTCCTCCTTGGCTGTCTTGTGATCAGCCCTGAAAATTTCTAGAGTCCTGGTTATCTTTCCTGGGTTTAATCCAATCCTGATGGAAGCTGAGAGGAGCCTTTGTCCCATTCCTCCCCCGCATCCCATCCCAAGGGACTCTTCTAACCCGGACACAAGCTGAGCTACGCCAATGCAAGCCATTGACAGAAGGTTTTTTTTTACCTGAATTTAAATTACCTACTCTGTGCAGTGCATCGTGATGAGCAAATATGTTAAGGAACCAGAGCCAGACAAATTCTCAACATACAGATATTAACTATATTTGTCTAAGATGGGTTTTAAGTGCACAGGAGGCAGTTGTCTCTCTCACACATACCAGTTTGCTTTCTCTCTGCTTTGAGTGGTTAGGCATAAGCCTTCATCAGCAGTCTGTGTGACCATAAAATAGTGACTAGAAATTAGAACAGATGTGCAGGATCTCTTTCATTCTGGCAGTGGAGCTATATCAGCATGGTACATGTCTCCCCTTGTCTTCTTCTCACATTCTCACATGAGATCAGCAGAGGTTTCTTACAAAGTACTTATATAAAATAAATTTCTACAGATATTAGCAAAGGGAATATAATTAAGCTTTATTAGTTATACACAGTAATGCCTTTTAGAATTTTGCATTGAAGTATCTTAAAGATAAAATCTTGGTAAAAAGTTAAGTGTTTCTTCCTGTTTATAGAACACTTTTTTTTTTTTTTTTTTGCCTGGAGTTTTATCTTGAACAGTAATTCTGCATTCAAGGTCTGATGTGACTCTTCTACATGTAATCTTATTATCTTCCCATCACAGAAAGTAAGAATGTAAATACGAAAGATCTATGGGGCTTTTATTTAGAAACCATGTATTTTTTTGGTTGAGTTCCTGAATTGTCTTGAACCTAACCCAGCTTGTTATGAGCATTAGAATAGAAATCCAGCTGGGCAAAACCTTGTTGTACAGTAATATGAGGTCATATTTCCAGAAACTCAGTTCATATAGTCAGTAGTCTGCTTTTGAAAAGGTGGTTGTATGCCTTTTAAGGATAAGCATTTAGAAGTTTAATTATTCAATCTATAGCAACAGGTTCTGCAGAAAGCTTGTACTTCATGTAGCTGTTCCCTCTGGCAAGATCCTCCCTGATATTTGATAAACAAGGCCCACATTTCAATCTACCGTGCTTACTCGAAGGCAACTGATAACATCCTGGATAATGAGTGTGACTATATGTGCTTATGTTCCTGGTTGTGCATGATAAAAACTTCCATGTCTCCCTAATGATTGATCTTTACTAGATGAATTTACAGTGCTGTGCTTTCTAAATTCTCTGGCCAGGACTCACATCTCTGCCAGTCACCTGCAATGCCTGGTATCCATATGACCAGCTTCTCTAGTGTCACCCTGTTGTAAATTGTGGAAATAATGGAAAGCATTTCAAATTACTTCCTTAGCCAATACTACAAACCTGGCCTACTGTTTTCAATAGCTATAGCAACTAATATTATTCGTCCTGTAAAAAAGTAATTTTATTCTTGTTTTGTCTTACCTTTCCCCAGAACATTCTTATTAAATTCATATAAGTATCCCTCTGTAACAGGCTGATTAAAAGAGAACTGCATTTCATCCTGAGCTCATGTGCAAATATTTCCTCAGTTAACACATCTCTCCATTCCCAGTAGGATTAGATCATTGTACATCTAATATTTCATAAGAATTTGCTGCTGATTTGATAAATTGCAAAGATGGCATCTTCTTTACCACAAAGTCCTTTGCCCCACCAAAAAAAAAAAGACCATACTGTAATAAATAATAAATATACAGTACAGCTTCCTAAGACAGATTCCAAGAATTTTATGTGCTGTAATTTAATCCCTAGAAAACCAGAGGATATTAAATGAACTAAACTGTCTTAGCCAGAAATCTCTGATTTGGGCTGCTCTTTGATGTTTATATCTGAAAGTCTTTGATGTCTTAAAATTGTTTCAGAAATTAGAAAAAAATCTTGACTTTGTAAATCATTTTGTGATTACATAAATGACAATATGATGATGAATGGCACAGAATATACAAAAATGAATCATTTCTCTGAATATTTAGTTAATCAAATAGCCAAGACTGTCTAGTATGAGCTCCTAGTGCTTTAAAGATCCTTCGGCGTTCCAGATGCACAATGAAACAAAAATAGTGTAGCCTTATTATGAGCACCTTTCCACATCTGCAATCCTGTTATACAATAAACTCTTGTTCTTTTGTAGCGAGATTGCACTGGTTCTTTTTTTCTTTCTTTTTTATTATTAATTTGAAACATGTGGGGAGAGGGTAATCCAGTAAGCCATAGGCATTTCATATCAGGGCTTTCATGCAATCACATGTAACGTCAACCATCTGGGTGGAAGGATAGATAGAACTTGCTTTATATCGATAGACTGTGAATGATAGCAAGGAGCAGAAAGAGTAGAGTTCTAATGAATATTATATATTTACTTCTACAAACATAGGCTCGTTGATGGAATAAACGGGTTTTGCCATTAAATAAAATTGCAATGTTCGTTGCATTTGCAGCATTTTAAATGTATAACATTGTAAGTGGATGCAAATGGGTACACATGAAAAATAAAAGAGAACAAGTTGCATGCATATACACGCATGACAAGAGAGGTTTCTGCCAACAACGTATTTTTCTGATTGGTAAATAAATGTCATTTTTGAATTCACCAAACCTAGTGATTAGGTGGACAATTAAAAGGCAATAATTTAGAAACCAGAGGTCTGCTTTCATTTTGAGCAAAGAGAAAGCATTTTCTCTGAAAACACATTCATTTATTGTTTATTTTCAAAGTGAACTTTAAAATTAAATTACAGTGTTTGGAAGAAAAAAAATTAAATAGACATCTGAAAGAAATAGAATCTATTTCTAATTTTACCTTTTTGATGTCAGAAGATATCCTAGAGGAAAGCCTTAGGGATATAAATTCTTCTCAGACTTACAGTAAAGGCATGGAATTTTTTAAGATGCATTATCCTGTATCAAAGTTTTTTGAAAACCTGATAAAAATTTAAGAGTTCGTGCATCTAAAAGATTAAAACCAACAACCAATGCAAACAGTTAAAATTATTTACAGTCCTGTGAAATCCAAACTGCACACATGTGGAGTACTCTGTTGTAAAAACTGCAGTTCGGTCTGGAATTCTGTACAATAGAAGTTGTGAGAAAAATACATGACACGCAATATCTCTGCCTGTACAGTACAAATTAGTGAGTTTCTACTCTGTGTTTTGGTAACATATTGTCTAATCATTAAGACAATTCTTTGCTGATGTTTTCTTTTAAGGTAGCATGCCAGATGATTATTCCCTGTTCTCTACAAATGACAGAATAGGAAGAAATTCCAAGGTAAGAAACTGAACACTGAAATTATTCTCTGTTTGCATGAATAGTTTTGTAAATAAGATATTAAAAGACTAATTTTCCACATTAGTTGTTTAGATAGCTAATAGTTTGACTGACTGTTTGTTGTTGTTGCTGCTTGCAGGTGTGTAGGGAGCATTCTACACAGTCCCCGGGCATTCAATACTTCATTTGAAAGAAGAATCAAAGCCATAAACCGGAAAATCAGTTTATGACTTAGTAAGTTCTCATCACACTTGAAGTGAATGACACTGCTTCTGTATGGATATCTATAAGTGGTTTGCCATTTTTGGTGCTAAAAAGCTCAGACCTATTGTATCAAAATGTTCTGCTATATTTCATGTATATTTCCTCAGACGCCATGAATACAAATAAATTCATGAGCTTTTATTTTAACCTAAATAACCTTTTCTGTGGAAACTTCTTCAGCAACTGAGGATGAGAGAACATGTCTTATACTTCTGTGGGGAAGAAGTGTGCTCTTTCCAAGTAAAAAGACAATGGGGTTCAGAACTCCAGATTCAAGGATGAGAATCATAGAAATGCTGTTTGCAGGGGATATTTGGAGGTCTCTCCCACAAAAAGTTTAATTTTGCTAGCTACACTAGCTCAGGTAAGACATATATTAGTGCTACCTTGCCTAGGAAGTACACAATTGAAGATTCCCCATCCTCTTTGGGCAGAGTGTTTCAGTGTTGTACTACCTGTCTGCCAAAATTTGTCATGGATATTTTTGTCATCTTTGTATCTCCCCTTCTAGTAGCTGCAGGTTACTAGGCTGCTCCCATGCCCCACCTAATATAGTCCATGGTCTACTTTCTTTGCAATTTGCAATACTGGTTTACATTCCACCTGTCATCCATCACAACCTTGTTATTTCCCACCCTGTATTTGTACATGAAGGAGTTTTGACCCAGATTCAGGATCCTCATGATGCTTATGTTGGTCCAGTTCTCAAGAATCCTTTGAATTAAAGTTCTCCAACTCTTTATGTTAGTAATACCTGCAGATTTACCTGAGGACATATTCTGTGTCACTATGGAAGCTGTTGATGGAAATGCTGAACAGTATGAGTCCCAGCACCAAATCATTGTGTACTTTGCTCATTACCAACTGGAACTCACAGCATTGATTCTACTTACTACGCTTTTACTGTTGTGGTAGAACCAATTTGCAATGCATTTAACAAACTGTTCTTTCAGTTCATGCTTCCTCAAATTCAGAGAGAATCTTTTTGGGAACAGTGCTAAAAGCCATCCTGATGACCAGGTATCCATTATTTTCCTTCTGCCTGCTCAACATGCCGGCTCATGACAGCAGGCAATCAAGCTGTTCAAGTCTGAATTAGTTATTCCTGACTGCTTTAATGTGTTCAAAGACGGATTCCAAAGGGGCTTGCTTCGCAGTATTTGCAGGGATTGATAGGCCCTAAAATTCCCCAAGTCCTCCTTTCATTTTTCCTAGATAGATGTAGTGTTAGCCATTTCTATTTGCAAGGGATTTCCCTGATAACCACAGGTTTTTTTCAGAGACTGTAACATCGCAATCTCTGTAGCCAGCTCTTCCAGTGGCCTTGGATGAATGCCATCCATCTCCACTATCTTTAAATTTCTGTCAGTAATACTTACCATGTTTCTACTGCTTTATTTGGTTTCCAGCTCTTCACCAAATTTTATTGGTCAACACAGACGTGTGAGATCAGGCAATGCCTGTGAAAACCAAGACAAAACCCACAAAGTCTACTTCAACTTTTTCTGTATCATTTCTCAATAGCTTTTCTACCTCAAAAAACTCACATTTTTCCTTAACTTTACTTTGCAACTAACTTCAGAGTCTTGTTCCATCACCTTTTATGTCCCTGCCTACTTTCAGCTCACTTTATGCTGCTACCTAGATCTGCAATTGGTTTATTCCAATGATTAATTTTAGTTTAACTTTTAGTATGAAAATGATTTTGAATATTAAAAGGCTATTAGCTAGAATGTCCTGATCTCCCAAATTCTTTAAATCATTGTTTCTATGTTTGTCTTTGAATAATAACTCTAATAATATTAACTCTTTCAAAAATACACTATGCAGTTAAAACACGTTTTAAAATATTCTGAAGAAATTAACTGCAAATAAAGCAAATAAAGAATAAAGCAAATAAAGCAAATAAAGAATTTTTTTTAAAAAAAAAGAACAAATTATGTGATTGCTTCAGAATGCATTAAGAAACTCCCTTTCAACACAGACTTAGAGGAATGAGTCAAGAAATCCTGGAAAAAAATCTCTCATAGCAATAAAGACTAAACCAAAACCACCATGGCTAATCTTCAACATCCTAGGACACTCCTAACTGACTACTGTGTTCTAAGGTATATCAAGTTTTTAATTCACAACGCTGATTTTCTACCTGAGCTAAATTAGATTATATGACCTTTTTTACTTCTTAAAAATAGGAAAGAAAATAGATTTGCTCAATTATTCAATCTTTCTGGAACTAAAGATAAAATGGATTGTTCCATTCCTAACTTATTTTCTCTGGATCTGGTCTCACAAATGAGATAATCCCAGAGAGATTTAACTTTGAAAGCAAAAGCGAATGATTTGATTTTCCCTGACTTTGTGAGCCAGGATTACCTACCAATTAAAGAATTAAGCTAGTAGACCAGAGACAGTGGGTTTGTTCTTAGCCATACAACTAATGTATTTTGGTAACCCAATACAAGTAACAGACCCTGCTTCTCTTCAGTTTATCCTTTCACAAGGTGATATACTTACACATTTTGCGGTGTGGTATTTATTTACATGCCTATACTTGCAATTTAGACCCTTTATACCAATGTTTGAATAAAAGCAAATATGAAAAGACAAGAATAGAAGAATAATATTATTTTCTACAACTCATTTACACTAGTGTTAGCAAAACATGCCATAGCCAGGACCCTGTATTTATGTGGGCAGCAGTAAATATCTGCAGGTCCTTCTTTATGTGTTTACATAATTGCACTTGTGGTCTGGGGATGTTTTAAATGCAAATATGGAGTTGTCCATGACTCACAATATCCTTTGTGCAAATGAATTGGTGCTGTTGTTCCCCACTGTCAGCCTGGCAGAAATCCCTAACGAGGAGTCAAATTTCATTATTCAGTAATTCTCTGAAGTTGGGCAAAACTGAGGCAAAGATGACCTGGACAGGACATGAAGAAACTGCTTTCTATCAGTGAGTTTATAGAATAGCTGGACTATGAGTTCTCATTCCTTTACTCTCTAGCTTTTAACATACACTTGGAAACATTTTTTTTTTATTTACTCTTTGCTTTCAAAATGTACTATTTATATATAGTTTTATTTGCTATTGTGCCTCAGATCACAGTGTTCATGCGTAGTGCTACAATAGTTACTATGGCTCTTAGGCTCATCCTTTCTGTGTTATAGTTTCCCTTCACTGGACACAATTCAGAATTTGAAAAATTAAAAATACTTTCAATGACAAGATCTTTGGGCTTTGTCTGTGTGTGGTAGCCCTGCCAGAACTAACTCTATTCTCCTACTAAATCTCCAGCCTACTGGTGCTGTAGGAAAGGATCCACCTTCCCTCCACACCACTGCCATCAAGGTGTTGTAGACTCACAACTTCTCCCTCCCCTTCTCCAGCTAGGTTATGACTCTGTTTAGCTCTGTTTTAAATACACTTATTTTGGTCATGAAATGCATGAAAATTAATCTTTGTCTCATCTTCTGGTAATGTGAAAATGTCCAGTAATGTCTGAGTTTTCCCTCTTACTAGTCATGGAGGAAATATAAATATTCAGTCCTTACCAAAAGATCTTCTGATCTAATATGTCATACAAAGCAACATGTTTGTCATTAATCAGAAGGCATAACAGAGGAAAGTCTCCCCTTCCTCTTCATGTTGGGGAGGGAATGGGAGAAACACTTTACCTCCACAACAGTCATGACTGGTCTTCCTTGATCCTCAGGGCCAGGTATTAATATTACCCAGATATTAACATACTCAACTGCTCCTTATTTAGCTCCAAAAACCTTTTACTCATTCGTGATGATTATTGCTTTATAACTAATGATAAGCACCAACCTCTGCACGATACCAATATTTCTCTTTTTCAGAACATAGAATAGAAAATAGGAGGAAGGATAAAAAGTGATGCAATGATCCACATATAGGGATGAGGAGAGATAGCTTTAGCTTTTTCAAAAAATAATCCAGTATCTTGACTCATTTTGTATTTCTAATAACCTCAGAAGATTAATATGCTATTTTACTAAATAAAATTGTATTGTAGACATTAGCATCTATGTGTCAATGTGTCTATGGCCCAACTTCATGCAAATTTCTTTTTTCAATGAATAGCCTAACCAGATTCCTGAAAATGAGATATTATTTTTGTTGTAATGAGAATAAACAAAGGTAGCACAAATAATATTTAAAAACCTATATGTGAATTCTCCAGAATGTAGTGATTCATGTAATTGGAAAAGACAACCTTACACAAGATTTTTAAGTAGTCGAATGCTAACCTTGCCCAAGATTTTTCTATCAAAATGGTAGATTCTCTCATCTCAGTTGGTAGTGAGCAACATCTTTCACCACCTTTGAAACCTTTTCTAAAGAAAATGCAGCTTCAGGAACATTCAAAACATTTAATCTCATACTTACAAAAAATATTAAAAGGAAAAATTAGACAAATTAATGTTTTCTGTGGCACAGATTATTAAAGAGGTAGTAGGCTGGCAAAGGTTCTACTGTGAGTTGAGCACAAAAGGTATTATAAAAACATTTAGGTTAATTTCTTTCCCTACACACATACACATGAATCAAACAAATGGGTTAGAGAACATATGATTTAAGAAAATGGGCTTCTTTACCTTCTAATGCTAAACCTATAAAAAGAATATATACAACTAATGACCATTTAAGTGACTTTATTATTGCTTTTAATATTTTTATTACTAATAACAACATGAATTGTACAACTCAATTACACTGACATGGATGATCCCTTTTATTCTGTAATCCAGTCAAAATTATCATGTGTAAACGAAGCAACTGGGAAATGAACTGATTTCCTCATCCTTCAAAACACTAAAAATTGCATATTTTTCATAGGATTACACTTTCAAATACTTCATTTAAGACCTACTCTGCTAGAGCAGGCTACAAGTTGCATGGCTTCAAACATTCTAGAGCACTTATACTTCTCTATTAGGGTTGCCAAATCTCTTAATGTTCATGCTTGAGCATGGTAAATTGGTGCAGCTCTGAGTGTTGTGCCAGACCAAGGCCTGGGGCTGGAGAGCCCCAGCAGCAAGTGAAAATGGGCTCTATGGTTAGATAGAGAGACAGAGGGCAAGTAGAGCAGTGAGAAGGGGGAGTTTGGGGAAAAGACCGATGAACCTCAAGAGGTGAGAAGACTGAAGCCCAGGAAGGTAAGACTAAAGCCTGTTCCACAAAGAAAGTAAGGCAACCAGCCTCTTTCTCAGTCTTCAATAGTAAAACCAGTTGTTCTCCAGGTACCCAGGCCTCAGCTGGAGGACAGGAATAGGGAGCAGAATGAAGACCCCATAATCCACAGGGAAATGGTCAGCAAGCTGCTACATCACTTAGACACACACAGGTCTGTGGAGCTGGCTGGGATCCACCCAAGGGTACCAAGAGAGCTGGCAGAAGTTCTCACTGTGCCACTTTTCCTCATTCACCAACAGCCCTGGCTAACCAGGGAGGTCCCAGGTGACTGGAGGTCATCAAATGTGAGCCCCATCTACAAGAGGGGTCGGAAGGAGGTATAGGGAAGTATAGGCCTGTCAGCCTGACCTTATTCTGGGAAAGGCCATAGAGCAGATCATCTTGAGTGCCATCACATGGCATGTACAGGACAATAAGGAGGATCAGGACCATCCAGCAGGAGTTATTGAATTATGCTCCCAGCAAGTATCTGTGAAATCTTCTGGCAAAGTGTGTTACCATCCCCCAGATCCTGATGGCAGAGGGAGGAGATTTGGCTGCGTAGTTTTAGAGGCAGTAAGAAGCACAATGGATCTAAAGATTTCAGCCCTGCCATCGATACACATGGGAATAATATGACGGAACATAGGATGGAAATTCTCATTTTGCAGTTCACTTTAAAAAAATCTGGCAAATAGCAGTAACACTGGCATGTATTTTTAAAATTACATTTGCAGAATCAAACTTTTTAGGTTAGTAAGCAATCAGAGCTTACTCCATGTTGTTAATAAAATCAGGTTCCAGATTTATATTAATAAATTGCTTGATGAATATATATTACATATAATTAATATAAAAATCATATACCATCCATGGAGAGACCAAGTGCTCACAGCTGAATACTTTATTGGGATCTTCCTAAGGGTGAAAGTCTCTACAACACAAAAGGTCCCAGAAGTTAAATTCTAGAAAAATAAAATTGGAGCTCTCAATTCCAATTTACCTTAATGTTCTATTTGCCATAATTCTTCTATTTATGTTTGGCATTCATTCTGTTCTTGCTTTTCATTTGTAGAAAGAATAACACTTGCTCAATCCATATCAACCAAATATATTGATATGGCAGCTGGTAAAGCATGAGAAATGTTTTTAAAAGTGAGATTTTAAATTTTAAATTTAAATTTTAAATCATAACTTATTTACCATAGAAAAAAGAAAAAAGGGTGAATGGCTAAGCAAAAATAAGCAAACACTATTCATAATATTAGCTGCTTCCAATGTGTGGAATGGGAATGAAATGGAAATTCAGTTGGAAAGATACAATGTGATACTGTAATTGTAGACTATTGTCACAAATACTGCAAAGACACAAGCTGTTAGGAGCTGTTAAGAGGGACTATGAAGAAAAGAAATTACATACCCTTAGGAGAATACCATAGCCAGAAGCTATCAAGGCAAAGGATGTTTGAGAAGCTTGGCAAAGGAGACCTGTTTTCTGGAAATGATTTTCAGTTCAGTCCCCTTGCTAGTTGCAGGAGATACACCTGTGAACTATAAAAAAAATCTGGAAATTCCAGAAAAAATAGAAAAAAAAAGAAAAAGGGTGAATATTAGTCCCCCATCAAACATACATTTATTCTATTGAAATATAAGCAAAATCTTCACATAAAAATAGCTTTCAGACTGATATTTCCCTGCATTTTACAAATTGTGAGATGAGGAAAAGAAAAAAACATTAATTAATGCATCTAGTATATAATTATAAAACAATAAAATTAAATAATTGCAATAAAGATTTTGAAAAAAAACTAAGCTTCTAGATAAAGAATACATATTTTATTGCATTCCACTTTCACAAAAAATATTTATATAACAAATTCAAGATTAAAGAAGCTATGTTTGAATAACATTACACTTTTTCATGCATGCTGATAAAAAGCCAGGAAATTCAAAGTTAAATTTGACATTCCAACCTTAATGCATGTCCTGTTCTCAATCCCTCCCATTCCTAAGGTTATGATTAAGGAAAAAAGTATCATTCATAAAACTTTGCAAGCATGATGAATCCCATCCCACCCTAACCACAGCTGTTCATTTCATTTGTCTGTGATTTACCCAAGATTACAGTTTCAAACTTTTTCTTCATCATTTGGTCCCATATGGGGAAATATCAACAGTTGCTTCTTTAAACTCTTCAAATGATGTGTAATACCCCTGTAAATAAAAATGAACTGCACTTTACTGGCAGAACATACCTAGTTTTATTAGATTTTGCCCAAAATATTGATTTTTCCTAATGATTTCCTGTGTCAGGGAATAATGATGTTACTGAATGTCACATTTTTGTCTGAGAGAGCCAAGTTGTGAAACCTGATCTTTGTAAGTAGGTGCCTGTATTCAGATTAGAGTCCTGTTAATGGCAGGCTGTGACATGGAAATGCATTAATACAGTCAGATGCAAGTAGGATCAGTGCCTGAAATTACTGATACGATCAGACTGTAAAGCTTTGGCTCACTGGGTGTATTCTGGTTTTCAAAACAGAACTAATCCCTCTGCTGAACTAGTAAGCTGGACTTCACCTGCTTTGTGAGCAGAGATTTCACACATACATCATCAGCCTAAGAAATAAAGTTAATTCTTGAACTGACTATATAGGTAAAATATTAAGGAAAAAAAATTTACAGAGAACTCTTATAGACAAACTCTAGTCACTGCACCAAATACACCCAGTTGTGTTTGCCTATATACTCTGGATCTACATCTTACTGTATTTTTTTTTTAGTCTTTATTCATACATTGCTAATTCTAGAGCTAAGGCTCATCCTACGGACCTGAAGCCAGTATCTCCAAGCTTCTAACAGTCCATCAGGAGAGAGAGACTGGAAGTGGACCATAGTGTTCACTACAGGTGCTCCCATCTCTGTGGGAATCAGAATGTCTCTGTGATAACTTGATGCTTGTATAAGATCCAGCAGTTAGGTAATTTCTAGTACCCATATTATTTTCCTTAGATGATGGAGGTGACCGATTCTTTCTGCGAATGAGATCTGGGGAAGTCAGGCTGAGGTAACTTTGTCCTCACCTCTGTACACTTCACCTGTCTCTAGTGTACCAAAGACTTTCCCAGCAGTTTCAGCCAGCAAATCGTGGATTCCTCTGGTCTGTTTTAGCTTTGATCTTGACTTCATCAGCCTCCTCCTTTCTGGTTTTGTTGCAAGGCACTCGAAAAACTACTGACCATTTAATTCATTTTATACATTTTGTTAGGCTTCCCTCAGCTTCACTCAGACATAAAATATTTGAACATTTTTTGAAATTTTCATTCCTTTTTTCAAATTCTTTGAACTTTGCCAGTGTTCACTGACTATTTAACCTCATAGTACATTGAGACATTTGAGGACTCCTTGACTCCTCCAGTAATATCACATTCACTTACACTGGCTATGCTTTTATTTGAATACTATGGCATTCTTCTAGCATCAAAATAACCAGTATTCAACTAGCTTTGCTTAAATAGTTCATTTTTGTAAAAATTTGTCACTGGTGTCCATAGTGCCTTTCTCTTCACCTCAGACTGAGCAAGAGCCAAGATGAGATATTGTCCGAACTCCCTCTATGTCCTTGTGAGCTGACCCCATCTCCACAACATATATTCTGTACTAATCCTGTCTGGCCTGTCAGGAATGCAAACTGTGAGTCCAACAGGCCAGGAACTGCCCTGTGTTTTGAGGTAGTAAGGTCCTGATCCCTGGACATTACTGTAATTTTAAATTTAATGAGAAGATCAGACAGCTGCAATGTCAATTTGAAAGAGGTTTCATTAGTGTCCCACAGAGTCCACCTGATTCTGTTATTCAGGCCACAGTTTGAAAATGATGGCAACTGTCAAACTATTAATGATTAGTTAAAGGAGAGAATTTTTTTTTTTCAATTCTACAAGAAAAATGTGGACATTTTTTTCAGTTGCATATCTAACTTTTTGTGGTTTCCAAAGCAGACAATACCTTTCAAGTTCTTGTTTAATGAGTCATGTCTGATGGAGAGTACCTACGTATTTCTGCATCTCAGGGTCACCTCTGACTTCCAGTGAATTTTCCAGTAAAGTGCAGGTCACTGCTAAAATCTATAGCATCTCAATTAATAATTCCAAGTTATCAGAGCAGCTGTATTTTCCTGTGTGATACTGAGGACAATTATCAGCACAGGCACATAGCATACGAGGTGATAAAAGGGCTGGATAGAAGAGGATATATATACTTTTCTGGCAGGGCTAACAGATCAGAAAAGTTGTTGGGGTTTGAGTTTTAAACACAAACCCTACATGAGCATCAAGAATCATTTTATAGATACTTCTGAAGAACAATTTTGGAAATAGCTGCACAGTGGTTTGAAATTGTAGCCATTAGTTCTTAGCATCTCTAAGCATCTTGTGAGCAAATTTTTAATTGATAAACAAGTGAAATGAAAAGATAGGTTAAGAAAGAGGTAAAGGAAGGTAGGAGTCATAGAGCAAACTACATTCATATTTAAAACAAATCTAGAACACACTTTGGATCACCTAATTTGGTCTGAGACAATTTTGAAGTAACAAAGTAGCCTCTTATGAGAGTTCATTCTGTTTCTCTGGCATTCTTGCTTTGTCTAGACACTGAAAATCTCTGTCTTGCAGCACTGGATATTCATTATACCTTGCCTCAACTCCATACTTTCCCTAAAGTGACAAAAATCAACAAATTAAAAAAAAAAGTGACACTTATTAGTGGTACCACAGTTCATTGAGTTTATTCTATATAATGTAAAATATTTAATATCAGAGAAAATCAATATTTTAGCAAAAAATAAGGAGGAATAGAAAAGGATACAAAGCAGAAAAATAAAACAGTTTTATGAGAGGATTCACCTTGGTAACAAGTCTTCATTTTCTGCTAGGACCTCCCAGTCCTGTTGTAGTTCTGTCTCTATTTCTGCCTTTAAGAAGCATTAATATTTTATCAATTATGTTATATGACTTTTTGATGCATTATTAGCTAGAAAATCTTGTCCCTTTACATTCTTGCAATATAAGCCTCTTCCATCTCTGGTTGTCTTTGCAGCTTGTGTCCTGCAAAAATCTGCAACTAGAGAGGTGAGCAAGGGCTTCTTTTTGAAGATACCATGGAGAAGGGCAGGTTTGTGCTCTTCTAAATGCCAGTTTCCTACAGGACTGTAAATTCATGTGAAGTTTGCCACAGAGGTGATGACTTAATATTTTTCCATTATTTTATTTCACTATCTGAAGTAATTGTATTTCCACAATAATTTTGAGTTCTGTAGTGACATTTCTTTCCTGGCATCTGTCCTTAATTTATATCTCCATGTCTTTAAATGAAATACTTGTCACCTCAGCTAAAAGGTGCCCAAATAAGTCATGGTCCTTAGTGGATCAGTCATAAATATATATCTGATCTTTCTTCCACCAAGTGTTTTTATACAACACTTAACATTTACAGCTCTTCAACTAACTTTTGGATGCTCTCTAGGCACCACCCCTCTCAACAGATGTTTTACAGTTCCTCTTTGCCTCACTGCTTCATTCACCGGATGTTTTACTGAACCGTATTAGTTACAAATAAGCAAGTCTCTGAGCGGCCCTCTCCCTGCTCGCTAAGAAGCCTCATAGCCCTAGCAAGCAGAGAGGCAGTCCCGGTGTTCCTCGCTGTTTACCCAGCCTCCGGCAGGCTGTTGTGTTGAGGCAGCCGCGGTGCCGCCCATCCCTCGCCGCAGCAGCGGCGGCGGTGGCGGCGCGGCAGGATGGGGAGAGAGGGGCAGGTTGTCGGCCCGGAGGAGGGGCGGTGGCGGCGATGCGCCCCTCCGGCGATGTCCCCAGCTGCTGCCGCGGCCGCGGGGTCCGGCCGCCCCTCTCCGGAGCTGTCCGACGTACCTCAGGCCCCGCGCACCTTCCGCAGCCCGGCCCCCGCCGCCGGGGCAGAGGGAACGGAGAATCGCTTTCCCGCTGCATCTTTCCCAGGAAAGGGGATGCGCAGTTCCCTCGCTGAGCTGTCAAGTCCCCGGCAAGTCCCCGTCCGCGGCGGGAAGTGTTTGCGGTCCTGTAGGAAACAGGAAGTATTTTCGAGGAGAGGGATCCTCCGGCCGCCCCCATCCACCTCCTTTGATCTCATGGGTTTTGAAATCCCCTTAGAAATTAGAGACTAATTAGCCCCAAAGCGAGAGTGACAACAATGCATGACAAAGGAGAAGATCAGGTTTTAAGAAGGCAGCCCAGGAGTGATGGGCGGTCACTCCTGAGAGAGCTGTGTGTACAAATCGTGTCCCAAAGAAAATCGATCGGATTCGACCTCGGTGTATCTAACACTGCCAGGGACCGCCAGGGCCGGGCTGTTTATTTAGGGAGAGTCTATGGCGCGGAAGACACAGCCCCTCTTCCAGTCTCCCAAGACAAAAGCAAAACAATCCCCAGCGTCTGTCCTCAAGGAAACCTTGATCAAAGAAAGGTATTCAGCGGTGTCGGGTGTGTGGGTGGGTGTGTTTTTGAGCATTTCACGGTATTTTGCGGCATGTATCCAGCGTTACCGCTGCGTGCGCTCAAGTCGATTCCCCTCTGCTCCGCCGGTGAGCGGGACGGCTCTACCAAAGGTGTAGCCGCTGCCCCGAGTAGGTTCAGCTTATCCTCCTCTCATGGGCAGGAGGAAAGAGGTTCAAAACGAGTGCTGGGAGATTGCGTGTACCGAAATGAGTTTGACGAAGTAGCCTCTTACTGGAAAGATATTTGAACTCTGAAGGGGATTTAGAGGGAATGGAGAGACGATTCCAACAGTTACTACTGGGAATGCAATATCGGGTCCCCTACAATGCTTACTTAGGCTAATGGAGGTCCTGTCATTCAGTTCCCATTGCGCTGGGATACAGGGTAAACATTCCCCGGTGACCCTCTGCGTGCAGGTCCCCTCTTCAGGACATCATTAAAAGCGTACATGCAGTTGCCTGACATCAGTTGTAAGGCTGCCTCCCAGGGTTCAGAGATCCCGACAGAAAGCAGGAAAACAAGCCCACTGGAGACCCGGCTCTGCTGCTGGGGGCTTTGAGGAGGCTGAAAATCGTTTGGTTGCGGGTGTGTAAGAGGAGACAAAAGTGCTCAGCAGGTAAGAGCGGAGGGTTTTGCCAAGAAGGAACTGTCCTTGATCGCTGTGACAGGATTGACTCGCTGGGGACTCCTCTCTCGGGAGCGTCCACGCGTCCCCGAGGGGATTGCCTGTCTCCTCTCATCAGCATCACGGCGAGAAATTTCACAGCCGCTCTTTCTAGTCCTGCTAATCCTGTTATCCGGGGGGTTATAAATATTAACGTCGCCGGGGCTGGGGATGGGGGACCAAAATAAGCCCTCTCTGAAGTAAGATGTCGGCCAGCCTTTTCCCAGCCCACCAGCTCCCGGGGCTGCTGGATGAGCTGCACGGCAGAGCTCCGCAAGTGCCCTGCCCGGAGGGGCTGCTGGGCACCTCGGTGCTGGATTTCGTGGCCGACCTCTCCCTGGGCAACCCCCAGGGAGCCGCCGGGGCCGGGGCGGGCCTGGGGCTCTGCGAGGTCGCCGCCGGGCCTCCCTTCGGGGACAGAGTCCTGTCTCTTCGGGAAGGGATGGCCCGGGGTTTGCCCCTGGCTGCTTTCGGAAATGGAGGTCCCGAAGAAGAAGAAGAAGAGGAAGAGGAAACGATGAACAGCGCTTCCCTCCTGGACAGACCTAGGAGAAAACGGGTCATCACCTACGCCCAGCGCCAGGCTGCCAACATACGGGAGAGGAAGAGGATGTTCAACCTCAACGAGGCGTTTGATCAGCTCAGGAAGAAGGTGCCCACCTTCGCCTACGAGAAGAGGCTGTCTCGGATAGAGACCTTGCGCCTGGCCATAGTGTACATCTCCTTCATGACTGAGCTCTTGGACGGATGCAGCAGACAGGAGGCGAGCTAGGGAGTGCCCGGGCCCGGCGGGATGCGGCTGGGGCCGGGCATCACCCGCGGCAGCGAGCAGGTGGCCTCGGTGCCTCCCTCCTGGGGAAGCAGAGCCGTGGCTCCTGCCTTGGCTTCTCATACCGCAGCCAGGACCGTGTAGGTGTGGGATGCAAAACCAGGAGCAGTTGGAGAAGCGTGCGCTGAGGTTGGGACAAGCTGGGGAGAAGATAGATGGAGAGGCTCAGTGTGTTGCAGATTTGTTAATATTTATAATTTCTGTAAACGGAAGGGGGAGGGGGCGGGAAATGAAGGTTTGACGCTCTTTGGTTTGTGTTATGTTGCCTCATTGCTTTAATATCTTTCCAATTGGTTGCTTTGGAGAAAGACTGGGCCGGGGCAGTGGAGCCCTTCCAACGTGTGGGACAGGTTTCCAGTGGATTCGATTCTTGCCCAGCTGCTTGGTAGGGAAATCTCAGCCTGTGCATTTTAACCCAGTGCTTTCTGCCTTAAAAAAAATAAACAGTAACTCCCTTTTTTTTGAAATCCAGTCTGCCAAGTCCACGCCGTGTGTCACGGGGCCAGGGAAGCCGAACATCTGGACACAACCGCTTGTTGTCACGATTTTCTTCCCGAGAACGGCTCTGTCCTTGCCTGTGGGCGGCCAGCGCTGTCACTTGCAGCGAGCGGGAGCTGGCGCAGGAGCGCCCGGCCCGGCCCGGCCCGGC
>VXBQ01012761.1:1002001-1013549 GCA_013400175.1 Phainopepla nitens | reverse complement strand
CCCGGCCCGGCCCGGCGGGGCGAGGTGCGGCTGGCCGGGATGCCCCGCAGCCTTCCCGGCACCGGCAGGGCCGGCCTGGGAAGATGTCTGCGCCCTCCTGAGAGAGAAAACTTGTGAGACTGTGGGCTTTGGTTTTGGGGACGCCAAGCGGAGACGGCACACCCCGTTACAAACGCGCGCATACACACACACGCTACATTTCATCTCTGCAAGGAATGAAAATCATGAAATACATTCCGAAAAGACGGAGCGGGAGGAAACGGGGAAGACCGAGGCGGGTATAGCCTGGGAATGGGGATAGGGTCCACCCCGGGAATCTCTGTCTAGCGTTACTGATGCTGTCGCAGGCATCTCTGACAAGGGGCGAGTTGCCGGGAGAGCAGCAGCGGCGAGAGGTGGTGGCCGTGACCGGGCTGGGAATGGGGCCCAGGGTCTCCCCTAGAAGCCTCTCCGACCCATCTTGATGCGCCTCTGCCCTCCCTTCCCGCTCCCTTCCCCACTTCTCTCTGCTGCTGGCACTTTCCTTTGCTGCTGCTGCTGGGAGAGACGTGGATTTCTCCCCGCGCTCACAGCGGACGGGCAGCAGCCAGCCTGCTCAGATCCCGGTCCACCCGCACTGAACTGCCCATTCAGGGAGTGGGACAGCATTTATCTCCATTACATAAAATTACCGTGATATCAGTAAAATCAAGATTTACCCCGGATTCAGGCTAGTACAGCTAGGATCCTATGTCTCTTACTTATTTTCTCATGTTTTGTCAGCTCTGCAGTTATTCTTTTTCTCATTCTGTTCACTTTAATATTATCATGAGAGAGCTAAAATCCTGTTTTAATACCCTAATATTCTTTCTCTTTTCACTTGTTTCCCTGGTTTCCTTTTCTTCTTGTTTTTGTTGACCTCCCTGACTCTACATGTTGCATCTGCTCTCCATTTGTCAAAATGCTTTTTTTTCCAAGAGGCAGTTGGATAGTTAGCGCAGCTGGATCCTTTCTAGGAACTGGGGGGTTTCACCTCCTCAGATGGCTTTGTGTTGTTTTGGGGTTTGTTTTCTTTTTCTTTTTTTTTTTCCTAAAAATAAAACGAGAAAAGGAAATATGAATGAACAATGTTCCAAAATCTACAATTGTTTTCATCACCCAATCTCATTTTTAGTTACCATCATCTCAGGCAAAATGATGAAGACAAATTCTTTAAAGACAATGAAATATGCAATTTAATATTCGCTTCTTACCATTATTTCTCTATGATCTCTCACTGTATGATTACATAACTTTTCATCATTTTTCTTGCTCATGTCATTGGATAAAATTAGAACTCTATAGCACATAGAGTCTTAAGTTGGGAGATTCAAAATGTAAACATGTCTGTAACAGATAATTCAAAAATTATTGGTTTTCTCTTCTTGGTTTAATAACAAAACACTGGAATTTGTTCAAGATCCAAGTCTTTTTCATACTTGTGTTAGAGACTAGAGAAAAGCAGAAAGGATATGTTACATTTTATTTTAAAATACAAGTGGGTCTTGCATTATGAATCCTGATTTCTAATGGATCACTGGAAATTTTGAGCAATACAGACAGTAGTAACATTCTTATATAAGCCACTGATACTAAAAACATTAGAAATTTAAAATGCATTTGTGGTATAAGCCAATGAACACAATATGTAAAAAACACAGAAAAAAATACCAAGATGTATTTTGAGCCACACATTGATTTATATGACCTGAGAACCTGATGAAATGCAGGTTTTTGTTCCATGATTTTTCAAAACTGATGAATATTTACCAAAAAAGCAGTCTAAATGCAATTTTTTCCAAGGAACCAGTGTTGAAACTAAAGCATGTCCTTACACCCATGAAGAGCTCAGTGAAACAAGATGCCATACTTATCTATCCCTTGGCCCCTGTGGATGTGTCGAAATCCTGGAAGTTTATTCTGGTAAGAATATAAACCAATTATGGGAGCATTGCAGACAAGCTCATTGCTGGAGCACAATCTCATCTCGCTGAAATAACAAAACTATGGGGTCGTTTCTCCCCTAATCCTTGTCTCAGTGCAAGATAGCTGCGCTCTAATCTGTGGAGTCAGTGCAGCACAGCAGCCTGTCAGGCTTGGGAGGACAGCGAAGCCCCAACCCTAACAGAGGGCAGAAGTGCTGCTCACTTCAGCGGGGCTTGGATTTCACCCACTGCAGTGAAGGGCCTCCACTTCCCCTCGCTCAGAATCCCTGCTGCCACCGAGGCGGAGCCCAGCTCCTCGGTTGCCCCAAAGCACAGTGCCGTTATCACCGCATTAAGAACAAAAACTGACAGTGTCAATTACTTCTGGGAAATGATAATAAGGGGCTTATTAAAGCCCTAGAGCTGTTTGATCATAGCCCGTTTATAGTCCCTGGTCTGAGGCTGGTTTGTTTATGCTCTCTTTGGCCACTAAAGACTGACTTTTGGTAGAAATTTGAGTTCCCTTGAAGCTATCATGTTACAATTAGCATTCAGACATGTAAACCAAAAAAATAAGACTAAATGAAATCATATTTGTGAGAAATTTCTTAGTTTTTGAAGAGAAGTATAAATAATCAAATGATTTTGCAATCTCTAGTTAGATTGATCTTGTTTTACAGCTGCTGAACCTGAAAGGAGGTTTAAGCAAACTAGTGCTGGAAAAAGAACAAAATATTATGATAGCACTGCAAACTTCTGCATCCACTCTCTGATCAGCTACTATGGCCCCATGATTGGTGTTTATTATCGCATTTGTCAGCATTTCCATTATAAACACTCAAGTGTGGAGGGTTTATAACTCAGCTATAAAAATTCCCTCTAGGATGAAACTTGATAAGTGAAGTCATAGTCCAAGAACACATTTTTTTTCCTTTTACAAACTTTAAAATAAATTAGTTTTTGAAGTCATGGAGATACTAAGCAAAAGTAATGGAAAAGTGACTTTGATTTCTTTTTCTGATTGGTGATTCTTCTCAAAGAGAATTTCTAGAGGACCCTACTGGTCCTTTCAACTAGCTTGGACTTCTGGTTTTTGGTGGGCTTTTTTTTTTCTAATTAAAAATAGCTAAAATACTGAAGCTTAAAATGTGACTGCTGTGCATGCTGCGTCCCTGTTTTCTAAGGAATTTGTTGTTTTACAAGGCTTGAATGCTACTAATCTGCAACAATGACAGTCAAGCTTTTCCAAGTGATACAAGAGAAAAGTTACAAGGATGGATAGGTGTGCTGGTGATGCTCTTTTTGTAGTACAGTAAGTTGTTTCTTTTTCTAAAAACTTACTAAATATAATCAGTTCAGATTGTTTGCTCTTCAACTCTGCTCCAAAAAAAATCTTGTTTCAAATAGTGAGATGAACATCTGTCACAGCATTATATCCAGAATAAAACAATTGACTGAAAAAAAAACCATTCAATTGTAATTGCCTAGAAATTTAGCTTCTTAAGAAGTGCAGCTCAGATATTATTTTTTAAATTGTGTTTTATCCAAATTTTGCTTTTCCCTGTCTCTATCTAGTTTCAGTGATTGCCTTTTGTCTGGCTGACGCTGAAGTTTAAGCCTTTGAATTTTTCATGGCTACTACTCACTCTGAGTGCTGAGCACCAGCTACACTCCAGTTCAGTGGTCCTTGCATACCTGAAATTTCTATTTCTTCAAAGAAGTCAAAATAGGGGAGTAATTCTGTTAGCTTTGTAGTACAGTTTTCCACATTATTATATACTCATAAAGCATGTAACATATTTAAGTTGTTGTGTGCATTACAGTATCTTAGTGTGGCTTTTGCTGCTCTCGAAAGCTTCAGTGCCACAACGGTGACACAGACCCTGTTCTCCCACACTGAGGGGTTTTGAATGGTGCCCACACAGAGCTGTTGCTCTGCAGGACAGGCTTCACTATTGTCACCCATGCCTTTATTTCAAACACATGATCAGGCACACTGCGATTCTAGGCCGGTTTATGTTTTTGTCATACCTCTGCCATAATTTCAAAAAGAGAGATAAAGCGTATCCTGTTGGTTTAACTGTCTCCCCTTAGCTCTGAAAGCAGAAGAAAGATAACAACTGTCCCTATGAGTTTCAGTTTCATCTTCTCGTGCTCCAAGCTTTACAGGGGATCAAGGATAAGTAGCACATTGTATGATTTTCTACCCAGCAAAGAGGAAATCTGTGAATGGAGAGTCTTCAACACAAGCACATGAACTGAGAGAAGAAGTTAATTCAGATGTTGATATTTCTTTTGATTTCTAGCATTGTTTACTTACTATACAGTCTTTAGCCTTGATAATGATTCCAACTTTCAAAACTTACAGTTATCAGGGGGAAGAGTGATAGCTATAGAAAAAAGGATACAGGAATAGATATGAAACAGCAACCACCATTACTGCTTGAACTTTTCAGGTTCATGTGGGATAGATGTTGTCTCTGATCTCGCTAAAAGACAGTTTAGCAAGGACTTTCAAAGCGACCAATGATTTATGATCCATTATGCATTATTCATTATTCATTATTTTGTGCGGCCAAGACGAGATATCATATAAAGATCCTGATGTCACTGCTGAAACAAAAGTTGTGACCTGAAGCCATCGCCATTATTTTGGTGCTTGATGGTGAAAAGGAGGTGCAGCTCCACCAGTCCTTTTCTCTTCAGCTGTGAGTAGTGATTACACTGAAATTATTGTTCATATCTAGTGCTGCTGGGAAACTATATTACAATTTACAGTGCCCTGGGTTTCCTACTCAAGTTCTTAGGGGCTTGGCAGGGCTGCTTCCATGCGGAAATGTGTGTAAAGTAGGCATTGGGCCTTGTTCCCAGAGCCCTACAGTGGGAAGGGGCCATGCTCTCTCCAAGGGATGTTTGCCATGCTCTCTCCAAGGGGTGTTTCTGGGTAAAGTGCTTTCTGCACCCTAAAAAATATACCAAGAGACTAGAAATAGAAAGAAAAGTTTCATTAAATGGAACTTTTGCAAGCGTAAGGGAAGACTCAACAAAGCGTTGGCACTCTTCTCCAAGCCCTAGACCTGGTGGCTCTTTGAATTTGCCTTTTAACCCTGAACTGCTCTGCTCCCCTCCCTCCTGGCAAACAGAAGGCCCTTATACTACAAAGAATGTCTCCTTTAGAACACATTTATTTGGGAAAAGAATGTAAAACCTGATAGAGCTAGATTCAGCCACAGCTCAGCAGATTTCATGTTGCAAGTGTGCTATATTTTCTACTAAAGCTGGCGCCAGCGATCACTTTCTGCCTTCAGTCCACTCCGTGTGGTTGTATATTTTCTTAATGAGGATCTGAAATCAGCCTCTTTCACTTAACTGACAGTCTGCCAGAATTATGCCATCTTTCCAAATGCAGAGATCATATGATCCATCTGTTGTCTGCAGCCATGAAGGGGAAACATTTTTCCAAAGAGAAATGTGGGTTGGTCCCAAAAGTATGCAATTATCCAAATGCTGAAGTGTTTCAGATGTTTCAGGGTGCTCTTGGGCCTGGTCTTGGGCATTGAAGCCCCTATGAAGTCTTTTAGAATAATGTACATAACTAAGTCATTAAGTTGCCAGGAAATTTTCAGCGTACAGGCATAATTTTTAAACTATTTTTAAATAACTTCGAGCTGAATCAGATATTTAGGCCTCAGCAACATCATCTGGGGACATTTGTGAGTACTTACAATCTTAAGTAGTTCACTTTTTTGTTGTTAAAATTATCATATATGATGCAAGATATAAACAGCAATTAGTGACTATGTAGAAAGATGTTTTAATCTATCTTTATAATTATTTAATTATGTGCTAGAATACTGCAGTAACTCTGCAACATCATTGACTTTCATAACTCTGCAAACTACCAGATGCAAAAGAAGTTGTAGGATGATGAATAATAGCAATGGAGGAAAAAAAAAAGGAAAAAGATGATTGAGAGACTGTAAAATGAAGGGCTATCTCAGATCTTTCTCTGCCTTACATGAAGGCGCGTGGAATTCATTTCATATTACATCTGACTCCATTTAAATTCTCTTTGCAGATATCTTGAATGTTGCCAAATATGATTAAACTGACAGCTTAGGCCCTCATCAGGTGCCGCCTCCTTGACGTACAGAATCCAAATTTTAATCATGAGCAAATGGAACTTTCTCTGAAGTACTGATAACTGTGCTCAAACTATTAAACCAGTCCTTGGTAAGATGGACTTTAGGTCCTATAGCTGCAAACACCTTTACCAGTCCCAAGGTATTAAAGTTGAAAACATCCACCTATTCATTGCTTTATTCTGTCAGCTGTACTTGGGTTGACAACAGCATAAGTCAGTTCCCACTGTTAAGTGTTTCAGACATCCAGGAAAGGAATGATTTCAGCATCCCCTCTCAGACCACATCTGCCATACCTATGGACTGAACCACATTATTCTGAGGAAGTTCTGTGATGTTCATAGCATGGGGTTTGCCCTTGGAGTGAAATAAGTTCTACCAAAGCTATAATGAGAACCCACAGCATTCGTCATATTTTAAAAATTTAAAATGTACAGGCATATCTCCTGAAATACACAAACTGAACCAAACAAAAAAAAACCCCAAACAAACCAACCAAAACAAAAGCAGATACATTTCTCATCTTTTTTTTTTAGAGTAGTTAGAAACATGAATCTTTAGTGTACCATTGGCCAAATTATTTGAAGGATCAAGTGCATGAGCCAAATATTTGACTGGAGAGCATTTTGGTGTAAAAGACCAGTGGATTTTGCCTTCAAGCTGGAAAGACATGGTAGGAGAAGGACAGCACAAAGGAAAAGTTCTAATGACATTCACTTCAATCCTGCTTCCTTACAGAACACAGTTCTTGGGGAGATATGGGTCATTAGAAATGTTTATTGTGAGGGTTTCTGAATCACTTTCATAGCACATAAACACCAAATATCACCCCAAAGATGCAGTATGACCTCAGAGATGAAAAGAGAAGACTTTATGCCTAAAGTATTTTCTTTTGCTGAAAACATCCAGTGACACACTTTCAAATGACAGAAAGTCCACACAGAGGCTTCTAATGATCACCTTGCAGTAGCATGGTGTAAATGCAGGTGACGCCATGGAGGTTTCTTAGTGAAAACCTAGGGAAAACACAAACCTATATTTGCCGTGGTTTCTTTCCACCCCATGTACGATGCTGCTACTGCCTGCATGGCATTGTTCTCCTGCGCCTGTGCTGCAAATGGGGTGGTGCTTATCTGCATCGTTTGTGGTGCCACAGCTATTACTGGGGAGCTGCTAATCTATTCCCTTCAGTTTTGATGCCCTTACAGTAGCACCTACTCCAGCATCGATTTCACACCCCATTTTCAAACGCTCCTGAGCAAAGTTTAATGGCAACCTTTTGTCATATAATATTTTGCTAACTTCTGTGACTTAAAGAGCAGCAGAAATCTTTTTTTCCTCAATGAACAGTTTGGGAGGGATATGTGCAAAGAAATACAAGGCCTCCCATTCCCATAACCACAAGGAATGCAAAAGCGTCTTCTACCTCTTTATAGCAGTGTAACTTGTTTCTGATACACATTATATCTGTGGGAATATGAAAGGCTGTTTCTTGCAGTAATAGCTGAGTGACTGTACTGCCTTTTTTCCTCCTGTCTGTATGCCTTTGGGTTGGCCCCTTACCCTTAATGTGAGCAATTATGAAGTGCTTCCTATCATACATCTGATGTAGCATTAAGAACTTAATTTCCCAACAGTGCATCTAATCTTTAAAGACAGTTATTTTTCTTCATTTTTGGATGAAATTTCCTACCCATAGTGAATTCTGTGAGGAAATGGTAGGACTTAGACAGTTAACCTGCCAGCTACACTAACAAATCAGATAGTTTGACATCTAGACCAGACTATTAGTTCCTGCAATGAACTGACAACATGAAACCACAGATGGAAGGATTTGGTGTTGTAAAATTTTACCTGCCAAATTGGAGGCTATGTTGTCCTCTCTGAAGAAACAGACCCTTCTGGGATGCATCCTCAAGAAGGAGAGTGTGGCAGCTGTTTCACTTTTTACAGCAACATGACACAGTGTTATAGGAAAGAAAATACAGAATTATCTTAGTTGATTGAAATTAAGCCAAATGACAGTGTGCCATACCACAGTCACTCAATTACATACGTTGAATGTAGATAAAGTTGTAGTTACCCATAATGGACTTTGGCCAAAAGACAACATCATGAATCTTTCCAAGACACTAAAGGATTTTCAGTGACCAAAACTTTAACATGTTGGCAGATAACTGCTAGGTTGAAGGCCATTTGGGGATAACAAAAATAGATCATAAATGTCACTGTAGATAGCACATGGCTGTAAGCCACTGGAATATAATTGATCAAACTTCTATCTGTTTGGAAGGAATGATGACCATTTTACTGTCAAGTGACCCAGATTCAGCAAAAATTCCTGCAGACATATGTCATTCAAATGACTCAAACCTCTGATACAGTGATTAAAAGGAAGCAGCGCAGTAAGCTCTGTGAGGCTGTAGCTTGTTTTAATACTGGTTTCTTTTTTATTAAAATGGATGCTCTAAACACTATGCATTCTTGTAGAGAAAAGGATTTCCAACTGAATTATGAAGTTAGCTGTTTTGAATTAAAGCTCTTGCTATATTCCACTGAACATCCTCTACCTTCAACTTAATTACAGCATCTGTTGTTGACAAGAGCTGTATTAGTCCCTTCGCAAAGTGTGAAAAACAAAGCCTAACATTAGATCAGATATTATAAAATGTCATAAATTGCTCAAATATTAAGTGAGACATAAACTTGAACATGTTTTAGAGTCAGAAGAGTATTTTGTAATTAGGTTTCTGCTCTGACTTTGAATATCTGGGCCATATCTTACTGCTTAGGGTCCAGTCCATATATGCCCTACTGAGCTCAAACAATCCTTTCACTCACTAGGCGAGTGCAACAACATTTCTACTACACAGCAAAATGTGGATGTTTTGAAGACTAAAAATTAATGACAACTGTATCAAGATGGCTTGTTTGGTTTTTTTTTTAATAATGAAAAATTCCACAAGTTCAGCTAAATACTAGAGAGCAATGACTGATGCTTTACTCCAAAGGCAGCCTTTCTTACATATCTCTTATACTCTTAGGCTGGGCCCACTATAATTTTTATTTTATTTAAAGTTTAATTGACCCTTTTTAAGATTTGATCCAAAGGCCACTGAAAACAGTCTCCTTGACATCAAAGGATTTTGGACCGAGTCCTTAACGAATGTAAGCACAAATGTTCTAAAAGAAGAAACAAATATTTCTCTGCTTCTGACATGAACTATTTTTAGTGCTGCAAGGTCAGATAGTAGATTTTGGCATGAGATACTTTTCAAGGCAGAAGCAGTACAGTAGTTTCATAAATACAAGTACAGATGTTTGTTTGGAGGTCAGAGTTCATCAATAGTCATGTACGCAGATACGTGAACAGTGAATGTGTGCTAATTTACTTTAACATATCAATAAACTACTGCCTCTCTGGAAAATTGCCTTTGGAATTTGGTAACCAAGATTTGTGCTCTAGATCAGCTTCATTACTGACCTACTATTTGATCTTTGGTCAGAAAATAAACCCAAGATGTGGACCTATGGACAGATCAGTCCTTTGTGAGCAAGGTAACCTAGTCATCATCCTGTATTCTGGAGAAAGGAAAATGAGATTGAGGTTGTAAAATGAGGAGTAATGATAGACAGCAGATCTTTACACATCATAGCCCATAGCACAATGCATTGATAATCTCCCCAAGTAGAAAGGAATATGTAAACTTTGATCCATGCTGACTACCTTTTTTGAAAGGAAATACAACCTAGTTGAGATGGAAATAAACCCCTGCTCCCTCAAAAGCTTTTATAGCTCTGTGTCCTTGGAAGTAAGGTAATTGTGGAAAGAGTGAGATGGGTGTTCATTTCTGTGAACCTTTCCCCTCCAGGCTCCTCTGCATGGCTGCATTCAACCCATGTGGTCTATGTCCAGGAGGAGAAGATGGATGGGTTCCAACTTGGAAACCTGGCATTCAACCAGCCTACCAATCAAACAAAACCCCATTTCCTTTGCCCAGGAAAGCATATGTGTATGTTGGGATGACCTTCCATGCTCTTTCCCTCACACCGGAATTTGCTGCCTGCTTCAGATGTAAAAAACAGTGTATTATCTATCCTATCTATTGAACTTCTATGTTCATTTATGAGTTATGGTTACTTCTCCCAGAACCTCTTTTTCATTTTCATCTGTGAGATTCCAAGAGCACCTGAAGCCCTAAAGGAAGTAGGAAGCACATATAGTAGGAAGCACAGGGTGGGGGGATTTTTCCTGGGGTTGCAGACGTGGCTAACAGGGTGAAAGCCCACTTCCATGCTGAAATTCTGGCTCTACGACTCTGATTCTTATTGTTTGAGCTCCAGGGAATTTGAGTCCACCCATAAGAAGAAGGCTTTATGGAATGCTTAATCCATCACCAGTGCTGGAGGTGCAACCTCCCACACCTTGGAAGAAAAAAGTAGAATTTGTGGCTAAAAGGGCCTGAAGTTTAATGGAGTTTCTGTGGGCCAAGTGTACTAGAGAGATTTAATGTATAGATTTGAGTAATGTGTGGGAGCAGGAAGAATACAAGAAAAAAAAATATAGTTCAGGAAAGGTGGAAGAAATGGAAAATAAAAAAATCAAAGGAGTTGAAACAGCCAATGAGATCTATTATTAATAAAAATAACTATTATCCCCTGGAGTGTAGATAAGATTGTTTTACTAAGTGGTCTTTTCAGATTTACATGTGAAACCACATAAACAAGACCCAGAGCCATAGTTAGGGGCGGAACTCCACCACAGCATTAGATATGTTGATCTCCTGTGATGGGAAGGACTGGTCTTGTCTAGGAAACGTGAGAGGTTACCACTCAGGCTTCCACCGAGGTACTTAGGATCGGCTTAAACAGCCCCATCCACGGCCACGAATTATTTCTGGAGCCAAATAAAAGATTTTATATAAAAACGCATGTTGAAAATAATCTCAGACCTTAATTTATTGGGAGACCTGTCTCCTACGTGGGATTGCTAGTTTGTCAGTAGGATGTAGGTATTTCTCGGCCTCGCACAGAACCGAGAGCCGGGAGGAGAGGATGGATGCGGGAGATGCCGGTGCGCGGGGGGCGCAGCGCTCCCTGCCGCCGGGCCAGGGCCGGCGAGGATGTGCGACAGGACCGGCCGCTCACTGGGGACACTGGGAACACTGGGAACACTGGGAACTACGCTGTCACGTCCTTTCGCGGCAGCAAGGCTTTACATGAACGTTTTACACGAACGGCCACACGACGACGACCTCAAAAATTAAATAAAAATCATTGTAGCAATTTTGACAGTGAAACTGACTCATTAGATAACTCCGCGTTATCTGTCTGTTTTCCAGAGCTTCCAGAACGAAGGGAGTGCCAAAGCGGCGGCGGCTAGAAGCCCACCCGTGGGAAGTGTCCGTATGTCCGCGGGGGATCCGTGGGTCGGATCTCTCCCCAGCACCCACCACGGTCGCC
>VXBQ01012761.1:952001-990104 GCA_013400175.1 Phainopepla nitens | reverse complement strand
TTCTTTCTTTCTCTCTTTTCTCTCTTTCTCTCCTTTCTCTCTTTTCTCTCTTTTCTCTCTTTCTCTTTTTTCATTCTTTCTTTCCCGCCGGTGGACCCCCTCCTTTATTCTCGGGTCCGTTTGATCCCAGGGAAAGTATCGGATCTCGCCTGGGAGGAGAAACTGAAACTAATCAATTGGCTTCTATTTGAAGGTGGATAGGAGTTTCTAGGAGCGCAGAGGAAAGTCTGGCAGCCCCTAGCGCTTCGGGCACGGCAAAGGCGGACGGCTCGGCCCGGCTCGGCTCGGCTCTGCCGGCCCCAGGGAGCGGGGTCCGCGGGCCAGGGACCCCCTGTCCTGCCCGCTCCGGCCCGGCCCCTGCGCGGGAGGGCGGCGGAGCCACGGCTCTCCAGGAAATTAAAAGCTGTCCTCCGCTTGACGTTTGCAGCAAGGCGCAGCCGGTCCCTCCGTAAATGCCAGCCCTGCGTAAAGGGGTGTTTTGTTTGGTTTTTTTTTTTTTTTCCCCCTTTTGTACGGTATTGCTGTTTTCCAGAAGGTCCGGTGGCATTTTAATGTAAAATCTCTATTAGACCCGCGATGGCCGCGGCTATCGGCGCGGCGGCACGCTGGCAGGTGGTGGGGCAGAAGGTGGTCCCTCTGCCAGCCTAGCGGCCAGCGGGCCAGGAATGGCCAAGGGAAAGACCCCTGCTGGAGCCAGAGGCAGGCCGAGGGCTGTGGGACTCTCGCAAACACCTGCCTATGTTTCGTTCACAGACCATTTCGATGAGCTGTAGATATGCCTTGCTTATTTCTGCACGTCTATTTCTACAAGTGGATTTGACATATTAATTTTGAGCTGCGGTGGAGGCTTTTGTAATAGGTACCTCTATTAAACAATAGACGAGATTTCACTGAATTTTGCTAGACAGAAATTAATTCGGTCATTATTTCTCTTTTTATGTAAATGTTTTCAGAGGCAAACAGGCTGACGCCAAGCACGTTGGCTTTTAGAATGACAATGCAGGAGTATATAATGCAGATAAATAGATTGAGGTGCTATCCATAATAGATAGCATCGGTCTAAAAATCCCTAGGGATTCTTAATCTAGATTTATTGCCTTTGAGTCCCAATCACATGATCTTGCATAAATGTTTCAAGTGTTTTGTAATAAAGGAGCCCTTTTATTCAAAGGAGTGGAGTCCTTTTTTCCCCCCTTCATTTCTTGTCTATTAATGCTATAAACGACGGACTCAGGATAGTCAGCTGATATCACGATTTTCAGCAAATGCCAATTTGTATTGTATTTTTTAATGCAATCTAGGAAAAAAAAAGGGAAATGGCTCTCACATTTGTGTAAGAATTTGAAAAGGAGTAAGGCTTTCCTTTGCACGTGAAAATGTATAAATTCTGCACACAGCCACACATACACACACACACATACTCTTCTGAACCATAGAGCTATCAAACATGTTTAGTGACTGAGTGACACGCTGTCTACGAAGGGGTTGCTGATGTAAGAGCCAAATTAGTGTTAATTTCAAACAGGCGGCTAATTCCTCCACGGAACCTCAGCACTTTCAAAGTGCTTTGCCATGCTTCATATTTAATTATTTGTGATGGAAAATATATCCATTTCCCATGAAGAAAGATTAGCTAATTGATGAGGTTCTTTCTTTCTCTCTCTCTTCCTTCCTTCCTTCCTTCCTTCCTTCCTTCCTTCCTTCCTTCCTTCCTTCCCTCTTTCCCTTCCTTTCTTTCTTCCTCTCTAAGCATCCTGAAACACCTTTCAACTTCAAGGTTTTTACACCAATATAAACCAGATCCAGAACAGACTCCCTTCCCCCCCTCCTCCTAGTCCTCAGATCTGAACTTAAAACATATATCATAGATCAGTTTTCATCCAGAGAATTTAGACATAGTTCCTCGACCTGTATTTTCAAAGAGATTTTGGGCTGGAGTCTGCAATATTTAATCCAGTCAGCTATTAAATGTCCTCCAGCTTGAATCAAGAATTTAAACAGGCATCTGTGCTGGGGATAATGACAGTTAAAGCAGATTGGGGTATAGTGTGTGTGGCAGAGAGGGGGGGAAATGGACAGAAGGATAATGATTAAGTCTTTGATTTGGAAAATTCCTGAGTTTTAGGAGTTCTGTCAGAGTATTGGTGGGGGAGAACATGAAAGAAACCCCTTTGCTCAAAGGCATGGCTTTAATGGGGAGAAACAGTACTAATAATACGTGACAGTGCCTGACACTCGCCTTTCTTCTGCCTGCCCAGCAGTAACATGATACCTGCTCCCCCAGGGATCCCTAGGACCGGGGTGGGCAGCCAGCCCCTGCTCTGCTGGACGGGGTGCTCCGATTCAGGGAGGGCTTCCCCAGGGTCCGATCCCACCGGGAGGGATCTCCCAGCATCTGTCCCCCACCGGGTGGGCGTTCCCGAGGTCCGTGCTGGATGGGAGGGCTCCCCCAAGCACCCCGCCAGGAGGATTTTCTCCTTCTTCCTCTTGAGACCGTGGGACGAATGGGCTGGGGAACTTGAGGGTATTAAAGACAGAAGAGTGTCTCTTTCTTTCTTCCTTTCTTCCTTTCTGTTTCTTTTTTCCTTCCTTCCTTTCTTTCTTTCTTTTACTTTCTCTCTCTCTCTCTCTCTCT
Source organism: Phainopepla nitens (assembly GCA_013400175.1). NCBI lineage: Eukaryota > Metazoa > Chordata > Aves > Passeriformes > Bombycillidae > Phainopepla > Phainopepla nitens. The sequence continues at coordinate 987,469 of VXBQ01012761.1, read as the reverse complement.
CTCTCTCTCTCTCTCTCTCTCTCTCTCTCTCTCTCTCTCTCTCTCTCTCTCTCTCTCTCTCTCTCTCTCTCTCTGTCAATTCTTGAGCAGATGGCTGTTTGAAAGATGTAGTTAGGGATTGGGTGGATTCCTAAAGTCCTACAGGGCTTGGATTCATGGAAAAGAAGAGAAGAGCAGGGCATCAAGAAGAGGCTCTGCCTTTGACTTGATGAAGCACGTGTCAGATTCTGCAGTTCAGGCAATTAAAACTCGATTCTGATCAAAGGGCTTCATAAATCACCAGGAGAAGTGAACTGGGCAGAGACAGCTGTCTGTGTGAGCAAGCAGGGGGCAGCTTCTTATCCCCACCTTTCAGACACTGTCATCCTCTCACATTGCCTCCATGGAGTCTCACTGGGAGTGGATTTTTCCTGCTGTTTTATGGAGGCTTGTTTATTTATGAGAGGATTTCAGTAAGAAAAAAATATATGGAAAGAGTTTGTGACCATTAGTGACTATCCCGGGAACAGAGGTGCCACAAAATTTTCTTTCCTGATTAGAGAAAAAAAATGCTAGGTGCTGAGGAAATAGTGACAAAACATATTTCCCTTAAGAATGAAGCATGAGATGTCTGATTATCTGTGCTGGCCTTAGCCCTGGACAGCCCTGTGTGCAGAGCAGGGAGCTCATACCCATGAGCTCCTGGCTCTGGTCTCAGCTGGCTCCACTGCTAGGACCTGGGCAGTGGAAGGGAGAGGTGGCAGGGGAAAAGAAGGGAAAAGGATTTTGTGTCTGAGTGAAGGCAGAGCCTCTTTATTCTTGGAGCAGAGCACAGGGAATTCACACAGCCCAGTGTGTGCCAGCCCCTGTCTGTGAGCAGTCCTCAGGTGTCAAGGACACTCCTGCCATTCAACTCCCCACTAGTGCATCTTCCTATGTCAGATGTGGTGTATTGTAGGAGCTCACAGCCTGAAGGGCTACTCTTTGATATTGGAATTTAGGGGTGAACATATAATTGCTCTCAAGGCACTTGTCAAATTTGAGTGCTTTCTGGTGTGATTTATGGCAAGAGGCTCCTTTCTGACACTTCCAGATGCCAAACCTTTCACCTTGCAGAAAACGTGCTTGCAATAGCTGGGGTGAGTTTATGCCTGCTCTTTAAAACAGCTGCTCTGGGGTAATAAGGTGGCAGGCAAGCCCAGTAAGGAACATTTTTATGAGATTTGCCAGTGGTTCGAATGGTTTCTACAGTCTCCTTCTATCACCCAGACTATCCACTGACGTGCAACGCTGAACCTGTCCTGTCCCTCCAGAGGAATGCGTGTCACTTTTTCTCTCACCACAGCCTTCCTTCAGATTGCCTTAATTTGCACTTCAGCCAGCTTGCAAACCTTTCTCTGACCTGTTTGTCATTTGACCAGCTGAATCATCAAGAGACTCTGAAGTTCCTCTAAATACAAGGCTTTTTAGAGATTTTGCTGAACAGAGGGCAAATATGGAGTGAGAATTTGAGACAGGAAAACAGGGGGCATTCATCTTCAGAGTCCATAAATCACCATGAGCTCTCCCAGGCTACTCCAACAAGCCTGGGATTCCCTTGCCAAAGATGAGTCACAGATAAATTACCCGAGGCCCGCAGAGAACAAAAGGTTTGGCCAAAAGCTGCAAGGGGATGGGTGTTCTCCAAAAAGTAGCGGAAGCCTTGCAAACACATGCCTCTCGATGGATGGTGGAGTCTGATCTGCATTCCTGGTTCTCATGAACAGCAGGAAATAAAAACAAAAATAGATCAAAATTCACTGTGTGTTGACTTCTTTCCTGCATTTCTTGGCAGGTGGACTTAGATGTTTGATCTTGCTAAGAGACAGTTTTCCATCTGAAATTGAAATAGCCCCTCCTCTCAAACTAAATACATCAGCAAAAGAAATTAACATTGATCTTGGCTAGGACTAGGTGGAGAAAGAACTACCATTGTGTTAGAGTTAGCATTGCAAAACAGCTGTCATCTGATCACTTCCTCTGTGGAATGTCAATATCATCTAATAAGGCTGACTTTTAAAGGTTACTCATTGCTGTGATCAAATTATGCCATATGGAATAAAAACAATGAGAGAGGAAGGAAGGAAGGAAGGAAGGAAGGAAGGAAGGAAGGAAGGAAGGAAGGAAGGAAGGAAGGAAGGAAGGAAGGAAGGAAGGAAGGAAGGAAGGAAGGAAGGAAGGAAGGAAGGAAGGAAGGAAGGAAGGAAGGAAGGAAGGAAGGAAGGAAGGAAGGAAGGAAGGAGAGAGAAAGAAAGAAAGAAAGAACTTAAAGGAATTTTTCCTGTGTACAGAATTAACTGTGTCTGGTGAAAATCCTCAGATAATACTTGTTGCCTTTGTGGATGAGTTTAATGAGGAGAGGAAAATAGACCACTCTGTTTGCATCCACATTATTTCAATTTACAAGTGTATCTGCTTCCTCTGGATGATATATGGATCAATCCATCTTTTAATTTTTTTTTTATGCAGAACTGTTCCTCTTTCTTTGAATCCCAGTCAGAATCCAAACAGAAAAGTTGATATATATAAGAGTGGCAGCTCTTTTAAAGAACCTTTCTTCTCTCTCCTGTCCTTTGTTGGCCAAACATATCAAGAGACTAGTCCTGCTTCATCCATATTTCCCATGGAGTGAAAAGAAGCTTTCCCAAACTTCAAATGTATCAAATGTTTAGCATCTGAAGGATATTCATCTTTAGGAGCCAGGCCAAAAAGTCAATAAAAATGTAATTATTTCTGAAGCATATGGGAGCACTTACAAGACCAATAACGTGTTACTGTATCTTAGCACTGGGAAAAAGCTCAACAACATACTTTCATATTTCCTTGTCAAGACAGTGCCCCCACCAAAAGGCAACATAACCCCTTGAAACTCTTATTAATTCTAATTAATTATTAATTTCTAAAACTAGCACATAGTAGGTTGGTGATCAAGGAGGTTATTACCTGCATATCACATAATGATAGAGTGTTGTTAAAGATTCACATGCAGGGGGAAACATGTATTTTTCTTCCTATTTTTAATTTTTTTTCCTGCTGCAAACAAGAAAGAGAATATTTTTATTGATAAGTTTCTTGTTGTCTGAAATGAGTTATATCCACTTGAATATGCAGCTATAGGAACAGACAAAAATCCCTAATATTTTTCTGAAGAAACAGAAGGGAAATCCCCAATTTTAAAGATAAAGATAGCTTCAATATATCAATCATGAGCAATGTCATGCAGAGGACCGCTCCTTATTTGGTCTTATCTATCAGGATCAACTCTGTGGGAGTTCTTCAATTCAGTTCTTGGAGCAATGACCCAGGCTACCATTGTGTTATTTTAGCATATCCCAAACTAGCTCTTAGATAAAGGGAAATTCAATCTGACACAGGTAGGAGACTGAAATGGAGCACCCAGAGAAGGCCTTTCTATTCTTGTCACACACAATCTTAGCAAGATGTGACTTCAATTTAGATCTAGTCAGGGACAGTTTTAAATGACATCACTGTTTCAGGAGTTATATATCAGATTCTACTGAAATAAAATCACACATCTGTGCTGCCACTTTCATTATTTTAATTAAGGAGAACAAGTATGTGAGGTGTCTACAACGGTATAGGGTACCCAAACCAATGCACATTTAATTTACATCCCATATGTCTATCTAACTCAAATACGGTCCTATATTCAAATACTCAAGTTTTGTTCATTTCCTTTGTTGATCTCATCAACCCTTTGGTCTCATCAACTCTTTGGTCACCAGTCAGTTTTCTTCAGGAGGATTTATTCCTGCTTTTATAGGTGAAAAAAAAAATCATCTTATGTTTTCCTTTTTTCCTTAAACTCAATGCAGAACAGCTTGTGAACCAAATATCAAAAAAACCCCCAATTCTGAATCAGAGCTAGATTTAGGTCAAATGAGGGTAAAAAATAAAGGGGGGTGGGGAGTTGGGTGGGGTTTTTTATTTGGTTGGTTGATTTTGGGTTTTGGTTGTTTGTTTGTTTGTTTTGTTTTTTGTTTTTTTTCCAAATACACCATCTGCCTCTAGGATTCACAGGGCCTGAATAGCAGGTGTTTGAACAGTGATGTCTCTCTGGAAAGAACATTGGTTACTGCCTGGTTACTAATTGGTTATCAGCTTTCTGTTCCACACATACTACGCAGCTGGAGGCAGGGAAATGAGAAGATTTTGATTTTATAGGAGCTTTGCTAGGTTAAAAAAATTAACTCGTTTTTTTTCTGTAGTTTTTTTTTCCCATGTATTATTAATCCCTTCCTTTCCTCCACCCCAAATTAATGGCAGGATGTGGTTTAAAGGATTTATTTGTATTAATTTTTGATCTTTCACCTTATTCATACGCAGCACTAAGTAATGTAGACATGCCAGATGAATGCCAGTGTATACCATTTATACAATGTTGTATATGTTTTGTGCCCAGTAATGGCAGAGGAAACAGTGACCTCAGTCAAGGCAAAAAACTTTTTCAAAGTTGTGTCCTGTACTTCCTGCAGAATACAAGAAAGTTCTTGGAGGTTAATAATACCTGCCCACTTCACAGGAGGACTTACTTCACTGACCTCTTAATATCTGAGTATATCAAATGGAAGATTTGTAGTACAATGTATTTTATAATAAGTACAATGTATTTTATTCCTTAGCTCAATATATAGGATTATACATCCCCTACTATTTAACTGCATATAATTACATCTCTGTGTAATACATATACATTTACACTATTGGTTATAATCCCACTGGTGTAATATATGAACATGATTTAAACCAGGAAGTCTTAACAGATGTTCAAAGACCATGAAGAAGAGTGTGACTGCTGTTCTGAATATTTGCCTTCTATTTCCAATTGTTATATAGATATTAAGAAAACTGGATACCTCTCTATTAATATTATATTAGCAATAGTGAATACATTGCCTTAAAATCTGCAATATTTAATTATATATTTTATCTCAAGAGGAAACAAAATCTATTTCAATATTTTAAGACTCTGTTAAGATTACTTTCATTTGTATTTCTTGTAAATTAGATATACCCTAATGCTTCTAAGAAAATATAGACTTTTATGCCCAGATTTTTATGGGAACAGTCAAGCTGAATGCTATGTTTAATGGGTCAAGCATTGGCCCTTTTACTCTCATTGAATAGCATTTCACTCTAAAGAGTCCCACCAAAGCAAATGGAGCTGTTACAGAGGTAAGGAGTTACTCACTGTGAGCTGGGATCCCACAGCTGCCAGCAGTAACTCTTGTTTAAGAAGAGAGCTACTAATATCTGCAAGGGATGATAGGCTTTTGACAAAGAGCAGAATTCCAATGTAACTGAAAGAAAGGGATTCACAAAGCAGAATGTGATTTGTCGAGTCAATTTTGTACCACACATTCTCAGTAATAATATCTTCCTGTCAAGCATGACATTAATAATTTTTCCAAACCATGATGTAGCAAGAGACTGACCTTTTGAACTTTTTTTCAGCAAAAGAAGAATATAGCTGGTTAGTTAGCAATATTGGAGCTAATTGTCCATCAAATTAACTTTAAATTAACTGTTAATTTTAATCAGTTTAGCAGTTTCTCTTGGGAAATCTTGAATAATTAATTGAAATGACATCTAAGTAACATTCTAGCCTGGATGTTTTGCAGCATCATCAAATACAGTGTTTGTCTTTTCCGGTGCAGACTGTAGATTTCCCACCTGTATTAACAGAAGAGCGTCCCTCTCAAATGCTGTAGCTAGAGACATGACCTGCTGTTTATCTGAGACTTCAGCCACTTTTTTTCTGTTTAAATCTCTTGTCGTTGCCACTGTTAGGGCCACGCACAACTATATTGAGAAGAATCACAATCTCAAGGCAAGGTATAGTTGTCTACATCCTCTAATGCACACTACACCTTTATTTCACGCAGCTCCAACTGAATGCGTGGGAGAACAGTGCAACCAATCTCTTCCTCCATTCTTACATCTTCTTTAATTTACAGTAACATTTCTGTAGTGAGTAGCCTACAAACCTCTCCTGAAGATGTCATTGAACTAGCATTCCTTCCCATACTAACCCAGAAACTACACTGAAAATATTATGAGAAAGACAAGCAAATTAATTTCAACTCCTGCAGTTTGTGTCCTCAGCGGCCTTGCTGAGGAGTCACACCAAGACCTTCATCCAAGTTATTAATGAAGAAGTTCAGCAGTGCTGAGCCCAGCATTGAGCCTTGGGGGACACGACCAGTAACAGGCCTCCAGCCAGACCCTGCACTGCTGATTATAGCCCTCTGGAACCTGCCACTCAGACAGTTCTCCAGCTACATCACAGTCCTCTTCTCCAGTCCACACTCCCTGTGAGGGTGTTGTCAGAGGCAGTGTCGAAAGCCTTGCCAAAGAAATGTCCTCTGCTCTTCCTGCAATCCATCCAGGCTGTTGTCTCATTGTAGAAGGCAATCAGGTTGAACAAACATGATTTACCTTTGGTGAGTTCCTGCTGACTATCCTGATCCCTTTCATGTCATCCCTGTGGATAGAGATGTCCTCCAGAATTAGTTGCTTCTTCATCTTTCCAGGGATGGAGATGGGGCTGTCTGGATAATAGTAGCTCCCTAGATTCTTCTTGCCATTTCTGAAGACTGGGGTGATATTTGCTTTCTTCCAGTCCTCAGGCACCTCTCTTGATCTCCATGACCTTCCAAAGGTGATTGTGAGTGGCCTGGCAGTGTGTCTGCCAGCACTCTCAGCACTCATGGATCCATCCCGTCAGTGATGCAACCAGACTTAAAATGGTGCTGAGAACAAAGCTAACGTGAACAATTCCCAATATATCTGGCTGTCAGTACTGTCAAAAGATCCTGTTTCCTGAAAAAAATCTTGTTTCTCAACACTTAATCTTTTTACCCAAATGTTCACAAGAAAGTAAACAGAAACTTTGCTATTCCCAGCTCTTCCCTGAGGCTATGGTGAATCAATGATAGTTTCTTTTCATTGCACAAGCCTGGCTTAGAGACATGGACAGGAGGTTTGCCAAGGCCACCTGCCCCAAGTCAGCCAGCCAAGCCCAGGGGACCTGAAGGCAAATGACCCACTGGCTTTGTGTGGGGTGCCCAGTCGGCATCAGGGGCACACCACTGCAGCAGCAGGGGCTCCACAGACCCAGGAGTAGTAATGCCTGTGGGACCGTCTGTCCCAGAAGATCTGCAACCAGTGCTTTCAAACCTTGCAGTCAAAATAGTTACTGGAGGAGGCTGGCTTGGGATAATGGATCTAGCTATTATCCAGCAACATAGATTCTGATTTCCTAAGTTTTATGGATTTTATCTGAAAATACCAGTCAGATCTTCACTGTTTCTCTCCATTCAACTGTAGAACAATCCTACTTCAGACATCAGCTCACCTCTCTTTCCCCTCCATGGGAAAGGCTAAGGAAGAATAATCATTCCCTAGTGGAAATAAGCCATTATTTGATGCCACATTTTCTTCATTGCTTGGCAGTTTGATATCTCTCCTCACAAGCTAGGATATTTTATTATTCATCAGTAATTTTCTAGGGGGTGAATATAAGACAATGGGGACATTGTTTCAAAGTGTTTGCTAACACAGCAGACAAAAAGCATTTTGTACTGATCTGCAGAGATGGCAAACACAGGTTGTATTTATTTGTTATTATGTTTTGTAAAGGTATTAATCATCAGCCTTGTACTGAGCTTTGTTTCTCTGCACATAACATCAAAAGGGAGGTTTAAATCTCTATAATCTCTTCTCAAGAACGCTTCTCTTGAGTATTTCTGTTTCTTGTTTTGCTTTGTGGTCACTAACCACAGGAGAAATTTGTCTTTTTTACGTATGCTGGAAATAATTTACTGACTTTAGAAATAATAAACCACAAGAAACCCCCTACATTAAAGTAACATTAAGGGTCTGCCTAAAACCCAGGAAATTGAGAGTTTAAGCTGAAACTCTGATCTGAAACTCCAATCTAAATTTACCTCATAGAGTATAGGTGTCCTCAGTGAGGGAAGTGGGAGACAAATCTGGGTTGCCTGGGTGCCCTTGTCTTTTCTCACCAGCTGAATACCACTATCAGTCAACAAGAAGCACCTGACCAGATGATATCTTTTGGCACCTCTTTAGATTTCTAACACATTGTTATCATTAAAAAGGAGGAGAAAAGCTCAAGGTCCCTTCTCACCAGAGAAATTGTCAGCTTCACAAATTATTTTTGTCTCTGCAGCCTAATTGGCATTGTGGAGTTTGCTGATACAGGAAGCTGTGGAAGCAGACAGTATCAGTAGTTACAAAAGAATTAGACAAACTCATGGACAATGTGTTGGTAAACAGAAACATAGTGAGTGGTCTGCCTCTAGGATCTCTAATAACAGCTGTGCATGCTGAAGATGTACAAGACATGATATGACAAGATATGCCAGACTCAGAGTTCTGTTGTCTCTTACATCAAAAGAGTGTTGACCCAAAAGGGCTTTACTCATGTTCTTATTGTTTAACTGTCCAAAATGGCAATAAGTGGCAGTTCCATCCTTAATTCTTATTTATTCTCCTAATTTCCCTTGGGAAAGACGTTTTCTTTTTGCTGGTTCAAACCTCAGTCAGAGCTATTGAGTAAGACCTTTCACAGCATTGCTCTGCCTCAGGAGCTGCGCCACAAGGAAAAGAGTAAATGGTCTGTACTCTTCTTGTGCTGAAGAAACACTACCTTGCTCAGTCTACTTTATATTCAGAACAGGGTGCAGCACAGTCCTGTCCTGTCCTGCTATGTATTTCAGCTTTTCTCCTCTAACAACAAGGGGGAAGAAGAGGCAGCAATAAAGCAGGGCTTTGTATCTTCTTTCTTCGTCAGTCAGCTGGGGGAAAACAACCAAATTGGGAACCACCATGAAATGCTTGAGACAGCTGTTTCAGAGAAACAGCTTGTCTGGACCTGATAAAAAGATTTCTGTTTATATTCCCTTTTTCAGGATTAAAACCACCAATTCACTGGATGGTTTAGATGAACTGGGTAGGTTCATCTAAAGACAGTGAGATGGTTTTGGAGGTCTTGAACAGGTACAGAACTGTAACCATGTTTACTGTTCTGCTAGATGGGAGTAAAGTCTCCACAAGATAGAAAGCTTCTTTTAAGAAATACAGATATAGCAAAGGAAAAGTCTCTGGGAACTGAGACCCTTTGTCTTTTTTATTAGGACCACTAGAAGCTGTTAAATGACAGGTATAACTCTCTAGACCTATAATAGTTAAGTCAGGGACAAATATTATTTTGCAAACACAGTCTACACCAGTAGAATATTATAACTAATATTCTACCTGTGACTTTATTTGCAGTGAAAGATGAATTTGATAATGAAGTGAAAAGTATAGGAGAAACAGTACAGCTGACAATTAGTAAACTAAACTCTAGTATTTTACAGCATTTATATTCTGTAGTATATTTGTGCTTAAGGTTCAGCCACTTAATCTGTGACAATAAAAATTGCATGAAGCTTCTTTATCATAATAGTGTAAATTTACTAGGTATTTGACAATAATTCCCAGGCATGTCTGCAGACTGCAAGTCCTCATGGAAGTCACCAGGTATGAGAGGATTTGGATGCTGGGATCAATTGAGATTAGTGCATGGAATGTATCAGGGCTGGAGGAATCTGTGCTATCGAATACATTTTCTATTAAAGGCATTACCTCTGTACTCTCTCAAACAAGGGGGCTGCTCATTATTAGGCTTTAGGTATTCATATGATTAATTTAAGGCTTATACATTTTGCCCCACACTGATAATAAAGATTATGGTCGTACCACTGCTTTAATTTTTCCTCTTGGCATTGTCTTCTTGCTGTTTTGTTTTTTTTTTTTTAAGGCTTTTAAGGGGCAATATTCCAAAATACTGTGCATGGAAACGATAAAGTGCTGGTTGTGACTTTACTTTGAACAAGTTCCCCTGCAGAGTATCATATTTAAGTAAATTGCCATCAAGTACAGCAAGCAACACAATCATTCACATTCAAACAGAGCCTTTTGATCATGCTCTACGATGCAATCAAGAATCACATGAGAATTCAAGTACACACCAACCTCATTCAATGCTAACTAGGTGACAGAGAAAGAAGAATTAATTGTGGATGTCAACTAATTGGCTGGTGCATTAGCATACAGAAACAGGCATCAGTTATGTGTAAAAACTGTATATAATTTTAACAGGCTCATATGTTCACTGTGGTCTGCAATTGTATGGTTACTCACAGCTGGAAGATTATTAATAGTGTTTCATGTGGGTACACACATGCTCCTGCTCCCCCCATTTTTCTCAGATCAGAAAAAGTTTTGGAGCTTTTTATCCACAAGGCACATTAAGGTCACCAATTGGGAATTGTTAACTGATGGTTTAATTGGTGAAATGTATAGACTCTTGAACTTCAGCCAATAATTCAGCAGATAGATTTATGCAGAAGAACAGATGTGGAGGTGGAATCTCTGAAGGAACACATGGTACTGGCATAGAACTATCTTTGCCCCTGTTTAAATTACAAGTGGAAGAGAAATGTGACAAAAAAGTGAGAACTGATACGATCTGAAAATATCCCTTGGTTTAAAGAAAAAAGGGCAGTTGGAAAATAAATCTCAGAGACAATATTCATCCTGAATTCACACAGACACAGGAGCAGTCTGCAGTTATAACCTTAACCATTGCTGGGGCCACTCATTTGCAGATATTTTGTACACTACTTCATGAAGTCACTTCTTCAAGTGTTTTTTTCTTGAAATTTCTTAGAAGGTAATTCTCTCCTTCCAAACCCAATCTACAACTTGGCTTTTTCAAGCAGGATTGCTGGAAACTGGCCAGATAATGCTGTTTTTGTTAAAGTGCATTTGGAAATAACAGTTGTGTCTGACGTTCAGAGTAAATTCCTTGAGACTGTGTGGTTCTATTTTACCTGCTCTTTACTTGATCTCTCCAGTAGGCAATGAACAAAATCCTGAACTAACAAGAGTCAATTAATAGGACTCCCATCAACTCCTACTGCTGATAGGAACATTGATTAATTGATGAATACTGCAAGAAAGTATTTTTGCTGGACCCTATTCTTTCATTTTTTTTTTTACTCTTGGACAGTGTTTGAGCCAGTTTGGAAGCATGTTTTGAACTCTATCCTAAAAAATATAGGAAGGCAGTTTCTACCATCCTGAATTCTACCCAGAAATGACCATGAATGAGGGATACCTTTCATTCTTTCTGCTGGGCAGTGAAATAAGTTTGTAAAGGAAACTATCCATCTAACAAGCCTGAGCTGAAGTCCATCACTCCTTGAAATCTTCTGGAACAGCCACTTCCTATGATCTAGTGAGTTACCTGGAAGAGACATATCCAGCATTGCTCTCCTCACAATTCTTTGCTTGTTGGTGTTCTTGTTCTATGGAAAACTCCTTACAGTGGAATTTGCCTACACAAGTAATCATGGCCTGGAAACACCACAAGCTTCATTTGCCACTTCCTCCTGTTGTTGGGAGAAGAAACTGAAGTGAACAGCCTGTGGTAGCCTGACTCTTGTTGTCAATTCCTAAATGAGAATGGCAACATTGAGGCTGTGCAAAAAGGGGACAACTTCTTAAGAGTGGTTCCAGGACTCCCTCCTAGCAATGCATAATTATCTCTGGCTATGGGGACAGCAGTGGCTCTGCTTTTGTGGAACTAGTATATAACATTTTTTTAGGATCACTATACATACAATACATTCCTTTACTATTTAGGAATGAGAAGCACGATGTGGAAGATTTTACAGTTTTCTAGTAGTTTAAATCTCTAGCTCAGACTGAGGTTCTTCTTGGCTTTACTTTATTATGTTTGGTATGATCATTTTTTGTTTGGGAAAGGAATGAAGGGGACTGTATGCCGGTTGCACTCAGACAGGCATTTCTCATCACAGCTGAGCTCAGTCACAGAATACTTCCTGTTCATCTTCATCTACTTTCCTCAGTTCTTAGGCTACCATCCTTTACTTCTGTGGTCTCTCATTGTGCTTGGAGGAGGCAAAAAATGACTGGGTTAAAAAACTAATGGATCAAAAGTTTCCAAGTGAATCGATTCCTTTTTTTATAGACACATCAGAAAGACTTTATACACAGTTATGGGAGTAGATTTTAGGGAGGAATATCTCTGGGAAATGGAAGGAAGAGAAGCTGGGCATAGACTCAGGAACAGCTGTAGCAGCAGACAACTATGGCTTCACTTCTAGGTTATGGTTCAATGGGTTATAGAAAGCACATCACATCTCACACTGGCACTGGATGTATTCCCACTGACATTGGAGGGAGGAGGAGCTGATCTGTGAATGATGCTGACTTCACATTCAACCCTTTTAAAAGTTAGGGCAAACCAGAGGCTTTCTTGGAAATAAATGTAAATGTGAAGTTACCTGAGATTTCAAGATTCAGTGATGAGAACTTGTGAATGAGCAGAATAGCATGTTTCACATTAGAACTGGAGTGTATGTGTGTGTATACATGTATATATGCAGCCCAAGGATAATGGGTCATAATTGTGCTTTCTGTTGGGTGCTGCAGAAAGATAAAAATGGCTTGATTGTTCTGTTATCTTACTTTTCGGAAATTTTAAATATTGCAACCCTTGGTGTGTGTCCCACCCTTCACCCTCACATTTAATTTTGAGATTGGATAAATTTTGGATTGGATGAATTTTTATCCACTTTTCCTTGATTGTGCAAAATATGTTTTTACCAATTTTTAGTTAAACATTTTCTTCCTTCTTTCCAGGAGCAAAAATACTTTCTTTTTAACAGCACTTCTCTTTTTTTTTTTTTAATATATTTGAACCCTATTTTTTGTTGTGATGAAAAATCACATTTCTTGCTTCTGAACTGAGTGTCAGCTAAAGCAGATCAGTTATGAATAGTCCATCCATTCTGCTCATCTCACTGATGAGCATCCCAAATCCTTTGTGGTATTGCTGTCAGTTTTTCCATATAAGGAAACAGAACCAGAAGAGTTATTAGGCATCAAAGGAAGATCTACAAAATATCCGAACTGATTACATGTGTAGAACATTCAGAATCTGTCGTCTGCAGGTAATAACAGTGACCTAGCCTTGGATGTCTGTGGCAGAGAGAGAAACCAAACACAGCTGAATGCAGTGCTGGAGATGTTCCCTGTCTGGACACAAGCTGGTACAACTTTGGTCCCACTTTCCAGAAGGTGGTTTGAGTGCAACCTCTCTCGTGCATGTGCTCTTTAGGTACACAATAGGCATCCTTTGTGATGGAGGCCAGTCTGTGACACCAGTTGAAGGGGGAGGAAGTCTCTGGGTAAGACAGAACCAGTGCAGAGGACTGGGTGTATTTTAAAGTAGTAGAGCTGATCAAAACACTAAAAAGATCTGCTATGTCTCTTTCTTCAGCCTGCCTGGGAAAGGATTTAACATCCAAGATTTGAAGTATTGGACTGGTGTCATTCTCAAAACTTAATTTTTAGAGTATCCCAGGTTCAGTGCTGTTTCCCCAAATAGTAACACTGGCTAGGGTAAAGCCTTGCATTCCCTGTGGAAACAGAATTTAGTAGCCTGGACCTATATACAAGAAACTTAAAGAAATGAATGAGCTTTATTGAATTTCTTTGTTTTTTCCTTGTTTTGTTTTATTTAGTTTTAGGAATGTTTTCTTTGAGAGTTGTTTTGCACTGCTGTGTGCCTTCTTTTGTCCCAACACTCAGACACTCAAACAGGAGTGAACAGGTGGTATCAGTAAGCACTGTGTGAATGCAAGCAGACATTTGTTGCTTACTCAGTCTATATAGATGCAAGGTAAGACTCACAGCTCAATCCATAGCAGGACCCAATGTTTCTGGAACACCATTTTCCAGTTCTTTCCCCAGTGAAGCTGTAGGACCAAGGTACATAAGTAGTGGGTGACCTCAGATTTTTTCAGGGTAGTCAGTGTGACTCTTTACTCTCTTTCACCTTTAGCCTGAGAGGAAGTTGAGAGGTGATTTGATGTAATTGATTTGATTTTAGTAACTTTTTTCTTTAAATGCCTGAAGAATGCATCTCACATCTCCCTGAGTTTACACTAGATTCCACAGTGATCAGAGATAGATGTTAAAACTGTGAGAAAAACAGAAATAATTTTCCAACCTTGGGGTATTGGTGTAATATCCCTGCTTAATGTTCTTCATTTTCTTCTTTATAGTATGGAAAATGTCTTCTAGAGCAAACCTTCAAGCATTTACTGAAGAGTTCATTCGGAATGTTTATCTTCAATATTCAGGGTATCACTGGTGGTCAGCTGTCTAATTCAGAGGAAAGCAAGAAAAACCTTTCCATTATTTTCAGCTAAAGTTGTGACATAAAGCATTATGAATGCAATACACAGAAAGAGAAGGAAATGCAAGCTTATGCAGCGTTGCAGTTTTATGTTTTCCCCAGCACTTCAGGTAAGAAAAGTCCATATCCAGCTCTGCAGTCCACTTTTGCAGCAATCTCACTCATGAATCTGGCTGAATTTGGGGGTTACAATAACTTTCCTTTCCCCATTGATACTAGATATGCTAGAATCATTCTAGGGACCTACTTTAAGCAAAGGAATCCCTCAAATGAAACAGGTGTTGAAGATAAATCATTTTACCTAACAGTTTATATCCCTGTAGTCCTGACTGGAAAAGCTCTATCCAACTGAAAACTAATAAAATTTTACATTCTTTTTATTATATTATTTTATGGAGCATTGTCTTATAGGATTATTAGTTAATAAATCTAAAGAGTTCCCTGTTAAAAGAGGATGCTGTGAAAAAACCATTTATGTTCATCTTACACAGTGGAAATTTCAATTGAACTCTGTTCCCTTCTTTAAAGTTCCCACCTCCTCATTCCATCTCTGATCAATCTCAAGAGCCCATCTCCCTGGCCTGCTCCAAGTTCAAAGCTGCTGCCAGTGCTTTAATTTCCTCTCACTACTGTAAATACAAACACAGAGTAGAAGGTTGCAATTTCCTCTGACATTAAAGTCACACCCCAGCTTCTTAGCAAAAGCAGCTTATTGGCTGTAAGACTGTGGTCTCACCCTGTAAGGGTGTCCAGTACTGCAGGGCCAGTGAGATTCTGAACAACCCAGCCTCTCACCCCAGCATGGGAGAAGTCCAGGCACTGACTGGGAATACAGGGAATGCCAAGATGAGCCCTGATGGGGAAGTTGGGTAGGACCATCATTGCCATGACCGATCCACCTCTGCATCACAAAGCTGGTGTGAGGGAGTACAACCTGAAGCACAGGAAGTTGGCACAAGCAGACAAGCTGTGTCCTGTTGCAGGGAACAGCGTGATGAAGCCCCCACCAGGATCCAGTGCCTGAATGTGAGCCAGGCAGATGAATGTTTAAGAGAGTTGCAGACTACTCACAAGATTTCTTTCCACAGTCCTGCTGAAGAAGCCAATGCTTCTCCAGCTAGACAAGGGGTATGACCTTATATTAGATCCCACCCAAAATTTCTTTGATTTGGCCTGTGTCATGAGCCTGGCCACTGTGTCGTGTAGCAAAGCAGCAAAGTCTTTGATCTACTGCTTGCATGGGAAAGAATTTGAAGGCATTGAACTCTTTGTATAAATGAAGTTTTCTTGGACCAGCCTGAAGGTTTGCTGGGCATAGTTCCTTCCCAGGGGGTTTTCTCTGATGTGAACCAGAACCATCCCAGCTCTAGCCCTAAAAACCTAGCATATTTTACTTCCTTCTGTACTTTGACTTTTAACACAATCACCTTTTTAGGTCCCAAAGCAGCAGTGGTATCCCTGCTCAGCAACCCATGGGGCATTTTCAATAGATGAGGTGTCCTTGAGGAAGAGCAGACCATCCTATTGCCCTCTGGGGTATGCCTAATCTAGAACAGCTTTAAATACCAGTTTTGAAACTCTTCTGCTGGGCTGGCTTTGGAGATGCTGAAACCATCTCACAGATATCTTAACTACTGCTACAAGTATTCATGAGAATTCTGACTCATTTTCAATGTCCTAGGAAAAAAGTACTTCCATTCAAGGAAACACAGAAGAAATACATTAAACATATATAAGTAAATGGGATAAACATAGTATTGAAACTACAATCTTCATTAAATTTGCATTGTGTTTCCAGGTGTCATATAAAAAAATGTAATTCGAGAAATTGACTCAAGAAACTGTGACTGAATTTGAAACTTTAAATTTCATTTTTTAAGTTAACTTTAATATTTTTAAAGATTAAAGGCTACTTTCAGTTTATTCTTTCTTTCTTTTAGAGGGGTTGATGGACCTCCAGGGATTCTTATAAAAGTACTCTCTTATAAAAGAGAGTTTCAAAATTACTAAATTAAGGAATCTTCCACTACAGTGAAGTAGGGAAGCCTTAGTCCATTCCAGCTTTTGAAATAAGTGAGGATACTTCTGGTGAGATACAGGATAAAGTTTCTCCAAAGCTCTTTAACTTGCATTTGGAACTGAACTTTGATTGGAGAAGAAATTAAAGAATTGGTCAACATATTTTCCTGTACCAAAGGTAGTCTGAAAAATTGAGATGTCTGTGGAAATGTTTAATCTCACAATTAGAGCATCTTAGCATTTTTAGAGGGCTTGAGGGAGATGAGGAAAGAATGTTTGGATCTTAGGTTTTCACATTATTCAGATGAAAAAAGAACATGAGCTATTTCTCTGTATCATATAAAATTTATTTCTTTTGCTATGTGACACACATCCTAAAATGCTTAGAAGGTGTGTGAAGGGAGTACAGATAGTGAGGAGAGGTCAGGAAAGGCATCTAAAGGGATGAAAGCTGTCAAATGAACAAACTGCATGTGTTTTCCTCTGTGCAGTAAGTGCATATATTAAGAAAGCATGAAAAGAAAGAAAATCTTCCTGCAAGCTTTGCTTCTCATATTCAGCTTCAAAGCCAGATTCAAATGTCGGCCAAAGAAAGTACATAAATTCTGGGGGCTGTTCAATGGGAGGTAGTGAACTTTTTCAAAATCATAACTTCATAACAGAAGACCATCATTCATGCAGTGTACCCCTTTCGGTGATAGACATTCTTTCCAGCTCTGTTGTAAAAAAAGACAACTCAAAGACGGATACTGAAGCCTCACTCACATACATGGAGCCATACCAGAAGTGGAACTCACAACAGCTTCATGGCTAAAGGGTAACATACTAGACAAGGTTACCCTGATTTGGGTTATTGCTTGGCTGGAGGGTCCTGATAGATTTGCATAATTAAATTTAAAATATTGTGTTATATTTATTTTGGAATTCCATGTTGAATAAAATCAATTTCTCTAAAAGGAGTGCATTTTGGGAACTATGGTTTTAATCAGATAAGGTTTTTCTTGGCTAAGCCAATGTAACACAATAAGCATGGTAACAATGGCTATCACTACCTATCCTAGTTAGCACCATTGCCACTGAATTTATTTAATTGTTCTTGCTACTTTATGGACTTTTCAGTAATGCTAGCAGTGAGAAAAATCATCATCCTGCTGCCAGGGTCAACATTCTTTATGAAAACTTGCTTGGCTTCTGTGAGTTAGTACTTGGCACACATTTAAGAGTGTTTTTTCCCTGTCTTTACCCTCATGTTTTGACATTTCTATTGCAAAATCCTCCTAAGAAAACCCATTTGCGTTGGGGATCATCTATCTCAGAAAGTAACCTGAAATTGAAGTTTTAAAGAGGTGTGTGAAATACAGGTTAATCAGCTGTGAAGATGGACCCAAGAGTTAGCTATAGAGAAAGGTATGAAGAATTCACAAATCTTTCCAGCCGGCTCACACATGTTCACAAAATATAAATCCTTTTGTAATTTTGGAATGTTTCACTTCATAAAATAAATGGATTAGGGACTGGATTAAAAAAATGCAATGCTGAAGTGTGAAGTGACTGCCTCTGCGCTGATGCCTGTTTGCTGAAAAGTCCATGGGGATCATCAGCCTGCCATTCTTCCCACCTGCCTGCCCCCGAACGGCCTCGCGTGCTCTCGGAGGCGCGCCAAACTGCAGAGAGGGCTTCAGCAAAGAGATCTCGTCATGGTCCAGCCACAGCAGGGCTGCGCCTCAGCTGAAGCTTCCTGGGCCTAGGGCATACCGCAAGAGTGTGGCTGGACCTTCCCAGGACTGGTGCCTACCATTACTGAACGCTAAATTCAGGGAGGGCAAGATGTTCCCTGGAGGAAAATCATCACCAGACTTTACATTCAGTGGAGCTAAAATGCTATATACAGCTAAGAATCAGCAATTAGCTCCCCTATTGTTTCAATTCCATGACGGTACATATATTCATAGCTGTGGTATGCACAGAGCTAGAGATAGACATATATGGTACATTATAGTTCTTTATGCTCACATAATTTGGATGGGTAGCCAACCTAAACACAGCCATGCTAGTTTGGCAGATAGTCATCTAATCTGTCTCAAAATACAATTTTGGTTTTAAAACGACTTCATTAAAGTGGCATCTTGTGACTCAATGAGCTCATCTTCTGTGGGTGCTTGGTGGCTTAGCTACTTACTTTAATGACTGGAGTTCATTTTTGCCAATGATGCTATTGACAGTTCTTCCTGCACTCTGAAGAAGAAATAGTTCTGTAGAAGTAGCCTTTTGGGAAGATCTCTGTAGCTAGCTCAGTAATTTTCAGGTAAAGTTACAAGTGACTGGAAACCCCTCCACACACTTCATTACCTCTGCAGGTTCAGCCTCCTAACCCAAAAAGTAAAACTGCTATTTCTTGCACATGGATCATATGTAAGAAAAAAGCCAAATCAGAACAAAAAATGTTGTAATGAATTATTCACACAAGTAAATGACTTACACTCTTGCTCTCTTCAATGACATTTTCATTTGAGAAACTATTCCTCTTCAGGGATGAAGTGATCATAGGCTGTCCTCTGGCTAAAACACCTACAGAACTGCTTTGTGCTCTGCTGTGAGCCCCATGAACAACATTTCAAAGAATGCTCAAAGGAATGGAGAACGCTGCTCCATAACTCATAAGTGTGCTTGCCACAAGTGACAGAGATAAGCAATTTCTGAGCTCCAAACACAATGAGCAGTCACCTCATACCTGCAGAACAACATACATTAGTTCAACAATCAGAAAGGACAAAGAAAATAACCTTTCTTAGATTAAAGCACAGAAAACTTTCCAGAACATCTCTGTGAGTTGCCATCCCTGAACTGTTCCCTGACCTCACCGTATGCATTGTGTTCTCATCTTTATTTTACATTGTCAAAACAATTTCAAAGCAATTTCAACTTGTAGCAATAACATTTGACCAAATGTGAAATTTAGTGGATGAAGTCTGCCCTTCACATTTGCTGCAACAAATCACTGAAGACACTGTAAACATATTTTGGGGCAAAATGATACACAGAAATATAAACAGCAAAAGCACAAACCTAGAATATATGGAAATATTTTAACATGGGGGATGGGGGTAGATGCTAATTAGATAAAATGAAGAAAGCAGACAGAAAAATGGGCCAGTAATGATGCAAGCAGTGCAACTGAATGTATAATCCAGGTGACAGAATGACAGAAATGGACCAAGAAACAGATACATACCTAGAAATGCAAGCATCTCTGTTATGCAGTCATGTTTGTTACGTTCCCATGGAGATTTGTGTTTCCCTTGTTAAGAGTCACTTCTCACTCCTCTCCTGCAGACTTTAAAAACACCTATTACAGACACACATAAAAACACTCAATCAAAACCCTTTGGTAATAAGTCAAGCATATTAACATGCCAGTGATAGTTGCCTTCAGTAGCATGCTTTTGTTTCAATAATAAGTCCCTGTGGGAGAGGTAGGCATCCTCTGAGTTTGGACATTTAAATTCTGAGTCATTTGGATGCCTTATTCACAGATGAGTGCAATAAATAGAACTATTTCTGTTTCAGTAGGTTTTGGTCAGGCTCCTGACATGCTGCATACTGCATAAACTATAATTCTAACTAAAAATCATGAACACTTATTCTAACTAAAACTTCGCTCCTTTAAAACCTATTTTCAGTCAACTAGCTCATGGAATGAAATGGAGTTGTTTGGATAGGAGTCTCCTACAAAAGCTAAGGGATTTCTATTGATCATAGTAAAAGCCCTCAAGAACAGGTGTGCAGAGAGGATTGGATGCTGTGCTCTAGAGGTACTGCAGAAGGCAGCAGTTTAATTAAGGTTTTTTTCCAGATGCTTTCATTCTACTCTGGTTGATTGGTCTACCCTGTCTGTATGTTCTCATTTTGAAGATCAGTTCATACAGTGGCTTTCTTCTTGTTCCCTATTACTGTTCATGATATTTTTCACTAGTTTTGAGTCACCTTTCTTTCCTCTTTGTCATTAATTGAATAAAAAGACTTCTTTAAGGTTCTATCTCTCTATCCAAACTTGGAACAAAATAGGATTTGAGAGATGGATTAATCTGCAATGGACAAATCTTCTGCAACAACAGAAATAGTAGCATTGGGCAAAGCTGCCCTGATGGAAACAGAGATTTTTGGCACGGCTTCTTTCAACTGCTATTTCACTGTTTGAGCAAAAGTTTGATTGTCTCTTTTGGTAGATACCAGAATAAAAGCAAGAAAAAATAACCTCCATTCCAGAACCGTAAAAATTGAAAGAAGATTCATCTAGGAGCAGCTTGTTTTTTGTAGGTAAAATTCACACAGATGAGCTCTTAGCTTACATTGAGGGGGTCTGCTTATTGCTTTAAGCCACAATTTACATTAGTTATTATTGGTGCCAGGTGCCTAGAAAAAATGGAACTTTCCCCTCATGATTGTTTTAGAGGCAGAATAATGGGCTAGGAACAAACTGCTCCACCTCTACTGCCACAGAGGTTCTGGGTTTTTGGAGGGATAACTTTGGAGCAGTTAACACAGTCATCCACAATGGAAAAAGACACATTCTCATAAACCCAAAAAACTGGGGCAGCTCTCCTAGTCTCAACGGGTGGTAGAAGGAGGTGGCTCTAAAAGGAAGTAAAATACTTCAGTTTATTGCAAGAGTCTTTTTAATTTCATGCTAAACTGGGATGGAGATACATACCTAACTGAGGCAGCAAGGATCTACATCATCAGAACAATCTCTGATGAAAGGAAACCAAATCCCAGGCTCAGTGAAGTCAATGGCAACATTCCCACTGACTTCAATGGGAACAGAAGGTAGCCCAAAGTCATTAGAGAATTATTAAGAAGCTAAATTTATTTAAATGCAGATACTACAAATTTCTGTTTGAGATGGCTTTCATAGAAGAGATTCCCGTAATAATAAGAGCTGACTTGATGTTTCCATTCTAGCAAAAGTATTAGACAGCTACTCAGCTCAAAATATGCTTAAGTCATTAAAAAAACCAGGATACCACACCCAGTTTATAAAGCACAAATTCTTAATGAAGCCACTCTTAAAAGAGCTCAGACTGATTTTCAAAGAGAGGACCAGTTGCTAGAAAGCACAGGCATGAATCTCGAGATGTTTTTCTCACAAAATGGATATTTAAAAATCAGAAGACAGTAGTTTGTTGCTGCTGTTTTCACACAAGTCGGTATGTTGCTGCTGCTGCTGCTGCTGGGGAAATATTCAAAACAATGGGGAAATAGTCAAAACTTCTTATTAATAGATTGTTGTTAAGATTAAAAGAAGCAAAAGTTCAGTGTTCTGTGTCCCTGAAAGGATGGACAGCTTAGTCCCTCACTCTTTCCATAGGCTGTAAAAGTCACCATGTGTGATGTAGCTTGCCTAGAGCATCAATTTTTGGTTTGACCCATAAGCTTGCTGGAGGTGAACCACCATCAGTGACGACTGATAAATCGTCCATAAATAGTTCAATAGATAGTAAAGGTCTTGCAAAAGTAGGACTGCTTCCTGAAAAGATGTCACAAGGGCATCTATGCAACCCACAGAAACAACTCCGTTCTGGGCTTCAGGGTTTTTTGTTTAGCTTTTCAATTTTTCATATATTTCCCCAGCCAAAGTATGGATTAAAGTAATTTCAGGACTGCAATTTGAGGGATGCCATAACACTAAATTATACCCACTTAAATAATTATGTCTCTTTAGCTACAAATGACAAAATAAATGTATCATATTTGGTGTGTGTACTTAGCATGAAGTCACATAGCAGTTTACATGCAGAGCCTCTCCCAAAGTAGCTGTGGGGGAAAAAAGTCCTTCTGGAAATCTTTACTATTACACTAACATATTTGATTGTGGGAAACAATAACTCAAATGAGCCAAAGGTTATGGTAGAAAAATAAATGTAGTCAAACTGGAATAAAAACTGCATCTGGAAGGACAAGTTTCAATCAGTATACTTTATTCTCATTCTTAACATCAATTAATTGTTAAGAGGAATATGCCACTTAAATTATTGTCTTGTTCTGTTAGCTTTATGAACTTCTCTGCATACCTGCCCTCTCAGAACATATACAGCTAATGAAACTTTATTTTTAGTGTCCTTATTCAAGTGAGCTACAACAAAACAGACAACGTGAGATAAGGGCAAAGTAGACACTGTAGCAGGGGATAAGAAAGAAAACAATCTGCAGACAAAAAAAGCCTACTCTACAACAGGCAATGAGGGCTTCTTCACACTTCATTATTTGGCCCAACGATAAAAAAGAATATTTTTGCTCTTATAAAAACTAACCAAAACGCCATCAGAAGTCCCATCTGTTGTTGTTTTAATCCACAGCACAGAATATATTTCTCCCTGGCTCTCCTGTGTGTCCAGTCCATGGAAGATACCAGCTGTAGTTGTATTTATCCCTGAAGCCAGAGCTCTTTTGTCCAGATTGCCGTTGTTCACACTTTGGGAGTTTCCTGCCCAGAAGGTGGCTACTCACATCATCAGAAATAACTGTCTTGCTCCTCCCTGGCTGCTGCACACCTGTCTGCTTTGTAAAACATATTTTTAGATATATCAGAAAACAAAGGGAAGAGAACGCTGGAGGAGTACTGATAATTTGATCATTTGATCCTTGGGAGCAGCTCACTCCCCTGGCACATTGCAGAACTCGAGCTATATCAAAGTCTAAATGTGGCTCTGAATTTGGATCTGAATTCCAATTGGGCCAAAATCTAGTTTACAGAGGTACTTGTGTTGGGTCATTTTAGTGATAGACTTTTTTTGTTGAAATTTAGGAAGAAAACTTGAGTCCATTTCCTCAAAACTTAGCTTTTACAGTACTAGTCTGGAGCAACATCCTGGTTTAGGACCTGTAGCCCCAGGTAAATGACTGAAACCTGTGCCCATGCACAGGGCCCATTATGCCTGGTTTTCTCCAAACATATCTTCAGGATCAGGCAATGCGCAAAAACAGCTAGAGTAACATGTTTCTGCCTTTTCTCCTATGCTTAGATCAGCAAGGGTTTGAGAAACACACAGCTATGGTCCTTGCCTGGAGGGGAATTGCAAGTCAAAGCAGACGTGAGAAAACTGAAATTTGGGGGCACTGAGGGTAGCTTCAATTTACATGTTGCTTAAATGCATGCTGGTTAATTACCGTGGGGAGAGCGAGAGAGGGATCAGGCATGGCCATGTGGCTCAGTGGTTACACACTGCCCCAGGAGGTAGGGGTGCAGTGCCACAGCAAGCAGGGCATGGCTATTAACAGCAGCTGTGGAGCTGACAGGACTATCGGACACCATCAGCAGCTGACAGGGTACTGGGGAATACATTTCATCCTGGGAATAACCACATGGCTGTGTTTCCCAAACCAAGTGAAAAAAACAATAAGAACAAAAAAAGACTAAGTATTTCCCTTTGTCCCCCTTCCACAAGGTTTTAAACTCTTGTATTTGAAAAAGAAAAGATAAAGCAATTTGTTCTGAAGAAGAATGAAAACGACATTTGAAAAAGTCTGCCCAGCTCTGCTTAATGTCCCAGAGACTAAGGTTCTCTGCAGGAATGGGAGTGACTGGGCAGGAGAAGAAGGGACACATCTACCAAACCAAGCAGACTGCAGGTGAACATGCCTAAAATTTCTACTGGCATGCCTTCCCAGGAAAGTGGTGGGATGCCCAAACTCTGGGTACAGAGGGGAGGGAGGCTGACTCAGCACAAAAGCCTTTGTGGTGCACGAGCAAGGTGACATCCTCTGAAAACACCTCCCCTGAGGATCATAACAGAGCTTGGGCAGCAGAGGAGCCCAGGAGCTGGCAGCCAGCAGGGTTTCAGGCAATGGTGTTGCTGGATTCAAGAAGGCAGGTCTTTGAAAGCCAGCACTGGTGTCCTGCAACCAGTTAAAACATCATCTAAAAGCGTGCTCTTAAAGAAAATGTCATAAATGCCTAAAGTATAGTTAACATAGGATTTTAAAGAAGATAGTGTTGTAGTTATAAAAATCTATATTTTCTGCATAATTCAGTGCATCTTATATGTTATCTTCAGTGAACTTCACAGAGTCCTTCTGTGATTAACAGCATCTCCAGGTACAGGGTAATTATTACTTTAATTTCTGACTGGTGAACAAGGAGCAGAGAAATATTCATCACAATGTTTTTTAATGCAGTTCATCATTAGCAAAGGGATATACTGAACCCTTATTTTAACAATAGCCTGACTCTGTTTCTACAGGTAATATCCCTCAGCAATCATCATTAGTTACATTTTTAGATCCATTAATTCAGTCAGCTTAATACCATTATATCTACTGTAATAAATTTTCTTGGATACTATATAGACACCCTCCAGACCTCACACAGGTTTGCTTCTGCTGTGAGTCAGGGATATAGGTGCTAGAAATAGATGCTAGATATAGATACCATAGGTATGGACACAACTGAAAACAGAAGCCAGAGGAAATATATCCCAGCATCAGAAAACATACTGCATGTGTTTCAAGTCTTATTTTTCTTATGAAGTCAGTCTACTGTCCGTCACGTACATATTAATTTGGTCTAAAAGTCTGCAAAGTGAAGAGATGTGCTGCTGCCAGCATTCCTGACAGGGTCCCAGCTGTGTCAGGATTGCCTGACTTCCTGCATAATAACTCTCACAGACTGCTGCCAGGAAGTTCAGCATTAGCACACTGCTATGGAGAACTGTGTGGAAAATAAATGGGAGAGCCAATGTGATCCATGTGCCTTTCCCCTATGACGTTTGTGTGACCTAGCACACCTCTTTTAGCAAAGGCTGTGTCACTTGTGAGGTCAGTCATGGAATTGTACAGCACACAGGGTAGTCTCCCCTGGAGCATATTTTCCTTTCAATTTCTAGACATAGTTCCCAATGTCCTTAAAATTCCTTTCACAAAGACATATGCAGAATATGTGGAGGTGATAGGTAATACATAGCTGGGTTAATTCCTCCTGTATCATGCCTTGCTTCCTCATTCTGCTTGAACCAATGATGGGTATATCAGGTTGGAGCTCAGCAGACACATTTTGCTGTGATCTGATTTTAAACTTTCCTCTGAGCTGCTCAGATACTAGCTTCTGTTCATATCACAGTTTATGATCCATTAGTAGGGGCAACTGTGGAGTTTTCTGGTCCCTTCCCACTCACCACTGGGATTTACAGTGTGTGTGTGAGGCTGGGCTTAGATTTTTTTTATAAGATTTTTTTCTTAGATGTTTTTAGAGAGTTGTCTCCAGCAGCTTATTCTGATTCTGCAAAGGGATGAAGGAGGTCCCAGACCATTTTGAAGCATGTCCTACTGCTTTAAACTTTGATGGTCCTATCGCCATTGATCCTGTGGGGACCTGGTGCATAGCGTCCATGCAAGTCTCATTACGCCTGAAATACGGCCACACTCATCTTCATCTTCTTGGTTGCCCCTAGTTAAGAGCATGTATTCTGAGCGCAACACCTTAGACTTCCTAAGAGAATTTTAAAGGAAGATGAAATCTAAATTTACAGCTCAACAACAGATATTCTGTGGCACAAACTACCCCCTTCCTGCATGTACTCACGAAGATGCTTAAACAACTGTGTAGAGGAGGATTTAACAAAATGTACCTTGAAAAGTCATTAACACTGTTCAGAGGAATTCTAAGTAGGCAGAAAATAGAAGCAGATTTGAGAAACCAGTTGTTGAAGCAGGTTTTTACAACTCAACTTGAAATGTGGTATAGGGCTTTGCTTTACATTTATTTGTGAGGGATTGGTACACACAGCCTGTGCCTGTTCTCACCTGTCCATTCACTGAATTCCTATTCCTTGGTAATGAGAACCACAACATCTTATGCTTATAAACATTGCAAGTCTTGAGATAACTTCTTATCAAATTCCTTGAAGCGTCATCCAAAATGGTTCAGTTGTTGCCCCTTATACAAGTGCAGTATTTACTGACAATTTTTTTGTTCTTTGCAATCTATATTCAAAATCACACCAGCCAGCACATCTAGCAGGGTAAAGAAAAGGTCTAGTTCCTGTGCACAGATTGTTATACAACCCAAACAGTTTTCTGTTTTGTGAAGGTCATTTAAAAACGAGGAGCAAATAAGATGAGTAAAAACACAAAGAAACTACAGGATGTGATTCATAAAAATCCCACATCTCCTCTATATGCTCATACAGTCTTCTTTGAAAAAATAAATAAAAGGTTTTGTTGTTTAGCAATGTTCCAGTAAGTAACACACATGCCAGAGAACAAGCAAGCCCAAAACAATGAGCTAAAATTAGAAGAGGCAGATTCAGCATCTGAAGTCACAAATACACACACACACAAACTTTATAATGTGAAGGCATCTGGAAGAAATATAGTCACATGGACAGCCTGGGTGCTGGCATAAGGACTGTAGCTGTGAAGATTTTTCCGTCAGCTCCAAGCTCTTCGTGGATCCTCAAACAACACTTTTAATCCTATCTGTGAAAAGAGGCAATGACTGGCCTGCTTCTGCGGCTGTTGTGAGTATGAAACCCTGGGTGTTTACAAGGATCTTGGATTTTTGTGTTGAGTGCCACTGAAATAAAATTATTTCTTCAAACCACTCAGCTGTAAAAAGTGCTCAAAAGTAATTCACTTTGAGCCATCTTGCTATTCAGAGTAGGTCTATTTCTGACTGAAATGGAAGACAAAGAGACGTGGTGTACACTAGTGCTGACCATTTGTCAGCACTTCAGTATCAATAAAACTTTTTTCTCACAGATTTTTCTCCTAACTTAAAAAAAAAGTTCTGTACAGCAGATGCGTGCTAGCCATGATCAATTCTCAGTAGACCTTACCAGCTCAATCAGTAAAGCACTTACATTCCCAGAGAAATCACAGAAGACATGTTCAGCAGCAGCAAGAAGCTGCAAGTTCTACTTAGAGCCTGTGGCCAGGACCACTCTTCCATTGTGCCATCGAGCAGTAACCAAAGAAAGAGTTACTTACACCTGCAGTGGAGAAAAAGACAGCAATCACAGGTAAGGTAAAATTTTGATATTACAAAGAGGATTCAGGTGAAGCTGTCCAATCCCACTCTAGATGTACATTTCTGGTTCAGATACAAGCTCTAAAGGAGATAACACGAGCTACCATAGGTCAACAAAGATGGAAAGATTTCATTGCACAACACTACATTGTGATGATGCTTCTCAGGAAATTGTTGGACATTTTTAAGGGGAACTGGAGTACACATTCAACTTTGAAGTTTTTCAGCACTTTTTGCTTTTAACAGATGTTGCTGCAGCTGTTAAATTATGTGCTCGACTTGCAGTATGAACCCAAACAGCCACTCCAGGCAGTAACTCAAAAGGAGCCAGGACTGGTTCCGTCTGGCTCAGGTGGCAGAGACAGAACTGCTACACATCAGCTGCAGTACACAGACAATACACATTTACATTTCAGCTAACATTATTATATTTCTATAACATGATTTTGAAGGAAGAAGGAGAGGCAGCTGAGAATTAGAGAAATCAAGTGCAGGATTATTTATGGTTTTGTTTTCTAAGAATCAGTTGTTCTTCTTCCTGCTGTATTTGGTAGGTAGAACAAAGAATTGTGTAATTTATCCCTGTTTGTCGGTCAAATTAACAAGATTAGATTAATTATAGACTACATAATAGATTATCTATAGATGTTCCAATAAGGTTTTCAAGGCTAGATTACCGAAAGTACAGAGAAAAATGTTAGACTTTCAGTGTTTGTGTTGCCAAAGTTGAAGAGCAGAATTTAGACAATGGATAGAAAGTTGAGAAGAAAGTATTACAAGTTATGGCAGTTATCTTCCCACTCTTTGTTCCTGTGTAGAGTCTGGCAGAATTGCATGCAGTTAGGCTGGGCCACTGTCACAGCTAGCATAGATACTCTGAATATGGAAAATGAACCTGTACTGCCTTGGGGCAACTTAAATATTTATAATGCATGCTTTTTCCCTGATTGATTGATATTTTCTTTTGATAACAACTAATAACTTTATCACAGACTAGTCTTTAATTAAATTAGCTAAAGAACGATGCGTTCAAATGCTATAACCATCTGAATGGTGTAAAATTATGTTGTTTGTACATAAAATATGCCACAAGAGAGGTAATTTAGGATCTTACCAGAAATGTTTTATTCAGTTATAAACAATCTATGAAGACATTCATGTGACAGCCGTAACAGACAAGTTCAGCTGGACGCAGCATACAAGCTAAGAATATAAATTTGGCACAAAATTTTGGATCCATGCTCTTAGCTTCTAGTAAAGTACAGAATTTCATTTTGGGTTTCTGTTGAACCTGTTCCCTTTTACAGGCAACCCCAGAAAAGCAATCATGAACAAGAATTGGGAAACCCTATTTTACAACTGTCCAGGAGACCTGTATGAATAAAGCACTGTACCTGGGCACCCTGACAGCAAAGGGAAAAACTAAGCTTTTATCTTTAAAAAGAAACAAACAAATAAGGAAAAAATATTTCAGCATACTGAAAACTCCATAATTTTAATATCCTTCTCCATTTATTTGTCAAGGAAAAGAGAAGGAAATAAGGAAAAAAGAGCAGTGGCTCTGCACGTATTCATATTCATTCAGTTTTATCTCACTATTTACCTTCCTGACAAAGAGCCATCCAACTCTTGCTACTCCTTTTAAAGCTGCCAATGGAAAGAAAGATTTTTCCAGGGGAGGACGATCTCCAGGGGAAGCAGTGAAAAAACATGAGAGGAGGAATTTGAAAGAATTCACTCCCACCCATCGACAGGAGATTCCTAGAAGCATTATTAGTCTGAAGGTTTCAAAAAACCCACTCCACTTCTCAAAGGCAAGGTCAATTCTGGCAGGTTGATTTTAAAGCAGAAGTGGTGTCTAGCTGGAATCTCTCACAAGGTTGGAATGTTAGAAGTAGACCCAGGAGAGAGGTTTTAATGTACAAAATGCAGGTGAGGCAGCCAGAAAGACATGATGAATGCAATTTATCACAGGCCTCTGCAATTTATCACAATGGAATCACAGGAAACAAGCAAAACAGAGAAGTAGATAGATAGACTGGATAGTCTGAGATTCTCTGTGCATGGAACTTCTTTGAAATATGCCAAGGAAATGAAATGTTGCATGTTCAGATTTTCAAATAGTATTTTATTGATGGAACAGAGCTGTGCATTTCTAGGTTTGGGGTCCTTTTACCCAGAAAAGAAAAAGATATGTTATTCTGAAGAATGAAAAAAAAAAAAAAGGTAAAATTCTAGGATACTGTTTTGCTTCACTTTGTTTTTAATCCCCTTCTGGAGCAGCATTGGATAAGTGCCAGGAGTTAGGGGTTTCCATGTGCAAACAAAGAGCCTGTACTTCCCAGCTACCCTCCTCTCTGCTCAGTTTTCAAGTTCAGGTGCATGAAGGTCCACACACAGAAGCAATTTCAATCTGTGAGCTACTTTTGACAATGTGCAAGTGATCAAAATGTGCTCACAGCAAACACACTCCTTCCTCACTCCCCTGCTCTTGTGGGTGCCTTTCTCAGAACGGGTCTGTTCTATCAAGGTAACAACTCCGAGTTTTACAGCAGCGGTGCCGGAGCAATACCGCAGCCCAGAGCGCTTCTGCAGAGTGCTGGGTATTCCCCACCGCCCACAAAGTAGGGGCCTTGCAGCTTTCAAAACAGTGCATGTACTATTTAAATTGCTTCACTGGGAGGAGAATTATGTGTTCTGCAACGCCTCAGGACAATGAGCCAAAGGAACTATAGAATACGAGCTTGGTGTTAGAGCCGGAGCTCTGCAATGCTCTGCTTTGTGTGTGTTTTAGCCTGCTATGTAACATTACTTTTACATTAACATTTGTGGTTCCTTTTTTATGCACTCCAGCTTCACCATGCCTCCCCCTTCATATTTTAACAGTCAGAACCCTATGATCCAACCAGGGTGGCATGTTCAAAGCTCCCCTTCTTTTTCACACTGATTAAAAAATAAAACACGCAAAAAAACTCCTCAGAGTATTGAACGAGCTTACTTCAAATAGCTTTTATTAACACTAGGACAAGACTATAGCCAAAGAATTATACAAAACACAAAACAAAAGGGATTTTAACAACTTGGTTGAAGACTATTTCACGCCAATCCAATGCTCATATATCTATAATCAACAAAGTTCTGGAGCACAATATTACTTAACATTACTCATTGGATACTTGCAGATACAAAAATGTATCAGGAATAATAACAATGGTTCCTTTTACTCTTATGGAAATATTACTATTGACCTTTAAAAATGTTGCCCTTTGGGCCAGTCCCATTGATGCTTTATCCCTTAGAATCTGCTCTGCCTGGAAAGACAAATTACAGATAAACTTTCAGAGCTCTGAGCAAAAGGACTGGTTTTTATCATGGAAACAGATAGCAACATCAATTTCCCAGGAAAAAAAATAGACATTTCAGCTGTGTATCCCTAGACCAAAAAGTCAGTCTTGTAAAAACCCATGGCAGTAAGCTTGCTTTGAAAGACTTAGTTATGACTTCACCAGGTATTGCTTTATGCTTTCCTACTACATCCTAACTTGGAATATTAAGCCAATCATGAAATTTAAAATAGCAGTAAACTAAGCAGCAAGAGACATGAATATGAACCTGTTCCCCTAACACATAACGTATACACGCTCATGAAGCCCGTAGAATAGATCCAGCAGAGTCAATTTTCCTTCAGACAGTCTTTTCTAGGAGCAGAAGTGGCACTTTATATCAGAAAAAAAGATAGCTGTGGGCAAGCTCAGACCTTTTACCTGGGCTTTTTTTACAGTTTTGTGGGGCTGAGTGAAGAGTTTGGGTTCCTCCTCTAACTGCCTCCCAAATATTACCCAAAGTCTGTTAGAGGAGGGATTTAAGTGTTCTTTGAATCAGGACATCCTCTGGCTCTGCTACTGCAAATGTGCCTCCAGCCATGCAGGCGTACCATCCAGAGGGAGAATGTGTGGAGATCTTGGCACAGAATCCCTCTGACCACACAGTACCAGTGCCACTGCTTGCATGCATCACTTGTCTTTAGACCATCCCCACAGAAGCATGTCTTTGCCATAAATCACAGCCCTCATAAATGACAGCCCAACTCACAGTGTGCTAATTGACATCCAAAGAGCAGTATCTTTGATGGTGCAGAATGATTTCTATTTTGCTGTAATCTATGCTAGCATGCTTGAACCACAGAGCATGGCACTGGAGTAGGATGAAGGATTGTGCAGAAGAGACATAACAGAGTGGCTGGAACATCCGTCCTTTTTGGTCTTCACTTTCTGTAGTGTGTGATTTACTAGTGATTAGAACTGAGCTAGTAACAAGATCTCACGGGACAAAACCCTTTCGGATCAAGTGAAAAATGACATTGTTAAAATCAAAATGGGTTTCTTTTGAGGTTAGAGAGGAATGCAAGTTTCACAATTTCTTTTTTTAACAGTCAGCAGACAGCCAGCTAAATAGTACTCTTAAAATACTGCTGCAGTTTGGATCCGTTACAAAAATGAAGCATTTAATTGCTGCGAGAAGTGACAAAGATAAGCGATTCTCATTCCCACAGCAAGGGCAGGGGAATCTGTCAGAACAAAGACTTTTTTCAGATTGTTTTCTATGTGTTACCAGGGTGAATTCAATTACAGGTACAAAAACAAAGCAAGTGACACTACAAAGAAAGACCTTAAATGATAATTTAGAACCAAAACTCCTTCAAATCCAGGATGAAAAGCAAGTAGCAGAAACTTGATTTAAGAGAGATCTTTTCCTGGCAGGTTCCACACACCACAGCCCCCCTCCCCAGGTACAAATTCTGTTTTACTTCCATATGGGTCTGTAAAAAAAACCCAAAAATGTACAATGGCTCACAAAGCTCTATTGTGACCTTTAAAAATAAAACAACCATGCACTGCTATGCTTCTGGAAAGGCCACTATTGAGAAAAAAAAAAAAAAGAAAAATAATTCCCCTATCAGTCGTGTTATGAAGTGTCTGCTGGGGGGCTGAGAATTTCTTGGGCAAATGCACAGTACACACATCAGCACACACTGGTGGCGGCTGCTGCTGCTGCTGCTGCTTAGGAGAGAAAATAGCCCGGCCAGGTTCACATCTGCATGAGTGTGGGCATGCTGGTGGGACAGGGATGGCATTTCCCAAAGAATAAATGCTTGCTGAGCACCTCCTTGCCCCTGCAAGCTAATAGGAGTTAGTTGTTTTGCAGCCATCAGTGCCTTTGGAAAAGTTCCCTCTAATTCTTCGTCCCAGACACATTGCCCTGAAAGTGTCCTGCTGTCTGTCTACAAAACTTAGTCACTCTCTACATTCTTGTTCTCTACAGGACCTCTGGTGTTGGCTGCAGCAAAACCTTTCTAATATTTCATCTCTGGTTATGACTCTCAGCTTTTCAGAGAAGCTGCACTTAGATAAGACACCAACTAAAATACCACATACTCTGGGGTTTGTTTTGCCACTTATATTCAGCCTGCAGCATGTTGTTGACTTTTTTGCAAAGTAATGGCATAACCGTCCTTAATTGCTTAAGATTTTCCGTTTCTTTTATGATGTTTATTTAAGATAACAATGATTTTTACTTTTCTCAGATTCACTTGCTTGGAATTAGTTGATTCATTTGCACTAAAAGCAAAGTTAGGAAGGTACATAATTTAAAAAAAGAAATAATTCTGTCATCTTTACACTGGCAAAATTCCCATGAACTTTGATTACCACTAGAAATGTTGCCTGAAAAGAGATCATATAATCAAGCTGCAAATTATATTAAAACCAAATGAGCATATGCAGAATTCCTCCACAGAGTCCAAAAACGAAATGCAAGACACTCGTGAAGGTTTCAGCAGTTCTGAGATTTGCTGTTCATCACTGTTCTGAGTCCAGCTCACATAAGAGCCTTCAGCTGGGTAAAAATCATTGTTTTCTTGATCTCCTGAATCATGTCTCTTTTTTAGTTTTCAGTTTGTACTATGAACTGAAGGACCTACGAATACAAGAAAGCTATGATAAAAAGCCTAGTAATACAAGAAAAGCTCCACTGAACTTAATACTTAGTTCCTAATGCAAGAGAAGAAAATGAACTGGAGCAAGCACGTTAGTGGGACTTGCTGCTGAGGCATCTCTTTTTCTGGTGGTTGGTGAGTGGCGCAGGGGCAGAGCACAAATTACTTCAGGATTCCCCCATGAGGCAAAGATTTGCTGCCAATGGCAGGGGCAGCCTGGGGTGGAGGCACTGTGGGATGTCCTTCTGCCTGCCTGCAGCCCTCGTAGCACCAGGACCAGGCACCCTGGCTCCAAGTGTTCCCTGTTGCCTGCTCAGCTTCACCTTCACCATGAAATCGCACACAGAAACCACCCTTATCCCATCTTGTTTATGCATTTCAGCTCAGTTTTCAGATGTAATCCAAGCTAGGACTTAGATATTTTGGCAGCCAACTTGAAATATCTGGGACTGAATTTTCAGAGGTGTCAGTCTTTCTAGCCTAGTGGGAAAGGTCTGTGGGAGACATGAGACTTTGATGTCTCCTCAAAAATCTGAATTTTTACATTTGAAACACACAATTCATGCATCTTTCTGAAATTCTTGAAATCTGTTGTTGAATCTAGTTTAAACTGGGCATTTCTAAGAGTATCTATGTGAATATTTCCCTAGAACTATGACTAAAATTTGCTGGAAGATATTTTAACTCCAGTCCATGGGGAGCTATTGACGGTAATAAAAAATACTGTGAGAAGAAAACAGCAGCAAGTGAAACTGCCCTCTCAGAAAGCCCAGGTCTGCTTTGAAGGAAGTGTTGATATTCACCATAAGCCTCAATCATTTCCCAGAGGGCCGCAAGATGCCTTGGAACGACATAATCAAAAAGCAATGGCGTTCTTGATTTAAAGGGGAAAAGAAAAGCAGGGCCTGATCCATCTCCCATTGAAATCAAAGAGGACTTTGCTATTGACTTCAGAAAAAGAGTTCTGGATCCAATCTGTGTGCAGTTTATTAGCACACTTGTTTAGCCAAATGATCCTAACTTCAACCAACAGCATGTCTAGATATCTGCCTGGGAATGCATCTGTACAAATGTATAAGTGTGAGTTTATAATGTGGTTCAATTCAAGTTATTCTGGCATTTCAAAAGCATTTCCAGCTAAAAAAAGATGCTTTAACTGATTTGCACCCCAGAAAACAGACTTTGACTGGAAAAGCTTGTAACTCACATTTCAGGTTGAAATTCATATACAAGTTCATGCAAGTTAAGATTTTTAAGGTTAATTTTAAAATGATGTTACTACGCACTCAATTAAAATTTTGCAGCCATGATTTCAAAATGTGAAAATCTCTACAAATTGCCTAACTCATCAGCTATAACCCTTGGTTTCCTTGAAGGGAAATTTCTTTGATGACCATAACAAAATCGCAGCAAATGGCAAGTAAGATTGCCATCGGGAGTCTGCTGAGAATGCAGGGGGAACTCCTGATTGCTTTAGTCATGTGAACAGCCCCTCCAGAACAGCCCACAGTCAGGCAAGGTGGCTTACACCAGGAGTTAATTTAGCCTGCTGGGACTCTTTGTATTACTGAAACGAGCATGGTTTTGGCTTGTAAATGGGGGGTAGAATTTTATTTCACTTTCTGAGGGTCAGAATTTTATTTCCCTTTCTAAGGGGCATACATTCATTTCAGAGTAAACCTTTCAGAATAAAAGTTTACTTCACATTATAGGAAATGACATCCCTTTTTTTAGATTTCCCTTTTCAAAGCATGCCTCAGATTTCTAACTTGTAGTGGTGAGCTTTGGTATAAGTAATAAAAGTCTTTAAAATTAAAATGCTAATCGTAAACAAACCCAAATGCATGAAAGATATAGTCTGACTCCATAACAAAAGAGAATTATATAATTCTATTTGAGTGAAATCTTTCATCTTTGATTTACAGGTTTGAGTCTGCCCATAACTGAAACCATATTGTTCCATATCTTTCATATCATGGCCTTCCCCAAAATCTTGTTTTAATTAAGGTTCCTTTCAGATTTCAGAATAAAAAGCATGACAGTCTTCACTTATGGCTTTAATATATATCCTTCTTCTTTTTCTTTTTTTT
>VXBQ01012761.1:848850-951980 GCA_013400175.1 Phainopepla nitens | reverse complement strand
TTTTTTTTTTTTTTTGGATTTGGAAAATATATAAAAAAATGAACATCACTTGCTTTTAAAAGCAGAGCAAGCTATCAAATACTGCAAGCTGAATATTTCAAGGTATCTCCTGTAGTTCATTAGGTGAGAAAGTTGTAAACAAAATAAAAGTTACTGTAGCAGAGTTTTGTTCATTTGAAGCACTCTCACATACATGCCCCATCTCTCTCTCTCTCTCTGACAGTAAGGCAACACGTGTAACAGTTTAAGCGTTCATTTTCAGCTAAAGGCACAACTCTATGTTACGTTCTCAAACATGGAATTAAACAGCTAAAGTCACATTGCAGGGAGATCTTGCTGCACTTCGGGGATCTAAAATAAAGCCTAAACCCTTTGAAGCTTCTTAAGCAACATCAGTTCTCTTGGTGCAGGACTACATAAAAGAATCAGTTCGTATTCACATCACGACCTGTAAAAAACACTCCCACAGAACCTTCACAGGAACACCTGAGCTTCAAATGAGCTGCACGCAGTTACTGAAGGTCGCTGCTTTGGAGTCAGAACGCAGAAACATTTCAGAACAAACTAAAAACACGTTTGAAAAACTATCCATACTTGATCTCTGCTGCACATATGGTGAGCGCTACTGTCAACTACAGAGGGTACAGCACTTTTTCTTAAAGGCAAAAGATCGCTCATTTTAGAGAATCGCGAATGTGTTTTTTATGATAGAAAAGATCACATGAAATGGGGAGGGGTGGGCAGGAAATGGGAAGTGAAAATAAAGCACCACCAAGCACAGTACTTCGGGGGATTTATAGTACAATAAGAAGTGCTTTTCCTTTAGCTAAAATCCTTCATCATAATTTAAACACTTTTCACTTATTCAGCTAAGAATTCATTACAGGAGGTTAAAAAATGGCACGTAAAATAAGGGTGGGGATTTCTTTCTTCATTACACGGAGCAACAAAAACAAATTCTATTAACAATTTAACACAGTATGAAAAAAATTATCCAGTAAAAAGTGTCAGAAAGTGATTCACGGAGTTCACAGAGTATGTTGCTGGCTGTTGCAATTCTTATATCTATAATCTATCATGTAGAATTTTGCAATACTCTATTTCACAATTTGTGTTGGTGAGTGGGTCAAATAGCATTAAAAAAGCATGCTCTAGGCTCTTTCTCCCAAGTCCGTTTTACTGTAACTCTAGAACTGTGGCGGTTACTTTTAAGGAATCTTTTGGGCTCTTTCAAGTCCATCCAAAGAACAAGTGAAGCTGCTATTCTGAGTTTTATGCCCAGTGTTTATGTTCCATCTGATCTGTGCCACCCAAGAAGCAGACAAGACATGTCTGAGGGTGCTTTGGGGGATACACAATGATGTCACCCACAGGAAATATCAGGGAGGACTTGGCACTTCACAAGGCTGGCTCTTCTTCCATGGGCTCACCAGCAGCTCTGTAAAAATAAACAGGCAATCAGAATACGGCACAAGAGTACACAATGACATTGTAGATTTTCATGCATAATCAAAGCTGATTTTTCAGCTCTCTCAGATGTTTATTTGTGTTATTCAGCTATCCATAAATAGAGTTTCTTTCCTAGGAAGTATAAACAAATGTCAAGTGGAAAAACATTTTAGATCCAAGCAATCACTGAAAATGTTCCTGTTTATATTAAAATATGTCAGAATATTTTATAACATTTTGTCCAGAAATGTACATGCTTTGTGTCAACAGAATCAAATAATTTAATGAAAAAAATAGCTGTGATACTTTTATTTTACAAGGTTTTGCAACTAAAAATACGTGCATTTATTTTTCAAGCAGGCCCACACCATTAAAGCAAAATAGTTCACTAGCAGCCAAGCAGTGTTCCCCAAGTAGCTTCTTCTCCAGTCCTCCAGTTTTTGATTTTGTGTCTTCATAAACACATTGCCTACCTGCCTCCAACTTTTGAGACTAAATCCTGAACCTGATCAGCAGATCACTGTCTAAGAAAGAGCATCTATTAATTATATCAAATCAGATTATATCTATATCTTTTATATGAATGAAAGCCTCTGGGAAAGTACCAGCTTAGGCAAGATGAGCTCTCTAAGACAGCCAGTAAGAAAATGATGAGGATGCATATGCTAAGCTACTGTCAAGTCTTGCAATTCCTCGTATCTGACAAACTACTGCACCTGAGGAATATGATGGCAATTATAAAATGGCCAGTTTCTGAGATCGTGGAGAGACCATACTATTGAAGGGCAAATAATTTAGACAGAAACCATTTTTCATCTCAGTCGGTCAGCCTTAAGAACTACTTTAAAATAGCAACTTCAAGCAATTTTGAAATCAGGGGAGAAAAGTAAATGTAAATTAATAAATGAGATGTTTACCAGTTAATTCTTGTAAGCCAGTATAATAACTGGCTTCAGTAAAACATTCCTCAGTAAGTACAAATTCACGAGATCCCACGGAAAAAAACTAATTAATGGAGTCTTGCTTGGGCTTTGATAGTTTGTTCAGCAAGGAAGCCAGAGAATTTTAAATGAATCTGGAATTTATTAAAGTCTTTCCCAATGAAAAAATCAGCAGTATGTCTTTATTTTATACAGATTATTTCTTTACGATTTGGAATGATCCCTGATAGTATGTTGAAAAATAAGTCAGGTGAATGACATGTGAAAAAGATGATGTTTTTCAGACTAATCACTTTCCAAAGGCTATTGACTCTGAAAAGATGATTAATCCATAAATCTCAAATCTTTAGTTCCTCACCACATGGTGGAGGATATTTCCTATGTAAAGTAACCACTGCAGCTCCCTCATTCCTGAGAAGTGAAGTGAAGCCCCCTTGCACTCCCTCTTTTCCCCCTCTTGCTTTGCTCTGGCTTGCAGCAGAGAGAACAGAGTGCCAGCCAGGGTGAGATGGAGCCCTGCCAGGGTGAGGTCCTCAGGTGTAATGAAAGATCACACACCACGTGAGTGTGTGACAGTGACAGTGTGTTGCTGTTGCGCCAACCATGCACTTCCACTTTCTCCAGATGCTTGTGGGAGACCTGAAAGTCCTCTGGCATAACATAGAGGGTCAATAAGCCCTTGTTAAACATCCAGAACC
This sequence comes from Phainopepla nitens, assembly GCA_013400175.1. Classification (NCBI taxonomy): domain Eukaryota; kingdom Metazoa; phylum Chordata; class Aves; order Passeriformes; family Bombycillidae; genus Phainopepla; species Phainopepla nitens. Next base: position 948,892 of record VXBQ01012761.1, on the reverse strand, counting down.
TTATGGGTCTGTCTGGAAAGAAGATGATTTGGAAGCACATGACAGCTCAGGTTTTAGGTTCTGGAAATGAGAAACAATATGCGTCAATAGATTTCAGGTGGTGACTGGCAGATCAGGAAGGAGTGAAGTGCTGGAAAACCTCTGGAAGTGAGAGTAGGAGTTTGGACTATTCATAAGAACCTACGGAAGCAGTACGTGCAACAGTCTGTTCGCAGGTTTTTGACTTCTGGGACTGACATTCTCATGAACACAGTACAACTGAGGATGTTATTTAGGACTTCTTTCACTGGGAAATTTTTCACTGACAAAGGTGCTTCTGAGGGCCAGGAGGGGCCCTCACTGATCTTGACTGCTATAGTCTAATATATTCCAAAATATTCCAACAACAGGCCAACATTCTTCACCAGCCAGAGCATAAGCACCAATAATATTTTTTTTATATAAATGCCATATGCAAGGTCCTTTTTAGGAAAGGGAGATAAGGTTAAGTGCCACAGCAATCCAGATGTTGTCTTGCAGTGTGGGTACTCTCACAGTCTTCTTCAGTCTCCTTTTGAAGATTTATGTGTATGCTTTAACTTCATTTTATTAGTGTCAGAGAAGTCATTGGATTCATCCAATGCTTTATCATTAAAAACATTTATTTTTTATGAGATAACAGCTCAGGTTAGGGTTTTGTGTGAGAGTCAGTACTGTTTTGGGGCCAAAGGACAGAGAGAAAAACACTGTAAATCCCACAGCACTGAGCAGAGAATCAATATACACCCATTCTCACAAAATCAAAAGCTTTCAAAAGAAAAATCGAGGGGGCAGAGTCTGACCAGCCAAATTTGTGTTACTTCAGCTTTGTCACTGTGAGTTACGTCAGTTCAGTCAGTCTTCCTGTAGCTGACAGGCAGTTGGCATAAAAACATAAAACAGGCAGAACCCCCCATCCCACACTGTATTCTGTGAGCAGTTCCTCAAGATGCAGCTGTGAGCTCAGGTCTGATCTAAACCAATTCCGTGCAGTCAGCAAATTCAGAAGAACACCAATTGAGATTGTAATGATTATAGAACCACAACTGTGGTTTTTCTCTAAGGCTTCACTGTGGCTCATTTAAACTGCAAGTTCCTAGGAGCTGAGCCCTCCTGTATTCACTTTACTTTGGTGTGCTGTGAAGAGTGCTCATCTTTGGCTCTCTGTATGTAGAATTCTGAATATGGCAGAATGAAATAATCTCTTTGCAGTTAATGCTAAACAAAATGATGCTGTTTAAACCTTCAAACAAAATAAATAGATGAGGCAAAAATCCTACCATATGGATAAAATCTGGCAAAATATGTGACATCTTAAATATTGTTCTGTGGCAACTGAGAATAAATGTTATTTATGAGAAAATTATTAAAAATAAGTAATATCTACAATTTTTCAAACGTAGATAAACTCAGTACATTTCCCAAAACAGATAATGTTTTTCTTTCTTTATTTTTTAAATGAGAATTACAGAAATTCCTCTTAGCTACGTTATCACTCACACAAAAATAAAAATTCAAGGTATGTTTCCAAGGTAGAAACTGCTGAACAAAAGATAGGTTTTTCTGGCATGGTATGGCTGTTTTATGCCATAATCTGTTCCTAATTTAACTCAGCTGTCTCAGGGAAGATCATTATAACTGAAAAGTGATCCTCTGGTAGCAAAGAGCTGGGGAAAAAGAGGTACATTTCTGTATTATGAAGGTGATTTGGGGAGTGTCTAAAGACATTATATAAGACATCCTGAGTAATTGTAGATCCTATAAAAATGGACTTGGTATGGATCAAAGAGAAAGGAACTAAAAGGAAAAACTAATCTAGGTTAAGAGCAGAAAAGGTAACTACATATATATTCTCAAAAGAGGAAGTAATGTCCAAACAAGGCAAATTTAATAAAATACAAACTCTGGCAAGTTAAATGTAAATCCTCAATGAAGCAAACTAAAGGAAAGTCTGAAGAGCAACATATCAAAGGCATAAAAGCTAACAATAAAATGATCTTCCAAAATACATCAGAGGAGATGATCAAAGCATAAAAGGAGCATCAAGGAAGGTAGACCACAAAAGCAGAGTGAACTATTTATATCTGGGTTCACTAGAGAAGTGTCAGTGAGATTTTATTACTTGCAGATGAGCTATCCTAAACTGAATCAGTGCTAGAACAAACTGATACACCAAACATTGCCAAATTTCTAAGAGCGGATGATATTTGACTGCTAAGTTCCAGGGGAATACGATTAGGATGTTGTTAAAGAAATAGTTATTGAGCATATTCTACAGTTTAACTCAGCAAGAGATAGAGAAGGCAAGAAAAGCAGTTCCCGTTTTGGAAACCACAGGAGGTACAGTAAGTCTGTATTGCAAAATTGAAAGCAGCTACAATCAGTGATGGAATTAGTAGGAATTTAGGTATCAGTCATTTGGGTAAGAGATAGGTCTTACTTATAAACATGGCAAGCCTTTCAAATTTATTAGAAGATTCTGAAGGAAATTAGGGAAGAGGGATCAAGTGATTTCTTTCTGCAAAGGCTTTCCAACATTTGATCCAAGTGCTTGGAAGAACCTAGGATTGTTAGGAGAAGGTCCTTTCATAGATTAACAATACATCAAAAGCAGGAAATGCATAATAATATGGGTGAATTTTTACCACGGATGAATTCTCCAGAGCATCTCAAAAAGACTAGGCAGACTACAGGAAGAGTTAGGTGTTAATGTTTGTTGATAACTCCAAATTGCCAATACTACTCAACTCTAAGGTCCAGAACTGCATTTCTGTATGGAAAAGAAGGCAAACAACACAAACACAGAATACACAAAACAAGGGAGGACATCTTTAACTGTTTTAACAGTGATGGCTATGACTGAGAGCTTGGAGTTAATGGCAGAGGAGCAGAAAGCCACAGAAACAAAACATCCCCAGTATTAGATCCTGTGTAAATTCACAATGTGCCCAGCACCCGGCGTCCTGCATGCAGCCCTTACTCCATCCCAAAGAAACTACAAAAAGCACAGAGAGGAGCAAAAAATCAGCAAAGGTAAGAAATTATTTTCATACCAGCAGGAATACAGAGTCTTGAGAAGCTCAAGACTTTAAAACCAGATATGCGTCAAAGATTATGAATAAGAAAAGAGGTGGTTTTGTTTCTCACAGTACAAGACCTACAGGTTTCCCAGGCATTTTATTGGTTAATAAGTAAAAGCAGAGTGATGTCTGATGAGGCTGTGGGATTCACTACCCAAGAGCCAGAGGTGTAAGCTGTTTCAAAAAGGTTTTGGAAGGTTTATGCCTGTGTATGCATCCTTGAGGCTTTTACACAGGATGGGTCAGATATAGGAGTTGAGATCTATCAACTCACCAGGGTAAGGCTGGCTCTCAATATCCTCTACTCCTGATTCTCTTCCTTATGCACCCACCACCAAAGGATGAGGAGAAGGTGGGCAAGATAAGGGTGCAAGCTGACCTGGGGAAGCTGTTCTGCAGCTCCTGAGCCTGGAGAGGATTGTAAACCCAGTGGGGTGCTGTGTACTCAGCACAGCTGAGGTAGACATCCAAATACTGAAATACCAAATAAAACTTTATGAGTTAATAGACAAATATGGCAAGTGCCCTAAATGATAGTTAGCTGTACCCCATGTTTCAACCATTTGCTCTAGTATATAATATAATGCAATTTGACTGAAACTGCAACTGGTAGCTCTGTAACACTAAGAGTAAAAATTATATTTTGTTTTCATTTCCATTTGAGTAAAATATATGCTCAGCTGAACCAGAGCCATGAAGTCAAATTCTGATAAATGTCATTCTCAAGAATTACTGCTTCCTGTAAAAATAGTAAGTGCAAGAGATCTCTCTCCACACCCTTTTCTTTTTCCATTTTAAGAAGAAACATACAGAAGCTCCAAGGTATCAGGGACAGCGGCGTACTGAATATCTTCCCAGCACGATTTCTGAAACAGATGTCTGGCCAAAGCAAAATTCTAATCAGCTAAATCTGTATCTCACATAGGGAATAAACAGTTATCAACACACAAATGTTCTGGTAGTTAGAAATGTTTTATAGAGCATGCCTGGTCCTTTAATTGCATCTCTATTTAAATCCCCGTTAGCACCATACATGTTTTTTTTTCTATCCACAAACTCTTTTTTCTATATCTGTACTCTTCCAAAGTCTATAATTGAGATTCAATTGGACCTTAAGATGCAGAGTTATGCTTTGGTAAAATAAAACACCAAAAATGTAGCAGCTTTTCACGTTTTTCTTCATTTACCCTGCCAGAGAAAATCAAGTAAAAAAATAATCGGCACTGTCACTTGAAGAAAAGAGAGTAAGAGAGAAGAAAGAAACAAAAATACTTTATATGGGCCTTAGCCAGGAGCATTTTATCCATCAGTGGTAAATGAGTCAGATATGAGTTGGCCAGGAAAAGAGCTGCTTTACCCAAAATCAGAGTTTAAAGTGAGTCATCTCACTCCAACACCAATATATCCTCCAACATAACTAGGCCAAGCTTCCCGCAAAGAGACTCTTGCTGCTGCTCTTCATCTGGAGGCCTGACCATCCAGAGCTGAAGTTGACAGGATCTCTGCCATCGAATCAGTGAAGCAGCCTTAGAGTTGCAGGCCAGAACTATCAGCCTGGCTGACCGTGGTGGGAATTAAGAGGAAGCAAGTTGACTCCTTGTGCAATGAAGGAACCCTTCAGGCTGCCCCGTCAGCCGCAGTGTCTCCTGTTCTGCTCCCACCCTACCTGTCACAAACAACTTTCCCAATTGAACACTCAATGCAAAAGCTTGCAACAGGTCTTCAGAAGGTGACCCCATCTATACCATCAATAGGAGGAAGGGCACACCTTCTAACAGAGCTAGAGACCCCACATGACTCCTCACATCCCTGCTGCCCTCTGTTTGCCATAGCAAATGGCTGGAGAAGGGGCATTGAATGCACGGTCCTTTACTACAACAAACATTAAAAAAGTGAAATAGCAAAGTTGAACTCATCTCTACATTACTGCTCTTCGTGTTGGTATGTACCTAAAAAAGGGATGGTGTGCTTATGTGAAATGAAGCAAATTATACAGAACCCAAAGCATGCAATGTCACAGACTCACTCCCTGGACATTCCATGATGGATTTTCATTTACACTCAAAGTGCAGACAGGTCCTCTCAGGTCTCCCCACAGTTGAGGACCCTTGAAATCTAACTTTAAGGGTGATCATTTTGATTCCATATTGCTCCTTACATTCTCCAGGAAGAAAACAAGGAAAATGATGCTCAGAAGCCTCAGAAAACCTAACTATCAATTTTGGTCCAGTGGGGCAGCATTTTACTTGTCCTGTCACTCTCTGATGGCAACTTGACTTCATGTGACTTCTTTGAGGGTTACAAATGTAGAAAGAGATTTCAGGACACATATGTGCATAGGCTTTTTTTTTTGTGCTGCTGACAAATGTCTGCAGCACCACAGAAGATATTCCAAACGAAGTCATTTTTCCACAAAACAATTCATCACAATGGATTCATCCCACCAAGAGTCCAGAACTGATGAAGTGTAATGAATCTGGCAGCCACATGAATTCCGCTTGTGTGCATTTCAGTACATCCATTTTTTTCCCATGTTTCTCAGCACTGCCCTGAAATTCTGTTTTCAGAACGGGTGGAAACTGTCACAGGTTATCAGTTGGTAGGTAATAAGTACATTAATTAAGTGCAGTGTTAGTCAAAGGGTTATTTTGTTCAAATCATGTAGGAGTAGCAGTTGCTCTTGTAGTTGTAGCTGTAGTTTTGAGTGGAGGCACATAACAAATAAAATTTTTGGTTATTCTCAACAGTGTAAAAATACACAAAATTAACCATGCCCTTTTCCAGACAATTTAAAGCTTTAATTTGCTTGACTGCATTATTTCCAATACTTAACTAAAATTATTTATGTTTCAGAGCTATGCACACACAAGTGGGAATTTTTCTGTCCCTAGCTAGCAGAAGTGTCTTGTAACTGTCAGAAACTTATATGAAAAACTACATTATTCCTTAGCTGAGCACTGATCCAACACAAATCTAAAATACATCTTGTGCTCATCATGGATTCTTTTCTAAGCTTTTATGAAGTTGTCTGCAATAATCCTAGCACAAGAATAGCCATGGCATATTAAAATATAATTACAATTGGAAAGGTAATTATGAAAATACTGTGAACTTTACTAGCTAGCTCTACTCCCTGTGTGTCCCTTTGAGCCATGCCTCAATTCTTTGACAGATGAGTGCTGCCACTGCTGTGAGGGATCTTCACTCCCAAACATATCCATAGCTTTGAGCATTGCACTAGTCTCCCGGGTGCCTATCAGCTCAGTTCTGATTAAAAGACACAACATAGGAGGAAGGAACTGAAGCAACTAAGAAAGGAACCATGGATCTTTCTGGCTCCACTCCCAACACTGCTGTCTCTACCCACAGCTCCCTCCTTTCTCCACTGTTGTTCCACAGCCTGATGAGCTGATGAGTCTCCTTATAAGGCTTTTTGCATCTTTCCTCCTCCCTCCCCTGTTTTCTGTGTGTGATGGAACCCAAGCAGTTCCATTACATTTTGTGTCTTTCTCTACTGGCGAAGACCAGGAATGTTTGTCCTCAACACAAAAAAATAGGAAACTCCAAAAACTTCTGCAGTGGCTTTTCTGATTATAGATGAGACAATATTCAGTGGCTACTGAGTTTTTTTCATGTGTAATTTGGAAAACACACAATAGCATTTACTGCATCATTTTCTTAATTTGGAAAAGATCTTCATTAATGTAAAAAGCAGATGACAAGCTGGAAAAACCAGCATTCTCATTCTTTGCCGGTGTACCGTCATCCTAGTACATAGGAAATGTTGGCCCGAATCCTTGTCAGGATTGCTTTAAGTTTTATACTGGCACTGTTCACATTTCTTCCAGGGAAATAACTTTTAATGCCTAATACTACTTAATAACTATTTGTCCATCATTATTAAATTTATCTGACTGTTTGTTGAATGCTTTCCTAGAAAATTAAAACCAAAAAAGATTTGAAAAGCTTCTAATGAGAAGAATGTGGTTGATTACACTCGACCATGTCTATTAACCTCATATGGATATTACACTTTTTATGCAGTAGCAACAATTAGACATGGGAAGAAAACAGGGTTCTTGTACTAATCATGAACTTTAGTACAAAAATAGAGATACCAAACATAAAAAACTGCTAGCATAAAATATCTCTGCTTCCAGTGGCTGAGAGAACTGAAATCCAGAGACGAAAAATTCCAGGTATCTCAATTAGCAGATAGTTTTGAAACAACCCTTAGTCTTCATTTTTACTTTGTTTTACTTGGCTGGAGCAAAAGCCTTGTCCTCTGCAATAATTTCATGCACTTACCTGCTGCCTTCCTGAGGAACACACTGCTCAACATCCACTGAAAGAGAGGCCATAGCAGATACTGTTTCTGTCTCCTCCCTCTCTTGCTTCTGAGACTCAGCCAGAGCAGAATCCACTGGCACAGAGTATGGCTCCACTGACTTCCAGTACTTGCCTAAGGAAAACACACATAATAATTTATGGGAATTTTAGCTAGCATGGTGGTACAAGAACAGTAATCACTTAGTTCAACACTGAGTGATTATAATTTAAAATCACTGTGGTGTAAGCAGTACAGTTGAAATTTCAGACTGCAGTGAAGAGGTCTATTTCTGAACCTGAGAATGCCAAGTTGGAAAGTGCTTTCATTCCAAGAGCTGTGTCACACCCTTCCCCAGAAGGTAATAAACTGGAGGAGTAACATACAGACTAATGAACACAGACTGTCAGGAACGCTGTTGGCTTTATCTACTCAAGGTGATGGGAGTTCAGAGAGGGTTAATAACTAGAAGCTCTGATATGGCACACAGTTGATGCAGAGACAGCAAAATGTAGAAAAATGTATATATTGTTGTACAAAGTGCTCACACTGTCTTGAGAAGGAAAGAAGTCAGAAATGCCAGCTCAGACTAAAGTGTGTTGCCAGAACAATCAGGTTTGTTAGTCCTGGATGTTCTTTCTCCTCCAACCTCAGGGCGTATTCTAGAACAATAATTTAGTTAAAACTTTCATATATGAACTGGCTGTTGCTGGAAAGCTGCCAGGTATCATAAGGGATAGAGCTTTCTGGTCTGCTATGTAAAAATACAGCAGTGGATTAAAAGCATGAGTATTTTCAGATTTCTGCCTTCAACAGAAGAAGCTCATCAAGCAACGCAAAAAATAATGGCAAGTGACTCATCCTAAACATATAAAATGATCTGCTACTGCACAGCTATTAAGAAATGTTTGATTATTGGAAACCACATGAACAAGTAGGGATTTACATATATATTTCTTAACAGTCCAGTAAAACACTGAGCACTCACTAATTGCCAGGTGGAAGACACCTGGGAATTAGGAGCTTTGGGAAGTCTGGAAGCTCTGGACCAGAGCTTACTCAGTGTTTAGCAAGAAGCTTTCACCAGCTGCTGCAGAGGTTGGATCAGGGTACTTATCTGGGAATTAGACGGAGGGTTTCAACAGCTGTGAAAGAGAGGGGATCAAGCAGGGGACCTTTCCAAGGACTAAAAGGAGAGTTTTGGCAGCTGGGCAGCAGGCTGAGCTGAGGTGCTTATCCAGAGGGTAGCTGGAGGCTTTGACAGCTGGGAGGCCAGGCCAGCAGTGGTGCTGCCTGTGCTTCAGAAAGGCTGCTGAAAACTCCCTCTTTGGTAACACAGCTCTCAACACAGTTTCAGGCTTTTGGAAGGATGAACTTTTCCCTCCAGTGAGAAAGCAGCTGTCAATAAAGTCTGTAAATGTCTTTATTCAAAAATATCATTGCAAGATGAAAGCTCAAGCCAATCTTCAAGAACAACCAGTGAGCATGGCCAGAGTGTTTCTTTGAACTCTAATAGTGTGCACGTTTGAGTAGTTAGCAGAATCTTTAAATAACGGGGACCTTCTGGGGATAAAATGTAAAGTGTATTAAGTATCCTACAAAGTTGAGATTAAGTGTTAGGAGGTTGGCTTTGCTCCAAAAACATGAAAGACAGAGCTAAAAGTTATGTACATAACAGTAGGCTGAATGATTGGAGCCTGGCAAATTTTATAAAAACAAGACAAAAATATTCTCTATTATTACTGTGCTCAGAGACCATAGTCTCTATTCATTAAAAAATACACTAAAAACAAACAAAAAAGTTATATGAGCATTCCACAATGTTCTCACAGATCCTATGTGCAAAAGTCAGTCTTTGCAATATGCACCCAATTCAAACCCTATAATTTATGAGCTAAATGTTCACAGAGTGGGTGGGGTTTTTGTTGCAGAAACAGATGTGCAAGAAAATCAAATCTGTTGGCATGGGAATAATACCCCCTCTTGCCTATAAAAGAAATGAACCCATGTTCACTGCTGGAGTTTTCAAGGGCTTTTATTCATAAAATAAAATATTAGTACCCAGCTACCACTGTGTTGCTCTCCTGCAGCAACAATAAAACAGCATCAGTGAGGATTGCTACATCACATTCGTTCATTCACACACAGGCTTGCACACCAGCTGTCCCCTGAATCCTGACTGTCTTGTAACATTAAAACTCAGGGCCAATTCAAGCATATTAGCGGGCTCTTTGCGCCCATTTAACTGCCCTTCACTCCCAAGCGCTTGGTGGTTTTCTTTGTCCCCCCACATTGAGAGTTGTGTTATGAGAGGGACTTCAGCGATAGAGGGAGTGGAGTCAGGCCAGGAGGCAGGTGGCAGCCCATATACTGCAGTGGAGGGTCCTGAGGAAAGGAACTACACAGCAGGGTGTTTGTGGTTTGTGGGGGGAAATGTTTAAGCAGTCACAATTAGAAATAGCATCCGGGAAGCAGCAGGTACCTCATGCAAAGAGTGCTCTGTGATGCTTGTGAAAAAGCAATAATAGGTTTTTCTTTAAAATGAGAAAACAGTACTTTATAAACACCTTGGGTGAGCAGAAGAGCTTTGCAAGTTTGTTTTTTTTTATATCCAGGACAATATTTATTTGCTGTACACAAAACACACAGGCCTTGAATGTGTGTTCAGCCAAAAGATTTGCGAAGAATTATGGAATGGGGAGGCAATCACAGCATGCAGCTGCAAAGGAGCTTTATTAGGAGGTATGCTGTGGGTTGACGATTAAAAGAAGTCAAAAAGCATTGGCTTCAAACCACTCCAGTCTCTGAAAATGCCATTTCTACTGTGCTCTACTGGAATGTGAAATTCTACCAGAGCTGTTACATTCATTGAGAAGAACTTGGTGGAGCTCAAGGGAAAGAATGAAGCATACTGCTGGTTTCATTCATACAAAACTTGAGCAATCATGGATTGCAAGAAAAAAAAAAACAAAACAATGAAACCAAATCAGTCTTCTAGGTGTGCTTTGGCTTTCAGCTTGAAAATGTGCTTAAGCCTCCCTCAAAGCCTCCCTCAAAGATTTGTGTGAACATATTACCCGGAAATAATAAAAGGGGATGTTTCTGTCACTCCTACAGTCATTTGAATTGCCTTTCATAGATTTGGGCATGCCATACCATGGCTTACTTGAGAAACAATGTTTGGGGTTGGTATTCTGCTATTGAACAGGATTGTTTAGAAATAGCCTATTACATGGATGTCGGAACTACTAATTCCAAACGTATTACATTTTCAAAGGAGCTTTGGATCCCTGTCAATACAAAACATTCATAGAAATTCTATTCTAGTTAGAAAAAAAAAGTTATCTCTTAGTTTCTAAGTATTGTAGCTTCAAGGTTTTGCAAAAAGCATAGAAGAGGGGCTTATTTGGTCTAAAATATTGCTAATATTCATTACGAAAGATGGATCACAGAAATACAAAACCAACATCCAAAGGCAATGTAATGATCCAAACAAATAAAGCTTTCTCAATACCTCTTGAGGTGCTACTCAACAGCCTAATGCTCTCCAGCCTTCCTAACTCTCTAAAATATTGAACTTACTTCTCTTAGATCTAAATATGCATCACAAAGTTGCACAGAACTTCCTCATGGCTCCTTTCTGTCATCCAAGCATATTCCTTTCTAATACTTGGTCTCTCTCTAGAAAAAATGAGGTAAATGTAACTTTTTAGGTAGTTGCAAGAAAAGGCAGAATGTTGTATTTAAATTAGTCCAAACCCCGAGCAGCGTGACTAAGGTTTTAGAACAGCCCACTGGACTGCACGACCATACCAGTTCAGCTGAAACCTAATTGTGGCAAAATCAAGTCATTCTGCAGAGCTCTGGACTATGTTCTCAGATTTACACTATATATTTGTTCCTAAATCCATACCTTCTCTCTCAACAGCCACCATTTTTGTGTATTCCTACTCTTCTGTTTGTCTGTTTCTCAATTCACCCTTTTTTTGGTTTCAGATCCATTTTCCATTACATCCAAGTTTCACTTCAAATGGAATTCAATCTCTGTTACTTGTGTCTGTTGTCTGTCTGTAGCATTCTGCCCTTATTATCATTTGCAAATCTGCTCTATCTTGCACAGTATATGAATCTCCTTAACCTGCTGAGTCCTTCCAGATCATTAACAGACTATGAACAGGGAATTTTTACTTATGAGCTACCCAAGAAAACAGCACAAAAGACTTATTGGAATATATTATATACAGTTGATTTAATTAGAGCTTTTCCATATCTTGGTGTCTACTGGATAGGCATGATGAATTATATATCTAAAATGAATTTTCTTTGTCACTTTGCAACTAAAATCAGATTGAGAAGTACTCCATGAACAGTGAATTGGGCTTGGTGTGCCTTTTAAAAACTGCATTTTTTTAATGTAGATGAATCCCAACCATTTGTGGTTCATCTCAAATGAAGGAAAACATTTGTTATTCATTTGTTATTCTAAAGGAGCCAGCAAACAGCAGAAGTCAGGAAGCTCCCACTGGTTCAGAAAAATGGCAGAGACCAGAAGATGAGAGAATTTAAGGGATGTGTGCTCAGCTGGATTAAAGCAATTGATGGCATAAAGTTCTTCAGTAAGCAAATGCCCTAAAGCATCTGAGTAGTTAAGGGTCAGAGCACACAAGTGAAGCAATAACGTACCCTCTCTCTCTGAAACAATAAAATAATGTAATTTTTAGCACTGCTCCATAGATCAGTGCCCATTAAAGCTTTTTAGCTTTACCTCAAGCTCCTGTGAATCCCAAAGTCACTAACTGCAAAAACAGAATCTAAACACACTATCTGTTAGAGCTCTAATTTATCTGTCTGTTCCTGTCCCTCACTGACAAACACCTATTTCATCCAAGCTGCTCTAGAATGAAAATATTTGGGAATATTCAGGAATCAGAAATGCTTAAATAATTGTAATAGGTTACTTTTTCAAGGCTAAATACACGGCAGAAACAAAGAAATGCTGAAGAAACAAAAATAATAATAATAAAAAATATTTGACACACCATGTCAATTTATACATAAAACATTTCCCCACTCTTTTCTCTGAAACAATAATGTCTATGACATTAATTAATAACAAAAAATAACCCCAAGCCCACTAACCCACCAACTCAAACTGAGAAACATACTTTGAATTTCAGTGGTCTTTTTTAAAGAAGCTATTGCATTCATATTGGGGATTTGGTGCACAATATCTTCCGGGAGAGGCTCCAGCTGAAAGAATAGAATAGAATAATATAAATAGTCAATAATCCACAGAGACATAAAACAAACTGAAACAATCTAATCCTCAGGAAAATCTCAGCCCAAGAACTGGTTAATACATTGCTGGTATCAGTTCTAAATGTATAGTCATGATTTTGTTTTTTGTTTTCCAGCCATGTAATTGAATTCCAAGGGGCTTTTCTATTGGCTGCAAGACTAATCTATGGAGTCTCTGAAGCAGGTGCACGTCTGTGTATTATTCATTAAAAAATTCTAGTTATTTGTGTAATTTTTGTAGGTTCCTCACAAACCAAATTCCAATGCGTCTGTATACGCAGCTGGGCACTCCAAACAAAACCTTGCTGAAGCTGCACTGGAACCCAAGTGTGCACTCTGTTATCTTTATTTTCCTGCTGCTATTTCATCTAACCATATTACACATTTTAAGGTTTGTGGCGGAAAACCATAAAACACATCTGCTTTTACTAGGTTAACATTAATTTCAAATAAGGTAAATAAAAAATGGTTATGCAGATTAGCAGTATATTTCCCTAAGTAAGTTTTTTACAGAATCAGCTGCATTTTAATTTGCTAGTTTTAATTGTATATTCTTGGAATAGGACTGCAGTAGGAGAAAGAAGTGTTCAGTCATCGAGTAGTTATTTTTGCCTTGCAGTGGATAAATATAAAAAAATCAATTGTATTTTGTATGTTACCCACATGTGCTTTTTTGTCCACCTTCCACACATTTTCTCATAGGAAAAAAGGGTAAAAAAGTTGTCTGGGCTAAATTTTTCTCCTTGCGCTATAATAACTATATTGTCCTTGAACTAAGCTAAGAGTCATGAAGCTCTTCTACTTCCCCATGTAAACTGCCATGGCTGGGTGTGCAGGCTTGCATCCTGAGGAGCAGCAACTGTGTAAAGGTGGACAAAAAAGAGCAATCTCAACACCAATCTCCTCTCTAAAGCTAAGGAAGTTCAACCACCGTTGACAGGAGACATCTGTACTGCAGACAAAACTCCTTTCTTTAGTATGCCTGGGTCTATTTTAAACTAGGTCAAGTGAAGCCCACCCAAAGAGCTTCCTTTGTGAAGTTAATAGTTCAGTAGCCATCATATACTGTCCTCCAGCTTGCTACTGCTGCACCAGCTAGATAAAATCAACTTTGATCCCAGCACACATATTGGGAAGTAACTGCAGTGTGGATACTCCCTCAGTGGTGCTATTTTAAGCAAGCTCAGCTACAAATCCCAAAACTTCTGGGATCCTGCCACTACAATCAGCAGTGAGTGTCTGTCAGCGATAAAGACATTGCAAATATCACCAGTCCTTCGGAGTCTTGGTAACTAAAATGAATAGGTCTGTTCATGTCGTTATTTCCTTAGAAGCCCATATGGGATTGCAGCTGGAAGATTTTCTTCTGGCTAGAAACAATAGCACTATGTTTTGTTTTCAAATAGAATAAATCAGTCCATTCTGCTCAGTGATCAAGTATGCAGAGAAGTGCTGGTTGGACCTGAATGGGTCCCAGTGCTACTTGGTTAAAAAGAGGCCAAAGTGCAAAGAAAGATTGTTCCTATCTAGTATGTATCGTGGATTAGCACAAAGACAGAAATTACAATACAAATAATATTTCAGATATTTCTGCAATCCTTGAACCACATCTACTTTATCATCTTCATAGGTGGCTCTGTTTGGTAAGTCTTTAAGGTGCCTAGGGGGAAACTGTATATTTATGAAAATGCCAACCAACAGATCAAGCTTTACAGATTTTAGAACAATAATCCATATAATAACCTTAATAATCCATACCTTGAGTTATGCAGATAAATAGCATTTTTTTTATCACTCGTCATTTTCAGTTTAAAGTAATCTATCATTTGGCCAGGAAGAATACAAAAACCTGACGTTCTGTTTGGTCATGCTGGGTGCAGGAACACATAAGGGGCAGCAAAGAGTAGTTTAAGGTTCTGTTTCATCAATTTCCTAATTCCTAAGGCTTTGATGACCAATTCACTTCCCTGAAACAGAACAAAATAGCTCCAGGCCACAGCAGTAGGAATAATAGTAAAAGGTAAGGAATTGCCAGACTGCAATGTATGAGAGCTGTGTCTTGATTTGCCCTTTGAGCATAAGATTCTTTAGGCAGACCTTTGTACTAATTATATGCAGACCCTTTGTACTAATTATTTAGATGGGAATAACTAACATAGAGACAGTTAGAGGAGATTTTCCATCGAAAGGTGGATATTTTATTGCCCTCCTTAAAGATGGATTTTTGCAAGAGCCAAAATCCAAAAGGTTTGATTTTCCCTTATATATCAGAGCTACCTCTTCATTTAAGAGCATAGAAGTTTTTTAAAACAAGTAGGCTGCATCTGAATATCTAGATATATCAGGTGAATATTTAGAAATGGCATATGTGTTTTTAGAAGTCAGCGTAAGCTGATGAATTCTTCAAAGAAGAAAAAGGGAAAAACATCCAACATCTATTCCAATCATTACTCCATCTGTTAGCACTACTAACAGTTTTGTAGGTGATGTGAGTATAATGGCCATGTTTGATCATTTCCTTAAGTCTTTTTTTTCCACAAAACTTTCATTTTATACTCCAAGCTTGGCTGAGGCAGGTTCCTAAGCCTTTCTGTCTCCTCATCCTTAAGTACAGCCCAATAGACCTTGGACCCTCTTCCATATCAGAGAAATTTCATCAGGCTCCACAAGTGAGTTCATTCCATCATATATCCTGCTTAGCCCAAAATGAAGTTCCAATACAAAAATCACTGCAGAATAAAGCCAGTGGGTTAGGGTAGCTATTTCTATACCCTTTGAAATGAGACTGTCTGCATTCAAAAGGAGGATTCTTTCGGTAGTTACCCACTGGTTGCATACAACTGTACAGACACAAAGGTGTCCCTGGAAAATATAGCAGTTAGACCAAATACTGAACAAAAGAAATTACCCTACCCCGGCATACATGGCACCATCACCTTCCCTCCTACACTTACTGGCATTCATGTCATGAAGTCTATTAAATCTGGAGGCTAACAGAAAAGAAGCTGAAAAGAGCACTGGAAACACACCATCAGGAAAGAAATCTTTCAGAGAAGAACAGCTCAAGTCTGCAGAAATAACCAAACCACTGGAGAGACTGTTTGGACTAGACACAAAGGGTCACATTTTCAAAGCTTTTACATGGCTGAATTGGGCTTTTGTGTCCAAAGCAGAAGATTAATGTAGAAACCGAGCTCACTAATCATTTTCAAAATAGGAAAAACAATGTAAATGGGCAAAAAAAAAAATCACTTGGTATGCCAAAATCTGCCAGAGGCATACCAGCAAATGTTTGAAGAAGGAATTAATGATGGAAATTTCATGTGCCCAGAAAGGGATCTGCATTGATCCTTGGGAACATGGAGAGAATCTGAAACTACAGCAGTCTGTATTGAGCTGAAAATTCTAGCAATATCCGTGTTGTCTTTAGCACTGTCATGTTTTGAAGTACCTAGATTAGCTTCAATGAAGAATGTTGCAGAGTGCAATTAGATTACTGACAAGTGAGGCAAGTGTAAGCAGAAGATAAGGAGCACAGAGAGTCTGCCAGAAGCAGAGGAAGGGGAAGAGGCAGGCAGGCTCCTCAAGGATGCCAAGGCTCCAGGGAGAAGAATCACAACCCCCTTTTCTTGGTTACACTATGTAAAAAACCTATCAGCATAAGGACTGAGCGTTGTGACTCTTAATGTTGCCTATGATTATAGAAGAGTAAGTTCAAAGATCTCACAGGTCCTCTTATATTATGTGTTCCTATATTAGCAATCTTCTCAGAGTTCCTGCACACTCTCTTTACCTGTAAGCGCTTCAGACAGGTATTTTTGTGATCAAGGGTTACAATGCAGTAAATAAGCAAATCAGATTTCATCAGAGAACAAGTTCAAAGACATAAAGGGTCATTAGGGTCATTAGCACCTGCCAGTCCCTGAAAACCAAGTGATACCTTCGAATTATGTAACTTTGGAAGCAGAATATTCTGTGCTTCCTTGGCCAAACCACTTCCTGACTACTACTTCCCACCTTGGGAACTTTGATGTCACCATGCTGACCTCTGGAACACACATTGCTCCAGTTTCCTATCCCATCCAGATCTCTATTTCTAGACTCTGGGTTTATGCAAGCAGCAGCTGACAGGTGTTTTAGACTCAGTGTTAATTATTTTATAGTACTAGAGTTAGATTAACAATGAGGATGTGAGATTGTGAGCACCTTTACCATGTAATTTAAAATTGATCTCAGGCCATATTCACTTCCATGAATATTTTCATTTTGGAGAGAGAAATGATTACCTGTTCTGGTAAATAACCCCTTTTAACGCCCTCTTGGCAGAGCTCACTGACTAGCTGGCAAGCAGCCCCAGATTGACACTGAACTCCACAAAGGAGAAAATGCCAACTTTTCATCATCAGCAGGAAGGCTGGAGAGTACAAGCTTTCCACTTAAATTACCATCCCCTCCTAAATGCCAGCTCAACAGATTGCAAGAAAGAAGTGCATACTTCACACTCTGCAAGAAAATTGTCCGGTGTAAGTTTTCAAGCATGCTTGGGAGCCAACCAATCACAATGTTTTGTCAAATTCTGCTTGAGACTGAAATTCAAGCCAGAAGAATATTTACTAGAAGATGTTAAATTTAGTCGCTTAAAAATGTTTTTACATTCGGGGCCAAATTCAGCCTTGGCCGCCAGAGTCAATGAGAACAGACGCGCATCCTCTCTGCGCCTTTACTGCAGGGTCCCGCTGGGCAAAGACACTGAGGGCTGCACTCCTCTGCTTCCTTTGTGCAGAGAAGAGCATGACCCCATCTGAGACTAATTATCACTTGTTACAGACCACAGAAAACTGCTGTGCCACGGGGAGCTGAGAGACACTGCCCAAACCTGCAGGCAGATCAGAGGGACCATGACGTTAGACTGACTTCTGCATTCCGTGGAGATATCACACCTGGCTGCTTTAAAAGGGATGGGGATGAAGAAAGAACTAAATCCTTTGGTTTTGGCTCAAAGAGTTTTGAAAGAATACTTTCCTACTCCTTCTGGCTGCAGAAGAACCCCTATATTAATGCAGTTACGTTGGAAATAAAACCTAGGGTTTAGAATACTGGACTAAAGGAATGCCCATGCCCAAGGATTTTTTAAATCCAAGTAGTGTCTCTTCAAAAATAATGTGGAGGAAAGAAAGCAGAACACATACCCTTACTTCTCTAGAGCAGCATTACTCACCACCACCAGGGACCAAAAGTCATAGGAGAGCTCTTTATAGCACCAAAGCTAGGATGGACAAAATAATGTGGAATTTCCACACTCCACAATGAAGATTTTGGAGAAAAATCTCAATATTCAACCTAATTTTCACAGACTTGGAATAAAATATATATTTCAATATTCAAAGGTTTTCTTAATTGAAGTAATACGTATATCTATATACACTTTAAAAATGAGTTTTGAAATCTATATAACCAATTTTTGAAAAACTGTAGAATCTTTTAAAGAGTGTCACAATTAGTGAAATAATTAAATTTTCAACACACATATCATAATCTCAGAAAGGATTAAGAGCAATGATTCTTCTGGAATTATCTGAATCCATCTTTTCCCTTGTTTTGACAGATGCTCTTTTAATGGACCAGTTCTCAAATCATGTTGAGAAAATTCAGGGATATTTTAAGGCAACTGATGGTCATCTTGCTTTTTCACCTTCCAGAAGGTTTTCCATGTTTACATTTTGGATTTCAAGGGAACCCAGCTGCTTAATCTCTTCTCACCTCTTAGGAAGATTTCCTTCCAAGGAGATAACCTACAGTGCGTCTAATTAGGTCTGCAAATGGTCAAATGGATTTTTCTCAAAGTGACATGGAAACTTTCTGCTTGTAAACAGCAACATGGAGACAAAAATCTAAGACATCAAGATATTTTAAAAATAATTTTACATGTAAATTTTCTAATTAAGATTGATCTTTATAAAGTTTATCCTTAATTCTATAATTTCTTTTTTAGTTTGTTTATTATTTAAGAAGGTATTCACAAGCCAAACCAAACTGAGCCATTTCAGATACCATAGGGTGTGTTGCCTGCTTTCCACTTGCTGTCATAAAGGGTGTGGATCACCTCAAAATTCTGTTACTTATACCAGACCTTCCATGCTCAAATTATTTAAAGAAGATTAATTTCCTAGAGTCTTCATTCACTTTTTTCTAAGAGAAGAGGGAGAAGTTATTTTACTACACAGATCATTAAGCTATAATCCATGTATTAATTAAAATGTATCTATTTTGGATGTCAAGCTGTTTTCCTTCTTGATTCTCTGAGAGAAACTAAGAAAAGAAGGAGTTTTGCACTTGTAAATTTAATGTTACCTCTTAGGTAACATGTCTGACCAGCACTCCCTGAAAGTTGAAAGTTGTGGCTAGTTTTAGAATATTTTTTAAGTGTTATTCTGTTGGTAATAGGACACATGAAGCACTAAACTTCTGTATTAAAATGTCCTGGCCAAAAACAACAAAAGAAAAGAAAAAGTTTTCAAAAAGCTCTGCAAAATATTTATGAATTCTAATCTTCAGCACATGAATAAATACATTTGACAAACTGCAGGTTACCTCACAAAGGCTTTTCCCAACCTTTCTAATTTGAGTTCAAATACATGTGTAGTGTTTAGAACTGCAGTTAATCTTGCCAGTGTTTTTAAACTAGGGGTGCTGCATATTCCATTATTTGTAAAAGTGAAAGGCAGATAATAAGTTATAATTGTCCTATTAATCACCTGTAAAGAATTGCATTCAGAGAAGAATGCATCCTCAAATTATACTAATTGGTTCTTTAAAGAAAAAAAAAAATCCGTCCTTGGCAGAACATGCTTGGATTTGCTGTGCAAGTTCATGAATAGTATGTGGAAATCAAGCAGTGTATATACAAGCTGTGGGCCACGTGGTGCATATTGCCATCAATCTATTTCTAACTGCTAACTAGGTATCAGACTCTCTCATTAGCGTCTGCTCCTTGGAAACACCTTTACTTATACTTCTAAGCCAATGTTGGTTTCTTGTGGTACTCCTGGTAGCAACATCCTCTCTGGAGTACTTTTCTTCACAGCCATAGCATGCTTTGTCTTTGAAATTCTGCTGCACCAAACCACTCGATGCACATCCCAGAAGACAATGTTGTTAGCAAAATGACATTGGAAAAATGCTTATTGTCTGAGATGTTTCAAATTATTAAGGACTGTGTTCTTCTACACACAAATTAAAAACGACTGCATGGGGATTTTGTATTCATTCTCATTCAGTGATAGCAGAAATAATAGTGGGTTTGATACAGCGGTAAAACAAAATAAGGCAGTTTCCATAAATGGGTAGCACCACCAAATGGTCATAACCAGATCGAGGGACCCAGGCACCCACACAGAGGAGGATACATTGCACCATCAGCACAGAACCATTCACATTCATCCCATAAGGATGAAAACTTCAGGGAATGGGTTTAGAAATGCTATGAAAAGCCACTGGTGTTTTAAGTTACTATCACAGGGAAGATGACAACAGAAATATCAATGAGAGTGTCCTGGAATAGCAGCTGATCAGGAAGGCAATGCTGCATTCACTAAGATTGTCAAATGCACTCAAGCTGGGTTATATATTCCATATTTCAGTACCTAAATAAAAGAACTGAGCTGAGCAGCTTTTTTAGTTTTTTAGTAGCATATACCACCACACTGGAAAACTTTCCTCATGGAGTTTGTCAAAGGTGACAGTAGATAAAACCCATTGAAACCTTTCTCTTTTTTTCTGGTGTCTGTTTTACATTTCAGAGAATATTTTTGAAAAAGCTAACACTTTATCCATTGTGTGTATAGTGTAAAAATAATAGGCATTGTTGATGTGTCATAAAGACAAAAAGCAAAGGTTTAAAAGAACACAGAAAATTCTTCTACCCAACATCCATCAGAAGACACATTACTTCACCTTATTCATATAGGTAGGAAGCCTTGAAGTGGAAGGGAACTGGCAACGCAATTTGGCCTGCAATTTGGCACTAATACATTTGATTGGAGAGATTACATAGCTATTAAGACTTCCCCTGAGGGGGAAACAAAGTAGCACACTCCACTTTATAACAAGATCTTGCAAAATTCACAATTTATGGTAAAGGCTTTTGTCCTTTCATAAATTATTTTGGCTGCACCTTCAGCAAGTTTTCTCCTTCTCACTGTATTTATAGGATAAAAGATATTTTTAATGGACAGCAGAAAAGTTTTCACTAATAGGAATCCTTATCTTGCATTTGTGTATATAAATAGGACACACTCATATTTACTTAGCCTTATAGTCTCTCAAAAGTTGTTAACAAATACAGTGTTTGATAACTCTTGGAAACTCCATTTCAACTGCATACAGATCAACCTCAACCTTAATTTATAATTTTTTTTAATCTTGTGCTCATTTTTATTAATATTTCAGAAGAGAAGTGTCAAAATACTGCAAAATAAGTGCCTTTGCAATGTTCAGTTTCTGAGATTACCAGTTACCTTGAAAAAGCCATTTTTTTTCCATGAGAGAGGGCTAAAAGGTCCATTCCTAGTAGATGACATGTGCACCAATGACTACCAGTGACGTCAAGTCTGGTATTTAGCACATCACTAAAAGCAATTTGGAGGTTTTAAATATTTCTCAGAACTGAGAATAATTTAGGCTTACACTAAAGAATTTGTATAATCATTTAATTTAGAGGTATTTATGCAAGCCAGGTCTATTCATTTCTAAGACATATTCAAATTCCATGGTTTTTATACAAATAAAAAAAGGACCGACACCATTGTTACTAAAAGAATACCAAAGATAGCAGCTTCAGCCAACTTTGCTCATTCTCTCCACCTGCTATGATTTATGTTTCACCTCATTTCCTAGGAGGGCATTTATACAAGCTTCAGAGGCATCGCAGATGGCAGTCAGGTCGTGTCCTCCCTCCAGCGCCAGCACCACGCGGCCATCCGCCAGCTTCAGCAACTGCTTGGTTAGGTGACCAAAACCTGGTATTCAAATACAGGAGGGCAAATAATTAAAGTAGAACAGGCATTGCAGGCATGTTTCACATCTGCTGCATGAGAACACAGAAAGTTCTGGAATACTGTACAGGGAGTATAGGACATACTTAGTCCAGTATCCTGTATCTGACCATGGCCCACACCAGATGATTTGGAGTTAGTATACAGAATTTTTTATGGGGCACGTGTGAGATAATGTCCCTAATGCTGATCCCTCATTGCTGGAGATGAGTTGAAACACGAGGATGTCTCTCTTCTTACCTTTGTTAACCATTTTCACCCTGGATTCTCTTCCTATTTGTTATATCAGTGTGACATACAGCCATGTTATTTAGAGAGAGCTGACATAACCCTGGTCACTTATGGCACTGATATGACAAATATTTGTAGTTAAACTACGGGTGCTATAATGAAAAATAATTGTGCTTTCCAAATGGGATGATGAAGGGTTTTTTATTTAAAAATTACTTCTTCCTTTGTATTTGAGGTTTGAGAATAATATAAAATCACGGACTGAGAGATAGTGGAAACATATGTTACCTCTTAGTTCCATCATGAAGTGTTTTTAGAAGCAGCACTAACAACTTTAATTCAGGGTTTTGGTATAAAGCGAAACTGCCCAGAATTTCGTAGCTATCTCTACCAGCATCGCTCACTCCTGACCAACAGTATTCTAAGAAACTCTGCACTGTAGCCAAAAGTGATGGTACTTCATTTTCTGTGGTGATCGATAGCTACACAGACATTACCACAAAGTTTTCATCTGTGATTCAAGTAAAGTTAATTTATTACATTTTTAATGACAAGAAAAATTGCATGAAATATGTCAATTTGGAGTGAAGATTTTTGAAAGAATTTTTGTGGTAGTTTCCTAGGACAGCTATTGTTTTTGTTTAATCTCTTTCAAGTGAGAAATGATAAATAAAGATTTGAAACTATTGACATTAAATAAACATCTCTTCTTGTTCTTAACTTTTCCACTTGATCTGTACTAGTTGCTGCCACTCAGACCAGTGCATTTCATTTCCTTAAATAAAGCATTAAAAGGCATCTCTTAAACACTGGAGTTCTACAAAGACAGGAAAATCAACATTTTTTCACTATGTTACAGTGAAGAAGACCACCAAAAATTAAAACTGTGAATATTACAAGTATATTTTCTAGACAAATTTTCCAAACTCACATTTAGTTCTGTTTTCATCTTAAGATGAGAAATGGACACCTTTGCTAAGCACATGCCCAATTGTTTTTAGAATAGGAACTTTACTTATGTCAAATCTGGATTAGCTACACAGACATAAAAAACCCAAAGCAACAAAACTCCTCTATGAGCCACTTAACATATAGTTGATCATAGAAACACTTGAGGTGAAATACTGTTTCCTTGAGCCACTGCCCAATCTTCTGTACCCTAAAAGTACCACAGTTTTGATTCTAGCAAAGTAACTACACTGTGGTTCAAGTTACATAAAGGGGCTGAAAAACAAATAAAATCTTAAACTCCCATTTAAACTCTTCTTTAAACTCCCATTTAAACTTTTCTTCCCTCACAGAAAAAAACCCCAAAAAGACCCCCAACAATTCTCCCCTCCTCCTCTCCACAAAAGACCAAATTTAGACAGGATAATAAAAGTGAAGGAAGGAGTGGAATGAGGGTAACCTTTGATCTTTAGCCAATTTCTGCTGTCTTTTACCTAAAGAAATTATTTCTGTCTGCATGTTACACATGATATCTTTAGGTCCATAAGAAGAGAGTGCCAACAGTGTAAAGTGAGTCAAAGATAGAACATTTACAGGAAATGATGAAGAATGAACAGGCACAGGCTCCCCACATCTATAATTCACCCTTTGAGTGTGTGAGGAATCCAACAGCACTTTTAAGATGACATCATCCTTTGTGTTATACAGATTCTGTGAAGGGAAAGCTGTACCATGTTTCCCCTGCGCATTGGAGAATTTTGTATAACTGCAAATATTGCTATCTCCACATCGTAATCTTTTGAGGTTTGTAGGGCAATAAATGTAAAGACTCTTGCTATGCCTTTTCTTCATTTGGACAACCATACATAATATGGTCACTCATCATCACTTTTACAATATTAGTTTGTCTGCTTGGTTTCCTGATGATTTTCCTAATATCAACGCTTATTATAATAATCCCCCCCAATAGAATCAGAGTACATTGAGCTATATAGAAAGCATCTTTATGAACCAGAGATCATGGTAACAGGATAAACTGTTTCCAACCCAAATTAACATGATGAGGCTTTTTTTCAGTATAACTACCCTGAGAAAGTAAAGGTGACTTGCTAGAAAGTGAAGAAATAACTTTAGTCAACAGTACCAACATCGCCAGTGACGGAATGTGTTATGGAAATTCTTAACAAAGGAACTTGGATACCGTGTCACTGCAGTAAAATAGGAAAGATGTAGCTTCCTCAAGGAAATCCCCTGGAGTGCAGAAGTAAGAAAATGGAAAGAAAGGAATCCCAGTCAAGTAATAGGTTTAAGATGGGCTTTAGTTCATGCCAAATTATTAATGAAAACAAGAAGAAAATAGTAACAAGCATCATTAAAAGAATCTGTCATCTCCCCTGATATAAGGAGATCAAGCACTAGCCAGCTTAAGGTGAGAAAGGAGTCAGTCAGCATTTTGAATCCTAGGCCTTCCAACTCACATGAATATCTAGAAATCAGCAGCAGTTCTTGGCTCTTCTACTGCACCTGCTGAAATCTTCTTGTAAAAGTGCTCAGTGACTTTGCATTTCTGAGAAGTGCAGCTTTTTTTTTTCTTTTTTAAATTAGGCTAATGCAGTGTGCCAGGAAATTGTGAGAATGGTTTTGTGCCAACAATTATTTTCATAATTTCTGTAATTCAAACATTAAAAGTACTTGCTTCATCAACAGATTCAACATTTGGGTATCCTGGGCAGAACTTGCAAAAGCATTTAGTATTCATTCACTATCATCCTATTAAATACTGTGATTAACCTTTGATTTCCATAGGAACAAAACACTACTAAGTAATTCTGAAATTCCTACTCACCAATGGTTTTATATTTCATTCACAAAAAAAACCAGGGGTGCACAACTTACATTCAAGAAGAGAAGACTAGATTAAGACTGTAACCATTATAAAACATTTTATGCATTGGAGAGATAAGTTTATATGAGCTGTTATTTGCCAACCTTTGAAGTAAAAATATAAAATTTCAAAACAAAAACATAATGTGTAATTTTTAATTATACCTTTTCCCCTCCTGCAGTACAATTATTGGAAAAGATATAATACTCAGACTTTTGTAAGAAATTATTCTAGTGTAGGAAGGTGGAAAGAGAGAAAATTATCATTCTATTATATGAATGAGCAAGCTGTCAGGCTTTTATTGAAGGGCACAGTGTGCTGATCACTTGAATTACCATCTAAGGAAGTAATTCATCTTTCAATGGACTGATGTCCCAGTAAGGATCCTGGGTTTTTTTTCCTGTTTGTAACAGATAAGCTCATTCTACACTCTTTTTGGTTCTGCTAAGCAGGAAGGAATGGCATGGATGAGGTTTCTGAAGCCTCATTTGACGAAAGTCAGTGGAGCAACTGTACTCTACCTGGACTTACTGAAAACCAAATACACGTATAAAAACCCTGTAAAAAGAGAATCCAGAGTTATTTCAGTTTTCTTTTGTTGTTTTTGAGGTATCCTTACTCTGATAACCTGAAATGGACAGTGGCAAGCAGAAGGCAGGTAAAACACCTCTTATGCAGGTCAGTTCCCCTCTGACAGGCTCATTACACAACCATGTGTTGTGTTACGTGTGGTTGAAGTAAAGCTAAGCAGTCAGAGTTCATATGGACAACCTTCCATTTTGCAAAAGAAGCATTTGAGAATGAAGACAACTTAGGAATGTTATTCTTTTTGCATCCTTTCCTCAGCAGACAGGGAAAGGAACCATATGGATGGGGTGAACTCCTAGCCAGCACCGCAGTACTCCTTGTTTGCATAAGCAGTCATATACGCAACTCAATTCGCTTGCCAGCAAACGTGCAAACACCCAGTTAGTGGGGGCTAAACC
Source organism: Phainopepla nitens (assembly GCA_013400175.1). Classification (NCBI taxonomy): domain Eukaryota; kingdom Metazoa; phylum Chordata; class Aves; order Passeriformes; family Bombycillidae; genus Phainopepla; species Phainopepla nitens. The sequence goes on along the minus strand of VXBQ01012761.1, from coordinate 923,066 downwards.
TGCCTCAGCAGAAGAGAGACTCCTTCCTTCTCCCCCACTGTGCATAAGGAGAGCAGATGCCTCCTGTGCAGTCATTTTTTGGGTGATGGCAAGCTGAACAAAGCCATGGGGCTGGCCTTTGCTCGTTGGAGACGGCTGGGGAAGGAACAAGGACACGTCAACAACCAAAAGGTTGGAGAAGCTTTAGACTTATGGAGAAAGCATCAGCTTTTTCAGCCTTAGCAGCAGGGCCCCAACAGCTCTTTTGGCTTCAGTATCTTAAAATCTACAACCCAACCCTAAATTACAGGCAGAGCTCTGGTGAGCTCCTCTGGATACTCAGAGCAGCCTGGAGAGGAATACATGCAAAACAAAAAACCTCCACAGCCTCTGTCCTGGACCTCCAAGCATGTATTTAACTATTATTTACCATTTAATCATGTCATTACTCTCTAATTTACTTGACAATGTGTTTTCCTCTCATTAAAACTGTTGTGATGATCGCTGCCAAAATTCTACCCACCAGTGTTCCGTGCTCCTTCCCTGTAGTTCCTTCGTGACTATTTGATTAATTTTCATTGATATTCTTCCAACAATAGCATCTAAAATTAACTGGGTCAGTTTTTACATAACTTCCTGAGTCACCAGGCTACGTGTCCTAAATAAATATGTCCATGCAGGAGTCAAATGATAATTTACCCTTCCAGCACTAGCAGGGGCTGGGACATTTTAGAAAGCCTGTGTTCTATGATAAGAGAACATATTTTATTCTCAGCTCTTAATTCAGGAGCTTTTATTCAATCAAAACTTCATTTGGATGAAGTCAGAGACTTGACTCAGTTGGCAGGACGTGGCCTTGAGTGAGGGTGAGAAGGAGACTTTAACGCCAAATACATTCTTATGAAAAACATTTTCCAAATGGCTGAAATTACAAATGCTATTGTTGAGGTACCTGAATCTAAACGGTACATTTGGCCTCCAGGCATTAGCTGCTGATTTCTTGCTTTTAATACAGAAGAAGGAAGCTCAGTAACACTTCAAATTACACATCTCAAGTAGGCATTTAATTTATATTAAATTAGACAGTAATTGTATGTTAAATAAATACCAATAGTCTCAGGAACACATTTTTATGGAAAAACAATTTATGTAATAGATGTTTTTATTGCATGCCTATTAGGTCTACAGTAATATGTTTTTCATAATTAGCTGCTCTTTAGCTGTTACACTGAACATAAATTATTAAATCTCAGTACATATTCAAGGGTACATAGCATACCTCTTTGAAAGTCAAATACTGCAAACCTGTCTCACTATGGAACGAGGCAACTTTGCAATGCTCAGTAAGATGGTATTTTCAACTCACTTGAGGTATGGATGTATCCAAGTGTGTCATACAGTTCTCAGCATTTGCCTTCAGGAGGGTGGAACTTTTAAACCTTCACCACACAAGGCAGCACCGACCACCAGGCGAAACGTCCCTCAGAGAAAACAAATACGGAGGAAGAACAGTCCCCCAAACTTTTCTCCCAATTAATTCAAGGTAAATTTATGGTAAAAATAAAAGGATGGCATTTCTTTTGTAACCTGCATTACCAAGCTTTAGGAATTCTGCACCCTCCAGGAAAGGTCGCAGTAAGGTACAAAATAATTATGAAGCTTTTAGAACTGTTAAAGTGCTATTATGTGGATTCAGAGGGAAAATATTCAACCACAGATTTCAGCTGCCAAAGTCAAAGCAGGAAACTTGTGGATATTCCCAAAACAAGCTGGATGTTTTTAGCCCTGTTCTTACTAGCTCTTTACTCTGTGCCTTCCCTTCTTCTCCATTTCCTTACGTTTCCTTCATGTCTGTCCCTGCTTATAGCTGGCCCAGGAATAATTTCTTCACTGTCCTGCTATTATTCCTCTTTCTTTTTTTTATTTTGCTTACTATTTACAAAATCCTTTACTAAGTGAAGCCAGGCAATGCAGATGCAAGATGATCCATCCAACAGAGATCTTCCCAGTTTTTTCAAGAGCAAGTAGTTGTTCTGCATCAGAAAGCAGAAGCCAGAAGAGAGAAGCTGTAGGACTTCATATAGCAAGGTGGTATTTCAGAGTCTTGGATTCAGAGCTCTTTGAAAAAGGCTGTTGCTTCATCTGGGAGGTGAAGGGGATCTCCGTGGAATTTGGAGAGCTTTTTCTTTTTTCTTTTTCTTTTTTTGTTTTTTCTTTTTTACTGGAGACTAAAAACCCTCTAAAATGATTCTGTGGATATAGACTAATGAGACTAATAATTATCTGTGAAAATCTGTCCCACATACTGTGAAATCTGCCAAGCTGATAGAGCATGTGGTATTACTGTTATCATAATAACTTCTTCCAAATCTGATCAAGTTGCCTGATTAAACTGATATACAATATATGCATCTGATGTTACAAGTTACAGATGATTATATCTCCAAATCTGAGCCTAGACTCAGTAAGGGGTTGGCTAAAAAACAAGACATCTGATAAAAAAATAATTCAAAGTATGAGGAATTTGTTTCTAATCCACGTTGGAATGAAAATCAGATACTACTACTGACTATCCAAATAAATCAGTAAGCTTCATTAAGTTTGGAGAAGTTTATTACAATGCTACTGCCTGTAAAATCAACTTGACACACTTTTAAAATATGTGGGGCAAAGTTTCTGCTGTTATACATGAATAGCTGAAATGTGGGCACTGTTATAACTGAAAACAATCTGATGGGAAGATCTAGCCTTATTTCTTTTTCTAACTGATGAAAAGCCAAGTCAGTTAATGCTGAATTGACCCAGAAGGCTAACAAAAAGAATCTGATTTAAACCCCATCACTCAGAAACTAAGAACTTACTGCCATTTTTGAAGATGGTCTAATATATTCTGCCAAGAAAATCAACATGGACTAAAGGATCTTTCAAACTTACACAGTTTCTCAGAGCATACAAATTAAGGCTCTCACTTATTTTCAGTCATTTATTGACCCTACCACATCAACATATCAGATTAAATTAGGAGCTTGTTCCTTAGCCAGTGTTAATCAGCATATACCATTATCTAAAGACCTAGCCTCCAGATGTGGACCATTCATCATTCCAAGGCTAGTGACACACACACAATAAGCATATCGGGGAGAGATTCTTGTAGGTGGATAGACTTGAAGTAAACACTCTATTTCCTGACCAATTTGGCAACAAGTTTCCTGGTGAACTCAGTATTAGTATCAGAGGTCTAGTGCCCCTAAGGTTTTGGATCACATTGTTTAATAAACATCATTTTATAAAATCAGAAGGGAATAAGGCAATGCATTTCTAAGGGATTACTGTACATCTCATATAGTTATTCACTTTCCCTCTGGCCCTATGCCTGTTAACCCCACCTGACACATGCTATAATCACCCAGAAATGCACTGCCTGTCACCACTTATTGAAAAGGTAATGTGTAAAACTCACTAGAGGAAATGGTATTGAAACTAAGTTTGGGGTCTGCCTCCTTAGAGTCTTCTGTTTAATTGCAATTTCCAAGTAAAATACATTGAGCAACTTTCTATTATGTTGTTCTATTACAAAAACATGTAAGAATTAAGGATGTGATTTCAACCCAGACAACAGCCCTTTTGTACCTTTTCATACTATTAAAAGGAGGCACAAATGCCTTGAAATGGTGGAATTGTAAGAGCAATTGTAGCTACCATTTGAATGACATAGGTGACTCTATCCAGCCTTCTCCATGAATAGAGAAGGTATGTCAGAACCTCGTCATTCATGTTATTACACAGCAAAGTTTGCAGGAGCCTCAATCTGCTGAGCACAAGAAAAGGTGGCAGAGAGCTGCATAGGCTTCAGGTGAGGGCAGGACTGATGTCACTTTGTTCTCATGCACAACAGGTGGAAACATGCAGAAGATATTTTTAGTTTCTGGTCTCTGTTCCTACGGAAATTCTACCACATCACCCGTCTTCCACCCCCCTCCCCCCTCAAAGTCCCCCAAGAAACACATATGAGAATAAAATATTTATATTTTCTTAGAATTTTGAATATCTCATCCCTGTCTTACCAGTCTTCCAACGTACAGTCATCTAAAAGAATCTTTCTGTGAGATTCTTCAGCCAAGTGGTGACCCACCACTTACTACTTCAGAATTAGTGATTCAGAAGCCTTATGGAGTTCTTCACTCACTGGTTTTCTACCTTTCTTAGAGAAAGTTAAATCAGTGACCATAAGCTGACGTGGGTGAAAGATGCCTTCAGGTGGCTGAGCAGTCAAGGAGTACTACTTTCCGGATTTTCTCAGAGTGAGGAGCAGAATCACTCCTGATTCTGCAGGATATATATACAAGCAAATTACCACTATCTCTGCTGTCACCATAGCATGACAGCAGTATTAAGGGAAGCTGGAGCACCTAAAATAAATGGTAATCTTCATTGAACAATAGAAACATCAAGACAAACAATGGTATTTCTGTGCTACGCTCAGACCTAAATCCAGCTAACTAGTGTCAAGGTAATTTGAGGACTCCAGATGTTGTTGCAGCCGCAACAGTCATCTTAGTCATTCTCCTTAAAAGTGGGAAGTTCACAACAGTGCAAAACCCATTCATTCAATATTGAGATACTGTTTCGTGAGCAGCAACAGTTATTTCTTCTTCAAGGGAAAACAGTACATCAGCTTTTTTAGCTGGAGACACTGAAAATCTACTACCAGAATAGCTACTGTTTCTCCCTCCAGAGTTTTAACAGCTAGAAGTAAAACAACCTGCTGCAGTGGCTCAAAACTCTCTAGTGGCTCGAGAATCTTAGCAAATAAGGTATATCAAATTACAACATCAGGATTGCATTTACGCTTTGCTCTGCTGAAAGCTGAAGAGCCACAGTAGCTGAGTACTTGGGCAAAAATTATCCAAACTTCCTAGCAAAGCCACTTAGAAACCCTAGACAAGAAAGGCATTCAACTGTCTTGCTACAAATAAATAGAGATAAACAGGAAAAAAATACCAAATTCAGAACAGTTCCACTCATTAGGACATGAAGCGGTCACTTCAGCTGAGGATAAACTTTTTAGTCATTCTCAGTTTTGGCCAAAGTGCTGATTTAATTTCATAAAATATATGGCCATGGACCAAAATTTTAGCATCTTCTCACTGGTTTTACCTAGATTTTAGTGTTCAAATTTATGTGGGGGAAATTAATTAATTATAATATTAATTACTCATAAAGAGAGATAAAGATGAAAGAAAAAAAAAGGACATAAGAGAATTGGGAAAAGGATAAAAGTGTTTGTTTGATTAATGAAAGAGATTTATTAAATAAGGGGACAAATAAATATACTTGTGACTAACAGACAATAAAGGCATGGAAGGATGAGCAAGAAAAAATGAATGTGAGTATGAAACTAAAGACTGTCAAGGAAGCAGATTTTCTTATAACCATTAGAAAGGATCAGAAAGTAAAGGGAGCAGAGTAAGTTTATGATCTTCTTTCTAAAAGGGGATGCAGAGCATTTCTGAATTTTCCCCCAGGGATATAGTTTTGTACCCTTTATTTGCAGAGAAAGGTGAGATAGTACCCCAGAAATATTAACATGGAAATCATTCAGCTTTTGGCCGTGAACTCTGGATTCCTCAGTGATAATTTGCTAACTAAAAAGAGGTCTAAACACAGGCAGCTGGCACAGTGCTGGGTGATATATACGGGTGATACAGGTTTGTATGTGTGGGCAAAAGTATTCGTGATAACACTCAAAGCAATGAAAACATTTAAACAAGCAGGTATTTGACAACAGGTTGGTCTCCCTTAGGAGCAATCACATCACTTGCCATTTATTCAGACACACTACCAGAGTGTCACAGGGACAAAATCTGAAGTCATCCAATGGCTGCAATGAATTTATATTTCTGGAACTGTGAGCAAAACTCGGCCTATTAAAAGCAGACAATTTCCTTCTCCTTACCATAGTAAAATAAGTTCAGAAATTGTGAATGAAATACACATTAAAGCTCAAATGCATATTTGGAGATCGACATTTTATCAACCAGAACAGATATTATAAGTGAGTGCACAAGTTTTCTGAACTCATCTGGACTTGAGGAACCAATAGCAGTTGCTCCTTCTAACCCTTTAGCTTCTTATATATCTTCCCAGACCATGCCTTTTTCTCATGGGTCATTACAAATAAACCCAAACTACCTTTCCATAAATACAAATCCTTAGTAGCAGTGAAAAAGTTTGCTTCTATCTCTTTCCCAGGTGATGTATAACCCCATGTCAAGCTGAGCCTTGGCATATATCTAGTCCAACCTGGAAATGCTCAAAGATGGCCTGGAAGTCTTTTTAACAAAGGTAACAAACAAAGATTTTTTTTTCTTTTCCTTGTACCCAATGTGAACACAAACAGTAAATCTTTGTATCTGTTATAACACTTGTAAGACCAAATGCTCAGATCTCAGTTGAAAACATGTCTGAAGACAAGTGCTTGCATGTAGGTAAACAAAAAAGAAAATTCCAGCTTAAAGATGATTTTTGGCAGTGATAACTATTAATAAAAAAATTTCTTTAGTGCTAAAATCTATACAGATCAGAGCAAGATCTGGATGTTGCCTATTCAAAAGGTGCGAAATCCAACACATGCAGCCAGCAGGGCTGATACAGGTGTGATTGAGCAGGTGTGCCATTGCAGGCAGAGAAGGTTGTAAAAAACCAATTTTTTTTCTTCCTGTCCTGTTTCAGATGCCCAAGAAACAGGCAGGAATAGTCCTTATGACACCTTCAGGCTAGGATTTTTTTAGTTCTTGCACATTTTGTACTGGGTCTTCCTGTACTCTCATTATGTCTGGAAACACTCGAGAGAAATTTGCTTTGACATGAGCGTTACCTGTTCTGTCAGACTACTATACAATGCAAGCAAGTTAATATTTATATCAGAATTTGGCTCAAATTTCTACCTCTGTCCTTTCATGGGCAGTTGCAATGCATAAGTGACCCGATAGCTGATGTTACACACTGGAAGATAGAAAAATAAAAACATTTTTATTTAATGTGAAATTAAGATTTAAGAAACAAGAAATTTAGGGTACCACAGTGCCATTTTTTTTAATCAGCCACAGAACTTGTTGGGTTTTAATGTTGTTTTTAATTATTGGAAAGTGGATTACAGAAAAAAAATTTATATACAGAGGAGATGTAGAGGAACATTTATTTCCTATAGTTTTTAGCTTTAGGCAGAAATTATTAGAAGTTTGCATTTACTGCTGGTTTATAGTTAAAACCTGAACTTGGCCCTCTCTATGCAGAGAAAAGCAAAGGTCCAGAATAGTAGATATTCATTTAATTAACCTCTCTATCTCACAGCATATGCAAAAGGGGTCCATTGTACAAGCAATCATAAATCTCTCTTGGTCTAGCTTCAGAGCAATCGACCTTACAACCCAAATAATGTTCTTTTGTGCATAGTTTTTGTATGCAATTTCTAGATTTACTGTTTCAAGGAAGGAGTGTGTAAACAATTTCAGGCAAGACTGCAGTGAACAACTCATTCATCCTACATATGGATAAATGTTTGTGTCAAACTGGAAAACTTGTTCTGGAAAGAGTCTCTCCTGATGCTACTTTCAGTGGTTCCAGATTCGAATTTTTCATTTACTTGATTTTATGTGCTGACACCATTTTATTTAGGAATGAAATGAGGAGAAGAGAAATGACAGGTTTTAGCAGTCCAGTGGGACAGCAGAGAGTATTACAGGGACAGGTAGTGCCACTTTGCCAGTCTCCCTTGTCAGTCATCAAATGACTGCCATTAATAAAACAATTCTGAGGATCTCTTCAAGAAAAAGACAGAAGCAGAAACATCGACAACATAAATATAACTTCTACCTGTTCCCACTATAACTGTGCAGTGTCTTAAATTCTTGATTTTTTTTTTTTTTATAAATAAAATTTCAGGCCACATCTTGAAAAGTTCAATATGAAAAGCACACATATCACTTCCATACATGTGTTCTAGGTGACTTCTATATGGAAACAATGATGAACTCTTTCCTTGCTGAAACACTGTAAAGCCTTTATTACAAAATTTACCAAAAATAGAAATGTGCTATCTATATGAGCAGTGCTCATTAAAAATCTCAAAGTAACAGACTTCAAGATGAATTTTGGCAAACTCTGAATTCCACATGTGGGAATTCAGCACTTACTATATACCAAAATATCTGCAATTAACCCTGAGAGCTTCTTTTGGGGTTAGCCACTCCTGGGGAGCTCTGGAACTCTTGAGTCAGCCTCTGGGGGCACCACTAACAATCTCAGGGATCTGGGATTTCAACTGAGGTACCAGGGTCAGGTTAAAGCTGAGGCAGCCCAGAAAACCTCAAACTCCCTAGGGTGTTATCCCTGTCCTTATACTACATCTAAGTACGGTCAATCTTTTATACATTAATAGAACTGATCAAAGTAATAGTAAATGAATAGGTCAGCTAGCATAGCCCTGTTTTATGTTTGTTACACTGTTTGTACACGTGTTAGTATTTGCTAGACATTATGTTCAGCTTAGAGACTACCAGCACACTGCATACTTTGACTGCCTAAACTTAATTATCTATTTCTTACTAGTGCCCATAAAATGACATCCTATAGTATCTGCTCTCTTAATGCGTAACTGAAGCAACTGAACAGAACAGAGCAGGGATTAAATAAGATAAAATGATAACTAGTAAATAACCTAGCAAATAAATCAAGTTCTCCTGATCACACAAATATCCAGGAACCTTTGCAAAGAAATACCATTCCTCAGACTTAAATAAGAACATAAATTAGAGCTGGTGACTATTTCTTAATAAGAATTGGAAAAAGAACACAACAGGGATGGGACAAATGAGTCCAAAAAGTAAAGGAAATCTTTATGAAAAAGAACAGCCTTTGCATTCCTATTTGCCTGGGCCACTTGCCCCTTTTGTAACCTGATAAAACAAGTGAGTCAATACAAATCAAGATGACTTAGTGGAAGAACAGCAAATGGCCATTGTAAAAGTAGAGGCCAGAGGAAAAGGGACGCCACAAAGACCCCAGTCACGCAATTTTTTTTTTTGCAAGCAGATTTAATGGGTGTGCTGTGGCCAGACACCTTTAGAGTCAGACATGCCATTTCTAAGAGAAAACAGCAAGATCCTACACAAAGTAAGTAAATTAAAATGGAATGCTAACTCAACTTGTTAAAAAGTTCATATTTTGAAAAGAAAATAGTAACAAACTTGCACAAACTGTTTTTCATGAGAATGCATCTGTTCTACAACCATTTTTATGTGATAGACCAGAAATGCTGTTCTTTCCTTCACAGATACACTGCCTCGTTTTATCGATTTACCCTGGCTGTAAAGGAGCCTTCCAGAAAACAGTGAATAAACTGAAAAATTATGCAGTCCATACTGACTAGCTGACAAATCACTGGAAAGTTTCATTTTCTCCATCGCCTGCCTGACAAAACTGCAAGACAGCCAAATACAGGTGTTCAGATATGTTCAGACAACACTCCTTTTTCTTCCTTTCTTTTTAATATAATATTTTGTCCTTTACTCTGGTGAAAACATTATGGTTGGTAAAGTAAGATCAATCAATAATTCTAATTTTTTAAAGCCTTTAAAGTAATTTTTTGAGAAATATGGTAGTTTAGACAGCACATTTATTTAGTTTTAATTTTTGTGCTGTCATACATCAGCACTGAAGTCCTGATTTAGAACACATGCAGCGTGCCTTTGAAGTTTTGGCTGTTTTTTAACAATGGCAAAAAAAGATATAAAAAAATTAAACAGCACCAGAAAAAAAAATCATAAAATAGGGCTTTTGTGCTTTTGATTTATATATTGTTTTTTATGTCTGTTTAAAAAAAAATAGCTTTATTCTCAATAATCTTTCATGGGAAGCTTTGCTCTGACATACTTTCATCAAAGCCTTCTGTGCTGACCTTTCTTTTCTCCTTTCTATCCCCCCAAGTCTCTGAATCTTTCTAATATCTTTCTCATTCAGTAGCCAAATGAGGTTATTGGAATTCTTATGAAAACCAAAAGAGTAGAAATTGTGCAAATGATAGGCTAAAGTGATTTTTTTTTTATGAAAGTGATAAATATTCCAAGTAAACAGGACCTCCAAGTAAAACAGCTATTTTCTTCTGCTGCTCGTTTGATTCCCCTTCTGGGTTGTATATGTGCACTGGTACATGTCGTCGTCTTTTTGGCCAAGTTACACAACACTGGTTTTTCCAAGGAAGTACATGAAAGCTGATAGCTGCCATTGTTCATTTTTATCCAATGTGTTGTAATGAATATGAGCCAATGCCATATTTATTTGTTCTGTGGCCAGCTTCTTCCTGTTTTTTTCTCTCCCTTTCAGCTCAAGGACCAAATTGTTGAAACAACAACAAAAACACCACAACTGGCTTTATAGCCTTTCTTCTCCTTAGGGTCTTCCATTCCTTGGAAAATTTTAGTGCATTAGTAGTGTCATCTAAATGTGCCAACACCAGGCGCTGCAAAGAAAGACTTTAATTGCAGTTTACCTACAAAACAATTTCTGGATGGACCAAGCCCTGAAGATGTCCAGAGGTTTGAAGCATAATAACACCTTCCCCCCCTAATTCTTAATTGTCAGCCCAAATATATGAGTACACATTAGCAATGTGTATGTGTAGAAGTATATGTGCAAACTGATGATAGCTGAAAGAGCTGGAGAAGCAGGGGCTAGCAAGGCAGCCCCTGGACTTTGAGAAAGCTTAACACCTGCATGTTGGGAGTTTGCTGGGGACCTCACTCACTGTATCTCTTCCCTCACCTTCAACATTGCATATCCATATCTGCACCCCTTCTAAACTACTACTTACTGCTAACAGGGGAAAGACAAATCAATCTGAGGTGAAAATTCTTTTTATATTCCAGATCACTCATGTGTTAATGAAAAATAACAAAACCAACAAAATCTCCTATCACCAACAGCTGAAATTATGTCAAAATGGTTTTTTCCAGGTAAGTGTAATGCTAGGCTTACTTCAATGAGATCTCTGTGTTCCACAATACCACCCTTAAAATCTGTGTGAAGAACTTGCGTAAAAGTCTTCTTAATATTGAAGTTTCGGCAGTTCATTTTATTTTTAGGGAATGTAACTACCCATTTTGGCATGTTGGTCTATATTAAAAGAAGTTTCATTTATCATTTCACTTAATTTCATGTTCAATTTATGGCCTTTCTACATATTGAAACTGGAAAGGAAAAATCTCTTGATTTTAATATTTGTCAAGATTCTTCTTCCCTACCTTTAAGGAAAAGTTAGGTGTCTTGCCTCTGCCACTACTCTAGCCTATTTACTACTGACTAGGAAAAGAAGAATATCCCCAGGAAGATCTGTTGCACCAATTTTCTGGAAAGACGGTCTTTTTGGAATTAAACACCTCTCTTACTGTCTGTCACTGACAAATCTGGACTTAATAAGATGTTTAATGTCCAGAAAGCCAAACTTAGAGAGAGGAAGCTTATTTATGGCTCCAAAAGACTCTACACCCAGGCAGATAAAATATGCTTTCATCTACCAAGGTCATGCATTGTGAATAGAGCATGCTCAGTGGGAAGCTTCTCAGGCAAAAATGAAATTAAAGATGACTGCATTTTAGTTAAGTAATCTATGCTTCTGTTAGTGCCTCAATAAAAAATTATTCTTGATAGAGATTTTGTAGGTTATGGAGACTTACTTTCAAATCCTTGTATTATTTAAGCAAGTTACAATACTAATATTATCACACAATATTAGGATATTAATTATATACTTAATAGGAAATTATTTAGAAAATATTTTCTATATAATAATACTACCTAATATACTTCTAATAATTATTCCAGTTTCAAGCTAACAGGGGTATTTTATACAGAAACCATAGAAATTATGCAGAAATTATGTTTGCTCTACAGTACATATAGTCATATTAGCATGTCATAATAATAATCCTCTTAGATTTAGAGCCTATTTATCTATGAATGTCTAGTATCATTTCCTGATTCATAAAAGTTGAAAATAATTGTACGCACACAGAGAATTTCTATGCCAAATTTATCCCATTAAACCCAGTAATAATTACTCAGACTACATGACTGACTCAAAATATTTGTTATCCTACCAACCCACTGTGCACCTTGCTTTCTTTGTCTAAGACATAAATCATCTGCTCTTTAAAGCTCTGCTCAATACTTAGTTCAATCTCTCCTAACACCCTTTTAGTTCAGTGTCCTCTTCCCTTGAATATAGTGGCACTTCTCAGCTAATAACATGACAAAAACTTGGTAAGTGGTACACATTTACCAGGGTGGCTTTTAGATATCCCAGAAAAAGAAGGGAATTTGACCATTTGTCCTGGTGTTTTAGAAGTTAAACCACCTGGTCAAAAGAATCATTCTAGCTCAGATGTCTGATGTCCAGCCTTCCCATCCTCACACCTGGGATTTCCCAGGCTGAAACACTGGAAAATGTCCTCCTCCATCATTAATTAATTTGCTGCTCTCAAGCCCTTTCTTTCAGATTAGCAATTGATGCATCTCTAAGCCAGGCTACCATAAATATCTATACTACTTCAAAAACAAGACCGTTGAAAGAGGGAAATTATTGCCTACTTTAGAGAGATAAACTGAAGTAAATGAAAAACAAATCTCAAGGGACATGCCTCAAGAATGAAATCTCCACAGATCAATCTTCCAAAGGCAGTAAGTGGTAAAAGTCACTTAGCTGAAACTAACACAGAAGGAACGGTTCACTGACATAGCGACATAATTATAATAAAATTGGTCAGGGAATATCCTGTCATAATGAGGGAACTTTTATCTGAACTTTTTTTCATTTTATGTTTATTTTTGAGTCTACTAATTGTGCATCAGTTTTCTTAAAAGCTATGGAAACATTCAGAGCAAATAAATATATTTTACATACATTCCTTCTTTCACTGGTTTTAATAAAATAAAAAAGAGGTACTGAGCAAGGACAATGTTATCCAAAGGACTAAATTAGGTAGTTGAGCCATGATGACAAGAGGGATGGGCAAATTTTGAAGAAAAAAAGTTACTCAAGACGTAACGTTTGACATCTGGTTTATGATGCTCTAATTGTCAGTAGTCAGCCAAAGCCAAAAGACTGCTATTGTCTTTCACATGAAATATATCTAGAACAGTGCTGACTGTTTACTGAACTAAATATATTCTCTCAGTTTCTGCCTGAAGGATATGTCTCACGTTGGAACAGGAGACCTTTCTTCTACTTTCTCTCTTAAAAATACTGAGTTTAGGTCTGACAAGTTCTGATGGTCGGTGTATACCATGCTAAAGTGGTTGTGCTAGAAGTACCCTTCTTATGGTATATGATGGCCAGGCCCATTAAAATAAATTAGGGAGTTTTCTTCCGATATAATGAAACATAATAATAAAGCAGGTAAATAATTTAAAAGTATTTTTGAAAATTTTATACAAAAGATGCAAATGAGTATTATCTTTCTTACTTTTCTTTTAGCTATATAATGCGAATTACAATAAGGAAAATCTTTTGTCTGAATGAAAGATACTTCTTATTTTATGTTTTAGATATTAATCTTTTCTCCTTTTTCTTTTTNAATTTCTTTTTCTTTTTCTTTTTCTTTCTTTTTCTCTTTCTTTTTCTTTTTCTTTTTCTTTTTCTTTTTCTTTTTCTTTTTCTTTTTCTTTTTCTTTTTCTTTTTCTTTTTCTTTTTCTTTTTCTTTTTCTTTTTCTTTCTTTTTCTTTTTCTTTTTCTTTTTCTTTCTCTTTTTCTTTTTTTTCCTTTTATTTTTATTTTTATTTTTTCTTCTTCTTTTCTTTTTTCTTTTTCTTTTCTTTTTTTCTTCCTCTTCCTTTCTTTTCTATTGATTTCCCAACTTTATTATGTCTGTGATAGAGTACTGAATTTGATGAGACTCAATTTCCAATTCTTTTTCGAAAGCACTACATAAAAACTTATCTTCATTAAGTGTCGCTGGGATTCCAGCACCACATAACTAATGAGAGAATTCAGTAGCTTCATGTCAATGTGATGCCTCAAGTTCAAAGGGGACAAGGACATCCTGTTTGGTGTTTTGTTTCACTCAAGCCATTAAAACTGCACAGACCCTTTTAAGTGTTTTTAAAAGTACTGTTCTTTACTCCCTATCAGTAACCTAAAGCATCATAGTGTTCATTTAGAAAACCTTCAAATTTGTAATGTGATTTGGAAAAAAAACCTTCAGCAATTCTCAGTGAATTGGAAGGGAACTCCTGGTGGATGAAAACACTTCAGAACTACTACTTTTTTCCCTTAAAGTTCCCTTAAAGATCTTCAGCTTTTGTGACCTCGATGTTTTCCTCAAAAAGCATGCTGGGAAAATCCCAGAGGCGTCCACTGTCTGTGGGAATAGATGCACCCAAAAGGAGCCAGAAGAAAAAAATTACCTGGTTCAGGACATATGCACTATCTTCATGTATGCTCAGCAAAGCTACCACTGGTGCAGTTAACACCACTAGAAAAATAATATTTTATTCTCATGGTGACAAAAATACCCCAATTATTTTGGATAACTAATTCCTTAGATGTAACACATTTGTTAATGAAATTACAATTCTGAAACAGCATCACATGACTTGATAAAGGGATTTTCTTTACTGTTTTCCCCAGGGTTTGATGCAGGTTTAAGAATGCTGCTTACTCTAATATGCAAGTGAATGAAACATTATTTTGATCTGTTCATGTTAGCTTTGGAAATTTCAACAAAATGAGTTCCACTCTGCCACTTTTACTTCTGTGCTAACATGCTTCAAAACACTGGAATTAATTACACAACTATTTCAAAGACAATTTGAAAAAATTTCTTGAAATTCTTGGTAAATTTGCTAGGACACAGACCAGTCATATTGAAAAGCAATTTTACTGCAAAGGTGTTCCTGTAGGAACCATAAAAGATGCTACTATAACTTTCATTGAAACAGAAGATTTCTGAGACTACAGATACTACCTTTTTAAATAGAAATAAAAATAGACACAAATAATAACAACTGGATTTGATCTTTCAGTCAACATCTCTTCTCTACCAGAAAAAAACCCAAACCAATTAAAGATATCCTGTAATTTATTTCATTGTTTTGGAAAATTAACTCTTTAACAGAAATAAATAATAATTCTGTTTAATTAAAAAAAATATGAAAATTTTAAAAACAAAACAAACTTGGTAAGATATATCCATTTTTATTGAGATTTATATAAATCTCAAATTTTAAATTGATAATTTCTCTTGACAGCATAAAAATACTATGCAAAGTAATTTAAGTTATTCTTTGCAAATCAACTTTGCTTAATAAGAAGAAAACTATGAACAAGAACAAACACATTATCCCTGGCTTCAATCACAAATAAAAACATATATTATATGGCAATACATGTCAGTGATCTGTTTTCCATACAAATAAATCACTGAATTCATATCTGATGTTAATTAATCATATTAGGAAAATAATTTCGAAAGCTAGCACATTTAAAACCCAGACATTTCATTAAAAGACACATTCCACTATTAAATGAAACAGCTTTGTTTTATTTTGCTTTTAGAGAATGCTAATCTGTTTTAAGTAAGTAAAAAACATTTAGAAAACAGCTCTCACAAACAAATTACTTCTGAATAGATGCAATGTCAGATACCAAAAAGAGAACCTTTTTTTTTTTTTTTACCGAGAGGAATTTAAGGAAAAGGGATAAGACAATGGATCAAAGGAAGCAAACGTGATTAATTTGCAATCATAAGCAGAAAGAATTAGGTAAGGGAATTTTTATTAATTAATAACACTTGGTTATTCTAGACAGTTATCTAATTTCAGTTTCTTCTTCCAAAGATCTTTCAAGATCTTTCCCTCGGTCCATTTTAGTGTACATGAATCATAATTAATGATGGGGAGAAAGAATTAATCTGAAGTAAATAAGTTATTAGTAAATTCACTTCAAATTGACACATTTTACAATAGAAGAATTCTTATTTCTTTTCAATTTAATTGTATCAGATTTTAGGAAGTATTTAAAAAACAGTGTTCTCATATAAGTATACTTTTGAAGAGGTTTTAGCATGTTTTTTGTACCATAGTAATATTTACAATCTCTGTCCCTGTAAACATTACTTATTTTAGTATATATTAATCAGGTTGGTGGAATAGTCTCAACCAACAGGACTGCTGAAAGTGAGTAAAAGCCTGTGGGATTAGAATCCAGATTCTTGCATTTCCAGAAATTTTATGGCAATTAGTTGGTATAAGCAAAAACAATTTCCTTAAAGACAGCCACTACTCTCACTGCATAAAGCAACAAACTAAGGTAATAAAGTGCTGAAAAAAATTTAAAGATTATTTTTCATGTTCCAGTGTTAGCAACTTGCATCATTTTATTGCAGAATTCATAGTATTCGGGGTTTGCTTATAAAGCTATTATAATCAGGAGATTGCAATTGAATCTGAGTGTTCCATTGATAAAAAAAAATGGTTGCAGGGAAAAGCTTAAAAGATAAAGGAAGATGTTTTGGGAGCTCCACAATAAAAGAAATCTGAGCAGCATTCTATTAACTCTTATAATAATTTTGAGGCCTCAAGCAGTTTTTTTTAACTTCTAAAACTGGTAATACTGATATTCCATTTCAAAAATTAATAAAGGTGTGGTGATGTGACTTTTTGAATCTACCACCATGAACTGATATTTTGAGTTTAATCACATAGCACAAAAATTTCCCTTTACCCACAAGCAATTAACAGACCTCTTATAATGGCGATTTCAATAACTTATTTTCTTTGTAACAATGGTACCTTGAACATAATGTTTTAAATTTTATTTTTTATATTTGCTTGGGTAAAAAAAAACCCAACACAACAGCAACTAAGACAATTGCTGGGCTCAAAGCTAAAAATACCAAGAAAATCTCTTCAGATTACTGAAGAATTGCTGGTGCTGATACCAGTCAGACCCAAAGTGTACGTGATACTGGGGTAGTGTGAAAAAGATGAGTTTGCAGACTGAAAAAACAGATGGCCCCTTATCACCCCATGGGGCTAAACACACAAGAGCAAACTTCAGAGACGCCTTACCTTTACCTTGTCTATCCGTATCAGGAGAGACTGTTATATTAAGGGTTATTGCCTCTCAAGCCCTCCCTGTGATCAGCTTTTGAAGTCCATGGCCAAGAGGCCAGTGTGAGAATATCACCTCAGATAAGAGGTGTTTGCCCTGTGAAATATTCAGGACAGGAATCCATGGAGCCCATGATAGTTCAGCAGGGAACCACAAACTCCAGCTAATATCATTTAATCCCCTGTTGGCTTGAGAACTACCCACCATAAAAAGCATAACTGGCTGTTTATTTGTGCAGGCAAGAGATAACATCTTAAAGTTACAGTCTGCCTTAAGTAGTGGGGATGTGAAGCCCAAAGAAATGAACCAGCCAAGCTCATAATCAAAATTGTGTGTGCTCTCTTCTTCTCTGCCTAATGAGATGTAAACATTTTGGCTGCTGTCTCTTTTGAAAGATATTAATCAATCTATTGGTTAGAAATCACAAAGGATAGTCAGTCTTCAAATTACATGCCTGCTTTTATAGCATTTTGAAGCTGTGAACAATATGTTAAAAATTTTCCCATGGCGCAACCAAGTAAATACTTGTGGCGCATTTCTATTTATTACAGAGAATGGTTAAATTCTAAGACATAAATCATGCTCTTCTACCAAAGACTACAAATTCCCAAAGACAAGACTAATTCCCAATGCAACGATGCTATAAAAGATCAGACACTTTGTTATGCAGAAATCCACATTTGGAGATGTCTTTCAACAATGTTCTCTCAGAACCTAATCCTCCAAATGGCAGAGGCAAGTTGCTGAACACTGTGTCAAGCTCCATTAGTTTCAAAATGGCCCTAAAAACATATATTTAATTTGCTCAATTTAAATTGTAATCTGACATGATTAATATTGCCTAAGCAAAAAAACCTACTTTGTTCTTTCCTTTCTTCTACTAAATGACAGCCTCTTTGCTTCAATAAGGAAAAAGATTTCATAAGTTTAATTTGAAAACTGAGAGAAGGTACGATCAATGTTAC
Source organism: Phainopepla nitens (assembly GCA_013400175.1). Taxonomy (NCBI): domain Eukaryota; kingdom Metazoa; phylum Chordata; class Aves; order Passeriformes; family Bombycillidae; genus Phainopepla; species Phainopepla nitens. Next base: position 904,954 of record VXBQ01012761.1, on the reverse strand, counting down.
CCTTTCTGCATCCCTCACATGTTATTGTCATTAGCCAATATGGCTATTACAGCATGAAAGAAAAAGCATCAAGAGATAGGTGAAGAGATAAGGGAAGATGACCAAAAAGGGAAAATAATTCTTAATGGTTCTGTAGATTCTCTTTTTTTTTTCCCCATTGTAATCTATCCTCTGCCCTGTCCCCAGCAACTGCCCTAAATCAAGGAATGGGCACCTGATGCATTCTGCAGATGGACCGACGCTGCATAGCGGAACGTGCTGTATACAGGTGGTTTTTCACTTGTACCAATTAGCTAACTAGCCAGCAGACAGATCTTCTCTTTGAGAGGCATCTTCTCTTTGAGTGGGAATGGAAACAGAAATCTCTCCTTCTCATTTGCAGAAAGAAAAGCCAAGTAAAAGTGAAAAAACAGGTCAAAGCAATGCTTATTTATTAATATTTCTAATTTTACTCACTTTCTGCTTAGGTAGACCCTTTCTAGAAGATACACCGGTTAACCAGGCAGTATTGAAAACACTGGGCAATAGCAAAGTCAGTACTAAGATTTCTGGACCCTTCAGATGAGTTTTATGTGTCCAGTTAGACATGCGTGCCCCAAGGTCTGAAGATGAGGATTTCCCTAGCTTCAGTAAATGAGGTGAATAATTCACTGTTTTCTCATGGCTCAAGCCCACAGTCCAAGCCATTGACATATGCTTACTTGCCAGAATGTGAAAGCAGGTTCTTCAACCAAACATCAGAATTTTTCTGAATTTCCCCAAGCACTAATCCCTTCTTTAAATGCAATAATAAAAAAAGAGAAAAGGACTTCTCCTCTTATATCTTCACATGTGCCTTTTTTATGCTGTGTCCTAGAGAGGACACTAATTTTATACAGTGAATTCCAATCTCTCTTCCACAGGATCCAACAGACAACTCTTCCTCAGAGAGCAGGATTTCGGAAATTTCCTGCATTTTATATTTATAAATGCAAATGTAGTATACAAGCCAGTAATGTGCCACATCCTGGAGTCACTGACAAATAAATCAGTGACATGTGTATTGCAAGAGCAAATTTAAGGAGTACAAATGCAGGAATAGATAGACATAATCTGATTTTGGAGGCTGGGTAATCCAATGGCCATGTCCAAACCATAGGATATGACACAGCAATGACTGCTGTGGGCTACAAGGAAAAAGAAACCAAAATGCTTTACTTCTTACAGTGAATCCTGTGAAAATAATCACATCTAAGGGTTGGTCACCAACTAATTTGTCATCTATTTTGATATCTTTTGGATCATACCAAACTACCATTTAATTAATATTCAAGAAATCACCCTAGAGAAAATTCAGACTTTGCTTTCAGAAGTGAACAATTGGAAACAAAGTCTTGATGCTACATTTTCTTGCTGCCAGTCACTGGGTATCATGTAGTTTCCAAGAGACAAAGGGGATATTTTGGGAAAAAAGGGAAAGAAAATTTCTGACACCAATGAGGACACTCCTCAGTGAAAAATTGTATCAATGATCATTGCTTCAACCCATCGCTAATGCTGTTAGCTCTGAGTCAAAAGCTGAAGATCTATCCTGCTGGATAATCCTTCTATCACCTCAAGTACCACAAAGATAACCAAATTATGTCAAAAAATCAAATCTCTGAACTCAGGAGAAATCAGAAAAGAAGGCAGCTGTGGCAACTGAAACAATTTAATGGTTTACTGCTATCATAAATTATCCTATGCAATCTCTTCCTTTCTCTGGTGCCTCTGGCACACATTAGTCCTTCCTTAATCTGATTCAGCTTCAGCCCAATAGAAGCCTCTTCACTTTTTTGACTTTGTTTTTGATAGGTTGATGAGTTAATGCTCCATGTGTTTACAGAGAGATTGACAAGAAGCTGACCCAGCGCAAGGTAAATAATGGACAACTCAGAAGGGGAAGCAGTGTGCAACCACCCTTTTGTATGACAAGGAGCTGCTTGGAGCAACACTGCCAGCTATGAAACTGCACTCAGAGGCAGTCAGTGCCAGACTTACCAAGATCACAGCTTCTCATAGCTGAGTCAAAAAGACTTTCTTACTTGTAAAAAGATTAGACATGGCATTATAAATCCTGCAATGCTATCTTTAGAAACTCAAACTATGTTAAAACAGTTACCAATAGCTATTCTCTTTAGTCAGCTGTCAATTTGCAGGGACTCCTTTTTCCTGCCTTCCTTTAACATATACCTATTACACTAGCCTCAGTAGTCCCAGTCAGGACTTCAGACAATCGCAAGAAAGTGAAGTCCCTACCCAAAGACATTATAATCATTCTACCCAAAAAAAACCCTCACAGTCAGTCCAAGGCTGTCCAAGTCCAGTAGACAGTAACAATATTACTTGAGGACTCCTTTAGAAACAGTNAAACAAACCAAAGAAACAAAAAAAAAAACAAACCAGAAACAATGAACATATATGGCCTTTTAAATACTTAAAATACTCAGAATAGTCATATAGAATGTTTTAGAAATACTGAAGCTGGCACATGGGAAACTTCATCTCTGAATAATATCTGAAGTACCAGGCTTTGACCTTGAGCAGTACTGCATTTGAATTCAGTTCATTTTGATATGCAGTTCTAGCATTAGCCTTTGGTCTGTTTCTAACACATATACTATACACAAAACACAGTGGGAAAACTGAGAAGAATTCCAAGATACAGTAGGACTGCTGAGAAGGCTTAAGGAAAGACTAGTCATTGAAGAAAAACTTCTGCATGAAGCCTCTGGTGTCTGAGTGTGCTATGGCCTACCTAATTGTAAGGATGCCATCTATTTATGTGCCTCCTTTAAAGCCTTCCAGAGACAGCTCCACACTAGATAATTTGTTTCAGCAATTAGTCATCTCTTTATTACAACTGTGCCCATTACTTCTGAATTTGCTTGTGCCAAGGTGCTAGGTATTTTAGCTTTTTATAGCATTTCATGCAACATTCAAAGATCTTTTTGTCAAAACTCATTACTCCCAATGGGAATTGGAAATGAAATGTAAAGGGCAAAGCAAAAGGAAACCAACAGGCCCCCAAGTTCAAACTGTTTGCTCTTATTTGTATTCTGCAAAGTATCAGTTCCAGCCATGAGAAGAGATTCCTCATGGAAGAGCTGTTGGCTGTGTGTAAGTCAGCAGTCCTTTATACACATTAATTGCTACCACTTACGCTGATATATCCTTTGGAAGTAACCTGGGCTCACGAGAAGGGAAACTGCTAATAACTTCAGCACTTTTTTCATTGGTCCCACTTGAATGGAGTGTATTACAGCATAATGCGGCTTTTGATAGGTTAAGGGAGTTATTGCAATTTTCTCAAATAAAAACATTAAAAGTTGCAAATCAGCTTAGATAGAATCAGTTATATTCCAGGCACTGGATCAACTTTTCATTACAAATTTGGCATAAGAGAAGACAAATATTCCAACAGACAAAATATGATTTACTCTTTAAATGCCCACAGTGGTATCCTTTCCTACTGCTAATTGCTGATTCTATTTTGCACTCTGGTGTCAAATAGCATCTTTGGAATAGGAGAGTAAAACAACAGGAAAACTCCAGTAAATCATCATAGCCCTTAACAAATGCAGTGCTTCAGGAAGTTAAGTACCTTGAAAAAGGTCTTCATTCTTGCTTGACACTTCTCTATTTACTTTATTCTTTTTATGGAATGGTCATGATTTAATGAGTAATTATGCTGAATATCTACTTGAACAGTAAAGTGAACTCAGTAACTTTAGTGCAAGCATTATTCTAAGGGCTGTTCTATAAAACAAAGAGAAAGTACTTCACCTCAGGATAATGTTACATGAAGATCTTCAGCCAGCAGAGCTAAATTTAAAAACAATTCCCTTACAAGATCTACCAACTTGCAATTTATGATCAGATCTGACAGCTCTTCTTCAGACTTGCTCACTACACAAAATTCAAATTGTGTGATAATACTATATATTTTAGCAGACAATGTAAAAATTAACTGTAAAATAATGCACAAAATGTATCAGTTCTATCTTCAGTAGTTCTATCTAATTATCAGCAAGATAACAAGAGGAGATTCATACTCTTTAAGCATTTCCTTTCTATTCTAAACATAATGTCTTTATTTCCTTTACTTCTTCTACCATTATTTTTCTTATACTTTATTGTCAATACAACTTTTATTACTCCAGTACAAAACGTGAATTTGATAAAAATATGTTTTGGTAGTACATGTTACACGGTGCTCATATTTTGTGTTTTCTTATTGAAAAAAAAATCTAATAATAAAAAGAAACCATTGGACTAGTTAGGAAATGAGACATGTTTTCCTCTCACCTGCTTCTATTTTACAATAAAATCAAGGGAGTTTTACAGTCTCTGATCTAAACAAAGAGACTCCAAAGACTTCAATGGTTACTCTGCATAAGAGTTGTGTATGAGAGTTCCAGCTGCTGCACCCACCTTCACCTCAGATCTTGAGGAATCACTTAGTCAAGCAACAGGGACAGAGCCATGCTAGTACTGAAGATAGACCTGACATTACAAAAGATATTCCTCTATTTCAGCTAATGAAGTTAAACTTGAGTCATTACAGACGGGGCACAGAAAGCAAAATCTGAGCTAAGGTGCCTGAATATCCCTGACAGAACATACCAGATATTAGAGGAGCTCCCAAGCAAGAATTGGCACCTTTAATTCATGCAAGACCCTGGGCCAAGAGGACTACCCAAGAAGTTTAACATGACATTTGCCTTGCTTTCTTCTCTTCGCTTTTTGATGTTAAACTTGGTGCAGTTCCCACAGCACAATGCCACAGGCAAGGAAGTGTCTGTGAGTAAAGATAATATTTTTAGCAGACAAAAAGTTTTTATTTGGAAAAACAAAGTCCTTTTCTGACACAAATCCTTTTGCAGGGGAAAGACCTTCTTCAGGGCAAAGTGATCGTGAATTCAAAACTATACCTGTTTCTAATTATGCTAGGTGGCCTTTCATCAGTGTTGTCAATAAAGCTTGCCTTTCCTTACTAAGATATTAGGAATGTAGCTTGTACCAAAGGACTGAGAACTTCCCAGCAGCAACAAGTTCTGCCATATGCCACCAGTCATATCAAATCTTTGAAGCCCTTTTTGTTCTTGAAAGAATATAAAATCCATCACAAAGTTTATGCACATGGTTTGAGTACATATTTCAAGATGTGTATGTGTATGTAGGTGTATTATACAAGCACCTTTTGAAATCATAGCACTTCATTAAGAGAGAGGATTGGCACAACGAGCGAACATAAAGAAAAATGTGCCTGTGAAATCCTCAAAGTTGGGGTTGAAAAAATTGTTTTACTTAATGTTCATTCTCAATTCTACATTGCATCAAACAAATCTGTTTCACAGACAGGTAAAACTTAGTTAAATATTGCTTAGTTTAGTGAAAACTAATCAACAGAGGAGGAGGAATTGCAAAGCCACTTTGAAAAAATAGGGAAAGCGATTTGAAAAGTGCAATAAGATAGGAAAGATTCAAACTTCCAATCTTTTTTAAAGACTTTTTTTTCTCTATTTTTTTTTAATGGGAAAAAGACCATTAGTGATTTCATTACTTAATACAACTAGAGATAAATTAGGAAGTGAGATATCTCCAAGCTCTGTTATCATCACTAATCTCATTTGGCCAGATTCCACTCTACAGCCTTCTAGAGGAGTTGAAAGTCACCTCACTGTGAGAAATCCTGACTTGCACAACAGACTTAATGATTTAAAATCAACTGCAAATATATATGTGATTATTTTGCTGCTGACATGTTTCTTTATTAATCAGAAATGGCAACTCCTCAGTAAATAAGATTGTATGACAATATAGAAAACAATTAAAATTCTGGGTTAAAGCAGATTACAGTTTACATTTCTCAAACTGTTCCAATTCACCAGACCATTTTTGGCTGAGTATAATTGCCTGCTATATGGTTACTCCAAGGCTGTAATTAGTTCAATCTGCTATCTTCATCCAAAGATTTTTACTTTACAACTTGGGACAGTTGATTGGTTAATACATTTTAATTTTTTCTGTTAGATTGTACTCTGAGGGTAAGGCATAAATAATTCATTTTCAAGTATCTAGTGGCTTCTAAACACTCTTTAAGAGCAAGGTTAGTAGCTAAGGATCTATCTTCTCTCCTTTGATGATAATCTCTCCCTAATTTGTAAAGCTTGTATTAAATCATAAAAACCAGAAAATCCAATGTATTAAGTGTACACAAAATGCTAAAGGTTTATGAAAAAAGAATATTATAGGTTCAACTTTACTTGTTGGCATATAATTTCTCATTATTACAAACCAATTATATTAAAACTTTGCATGCATATCTATTTTTAGTCTCTAATATCTAATATGAAAGTTTCTCTTTGGACTTTTTTTTTAATAGTTGGTTCATTTTTCTACATACCACATATAGTATGATATGTTAGTATGGTGGAATGTGGAGAATTTTGTTTTGAGGAAATAATAAATTCCTTTGGCTCTGTAAAAATGGCTTTATTCATCACTCAGGTGCAAGATCATTATCTGAGTCTATCTCAGCTTTTCTCTTAATTTAACCAAGAGCCACCTACACAGGCTCTTTTTATTGTCTGTAAGCAAAAAACCCACAATTTTTTGCTTACAGACATATATGCAGAAGTAGATGTGCAGCCTCTTAGATTAAAAAATGTATTAAGATGTCTCAAAAAAAGATATGAAGCGATAATTAATTAATTTATCAATGAAAATCAACACTAATTCTAATGTCAAACAGTTTTTCTTTGCCACAATTTCTAGTTAAGTTGTTGAAGTTACTAAGCCAGAATATTGCATATGCCAAAGCAACTTGCATTCTTAAGGGACACATAGAATACCTTCTCAGCAGCTAAATACAGAGAGTTATACAATGGTTCTCAATAAAATATCTAATTTAGTACCAGTTGAAAGTTCATCTCCCTCCCACACAAACTCAAGGAATGGTGCTGCTGACCAGAAACCACACATGGAAACAAACAGCGAGCAAATCTCTCACCTCTTCCTGCAAAATGTTTTACTAAAAATCATAATACACAGAGAAATTATACTCAAACATGCACACAGTCTGCTAAGTTTCTTTCCTCTTCAGTTTAACCACTGTATTAAGCTGAGAAGCTGTGCTAAAACTCAGTATGTCTTACTTGCAGCCAGAGAGATATTCCATTTCCAGCCCATTTGTGCATCAGCACCTGTGTAAGTGTCTTTGGGTAGACCCTTGCTCTCTGCATTCTCCCTTTCCGTGGCACACACTATGAACAGTCCCTCTGCTCCTCCGTCACTGTCACTGCTACTAAGGGGAGCCTGTTCAGCAAGCAGTGAAAGTTAAAATAAAAAATATACATATCTGCCCTGAACCTCCTGAGGTAAACAACAGTTTTGGTCTATTGATCTACAACAAAAGGCAAGAGGTTAGAAAGACAAAATCCTCTGAACTGGAGTGCATTTGTGCAGTGTTTTAAATGCCACTAAGTCTCATTGACTTCTCCAGACTTTTCCCAAGGCATTTGCCATTAGCAGCAGAGGTTCATATTTAATAGCTGTTGAAGTGATATTATTTACTGAATATACCGAATAAAAGTAGATATACTGAAGAAAATTATTCACAGCATTGCATTAGGAAACCATTTTGTTTTGCCCCATGTAAAGCAATTGATACAGAGCAATGTTACAATGCACATTACTGTACAGAGAGTCATTACAACACCCAGCCTCGCTTAACATCCCAGGCTCAGAATCAGTTTGGCCACAATGTCTGGTAAGAGATAGTGACTTTAGGGTGCTACATATGAGATGTGTCAGACAGACCTGTCTTTCAGAAAGTATTAAATCTCTGCCATAAGCACTCATTTTGAAAGACTGAAATGGACATCCAAATATTGAACCCAACAGAGTAGTCTTTTAGAAAAATTTGGCCTTCATAAACACTGATGTAATTCAGGATTAATGCCATGGAACTGAAAAGATTACAATAACAAAAGAGAAATATGAGATTTGATTTAGGCATCCAAAGTCTAAAATCTCCAATATACATTTAAAGAGAAGTAACTTACTCCAGCGTTTGGAAATTTGGGCCTATTGAAAAGCATGAAACCTCTAAAATGTTATTTGAATGCCAGAAAAGTAATATTTGAAAGTCAAGACAAAAATGCCAAGAGGAACAGAAAGGAATGAGCCAGAAATTCTAACATGTTTGTTTCCACCTTGTCTTTGAGGTGGGCAAGCACTGCAGGTCTCCAGGCATCTCTCGGTATTTAACTGCTGGACAATCCCTGCCCCCAGTGACACAGCTGTCATCTCACAAAACAGAAACATAGATGTGAACTGGACTTACATAATAAGGTTCCTAACTGGAAAAATACCAACTCAGAATCACATGCCAATGGCAATACCTACATTTAGCTGTGACTTTGTAACCGCCCAGCGGAGGGTCGTGGCCTTCCACAGCATCGAATCCTGCTGACACCAGGACAATTTCTGGATCAAACTCGTTGGCAGCTGGCATAATCACAGTCCTGTGAATGTAAGAACCCAATATGATAAAATTAAAAGTACTTCCATCTTCATGATATAAATTGTCAGTCAGAAAAAACACAAGATTTTTTTTTTTAATTAAACAAATCTCCATAGCAGCTGTTCAAATCCAAGGCTTCAATCAAATTCTTTCTATAATCACTCTTTTTTCTTCTCTGTGACTGAGCAAAAAAAGGCAGGTACATGTGAAAGCCTCTAATATTACTTACACATCTGTGTCTGTTTTATCCTGCTGCCTATAAAAAGCTGCCTCTTCTAGGGAAGTGACTAATGGTTTACAGAGAGCTCTCAAAGCCTGACTGGAAACCCGGACTGCTCCAGTTAGTGCGAACTTGGTGTAAATTTGAACTATAAATTTCTTTTGGGAAAATGTTTGCTTTCCAAACTTTTTTTTTTTTTCTTACTCCTTAACATTTTTAAATGTTTGTCGAGGTGGGGGGTGACTCTAGCAAAGGAAAAACATGAAATTCCCTTAATCAAATCCAGACTATGTTGTCAAGCCTTTCCAAGGTCAAGCATAACAGGAATGTGACAACCACAAACTAGTGACAGCAACCCCTGCTGGTGTCAGGAAGATAATTCAGCTCTTTACAGCCACAAAGATTCCACTTTTTTAACCCCTTCCTTGACAAACTTATGTGCAGATATTTCATCACTTTGATTTTGCCCTTGTCCAATCTCAAAGCATGAAAGATGTATTGAAGGAGGAGAAAAGTCCCTCTGTTCTGCACTGGCAGACGTGTTCTTTCAGGTTGACTCCAAAGGGAAGGAGTAAGGATGGCTTTTGCACTGGTTCGACAAACACTGAGCCTGTAATGGCTGTGCTAAATCAGGGGGACATGGCTAACATTAAAAGCCAAATACATACATGAATATTCTATCACAGGTAAATTAACTCTAGAAAATCCCAACTGGTTTACACTGGTCAGAATGTGACGATTAATTTTGTGCATGTGTAATGCTATTCGTTTAAGTTCAATGTTTATTAATTTATTTGATAAACAACTTAGTCCAAAGAAATCATCTTTTTGTTGACAAGTTTAGGTTTTCTGTGGAAAAAGAAAGACACATTAATGATATTAACAATTCTCTATGTTTTTCTTTAGTTTAGTTTTTGATCTATACATTATAAAACTTATTTTGTTTTGTTTTCCTCAAAGGGAATTTTAATATTAGGAAAATGTTCATTTTATTTGTTAATCATAAAAAAGGAGAATTCAGATGAAGTAAAAAGTCTTTGTCAGGGCATACAGCATTTCAATGAATATAGTTTTACATTAAAAGAAAGGATAGAGGTGGTTTAAAAATGTTTTTGTGATTTTACTGAAATTGCACCACAAATTTCTGCAGGCAAAGTGATATAAGTTGTGAAGTATTTTTTTTTCTTTTTTTTACATGTCATTAGTAGGCCTCTGCTGAAATATGGATTCCAGTATTGAGCATTGTACTTCAAGAAGGACCTAGACCAACAGGAGAGATCAAAAGCAAAGAAAAAACTTTTAAAAAACGTAACTTAAATGGATAAATAATAAAAATTATAATTATTTGATTTGCATAACATGGGAGCAAACATGCTAAAAGTGCACAAATATGTAAGTCATTGCAAGAGGAAAGAAAGAACTGTTCTGTACCCTGTGGACAGGACCTGAAGCAGCTGCAGCAGGAAATCTGCAGTTCAGACACTGGAACAAGCTTTTAAATAAGAATAAACCATAATATAAATAAAATGTTTGAGAAAATTGGAGACTCTCCATCTCTTGGACTTTTTTATAATAGCTAAAACAAATATCCACCAAGCTCGCTACAGGTTTGAGCTGACATGGTCGGGAGGCAGGCGGTCAATTACTTCTCCTCTAGATTATTTTCCCTATTGTTCCACAATGTAGAAGTCTATAACACACAAAGCACACATATGAATACTTGCATTAGACACTACAGTGACTGAGCTGATCTCCACAAAGCTAGGGAACAATATCAGGAATACAGGTCTCCTACGCAACCACGTTTTGTCTTATGTACATACCTTCTGATACTCTAATTACAAATTCACTGTCTGAAGCAACACATACTTCCCAAACTTCCCCACGTCTGCAACACATGTGGCATGGATCCTGATTACTGCTGAGGACTGTGGCTGATACACAATCTTCATCTGTCCCCATAGCACCATTCATCTTATACACTGAAAGAAGGAGGGATCCTATGAAGAACCCTCCCTATCTGCAGCCACTTGAGCTTTTGCCCTCCTCCTCTCCATTCAAATTTCCTCAAATTCAAGTCAGGGTCTGCTTTTTATTTCTTCATGTCAAACAAAGTGGCAGCACCACAGAGTATAGCACAGACTGAGCTCTGAATCAGACGATGGAGTGTGTTTAGTGCAGAGAAGCTCTGCAAGCTCAAGTAACAAGCCTCACCAGCCCAACACACAAAGAAGTTTTTGAGAGTCTTATAATTTGGAACATTGGGAAAATCTACCACACTTCTACCACATTTCAAGACCTTGCTCTAAAGCATAAAGATGTCAGCACATTTTTTAATAACAATGGGGCAAAACAATGCATTTGACCCTTAATCTCATTCATAGAAGCAGAAAAATTGTTTAGACACAGTTTATTCAAAATTTTTGTCAAATAAATATATCTGACATTAAAACTTCCAGCCATACTGAGTAGCCATAGGAAAATTATTAAATACTGAAAGCAAGGTCTTTTGACACAAAGAACCAGGAATAGCTATTAACACCATTTTTAATAGTGCTGAACAGGAAATAGTAGCACCTTCATAAATCTCTACAGAAGTTAGATATAGGAATTCAGCTAAAGAAAGGAGAAGGCTATAATGCTAATAACTGGAGGTGGCATTTATAATTCAGTGTTCTGTTACTGCTTTCAGTATTACCTGAATTCACATTACCAAAATAACAGCTAAGAGGGTTTTCCTGAAAGAAAGAATTTTTTCTTTTAAAAATGTACACAGTATCTGTCACATTTCACCGGAAAAAATAACATCCTACTTTTGCTGCAATAATGTCTCACAAACTAAAACAGAACTTTGCTGCTGCTACTTTGCATACAATGCACCAGAAGAGCTAACATGTATGTCCTGTGTTGTTTATTTCTTTTTTCACCCTCCGCAGTATTGAGGCAAGTGGAATTTCAGAGCTCATGCTGTTCTTCATTTAATACTGAAGAACCTTTAAGGACCTTTCTTTTTGAAAGCTATCACAAAAAAAAAAAAAAGAAAAAAGAAAAAAGAAAAAAATCTCTTTAGGTCTCTTAAACATCTCAAAGTGTCTGTGGCCCTTGTTACAGCAGTCAAGGCTACTATTTGGTCCTTCAAAAAGATGACAGCCACAAGCCTCTCAATTGCAGAGAACATATAGACCTTGGGTTCCTAAATCTCTAATTCAGTCATCTACATCACTCTACAGGAATTTAGGTGGTTACTCTTTTGAATAAATTCTGTGATATCTCTGCTCAGAAAAGAGCAGCTGAATGTCTAGAAAACCACACAGTGTTTTGGTTTGGTATTTATGTAGGTAGGACAACTCTAATGTTTGTCTAACCTTGGCAGTAACTGCTTTGTGGCAAAAAACGCACATGAAAGTTCCTTCACAAAAATGACAGATACTTTCCCATCTTATTAAATTCTACAAGGAATGATATACACACACATTTTTGAATACAGAGTTAATTTCAGCAGGACATACATAAGATCTTTTGTCATTTGTCACCTCTCAGGCTTTAGCACTTGCATTTGAATATCTGTCTTTAGGAAAATCATAGAATCATAAAACCATAAAATAGTTTGTGTTGGAAGGGACCTTTAAAGATCATCTAGCCCACCCTCCTGCTATGGGCAGGGGCCACAAATGTTCTGAGGCTGGTAGTTGTAAAGAAAGCCTACACAAAGCAACATGAAGATCACGTCTCCCTTGTAAAAAATCTTTTCCTACCTCAGGATGGTTGGATAGGTAGTGACAGTTCCTGACACTTCACTATCTCTTGGAAGCACCTTTTCTATCTTTTCTACACTCTGGAGGGCACACCAAGGAGTAAAAAGGAGAAATCATCCACTGACTACCTCCTCAGGAGCTACCATAACCATGTCACTTCCCTTCTCAGCTAAAAGAACCTTCTGAATCTGATCATAACAGAAAATATGGAGGGGTGTTTTTTTTAAAGCAGGCAAATAGCATTGGTCATGCAGTAATACATATTCATGTTAACCTTCCCAGATTCCTCAGACCAGCCCTGTGCTCAGAAGTCAGGCTGCAGCTGGCAGGATTTGTTACGGTGCAAAGGGTCAAAATTCTGCTCACTAGAAATCCTTGCAAGGGTGCACTGGCAGCCTGCATTCAGACCCTGCTAGGAACACTGATTATCTTATGCTCAGCAGGAGCAAGAAATATGATTTGGCTTCTGGCCATGGGTCACCAGACAGGTACACACGGGAGACTGGCAGGCCATCACTTCTTCTTGAAGCTAGTCAGGCTCCAGAGCTTATCAGCAAACTGAAGTTAATGCTAGGATCCTTCTCGGACAAAACAAGCAGCTTTTGTCAGAAAATGGATTTTATTCTTCCACTATGACTCATACTCTGCTCCACTTCCTTTCCAAAGAAAATAAAACACATAAAAGTGATATTTATTTTCTGTGATCTGAATCATATAGAAGCATAAATATTTGGTATACCATATTCACCTAATGATGACAGCAGAGTTTCAGGGGCATCTTGCCTGGCTGACTGTTTCTTTCTTTTATCATTCATTTTCATTAATAAACATGTCAAAAACTGAAAGCTTGAGCAGCTGCATTGCAGGAGTTATTTATCTAAACCTTGCAGTCGGAGTGAAACTGTGTCTTCCAGATCAACATAATGCAGATTCTCCTTTCAGTCTGATGGTACTGGGAACAGAGCATGTATCTGGGAAGATGAAAAGACTTCTTTTTGTCTGACTAAGGAGATTTCCCCAAAGAATTAATATGTTCCATTTGGGTATGCTGCTGTCTGCAGAGCAGCCAAGGGATGGCTTCCAGTTGGGTGTAGTTCTAGAGAAAACATCAGGCATGTGATCCTCCCCTCCCAACCAATCCAAACATCAGATGCAAGACATTAAAGCGATACTACCAAGGGACTCTGATTCTTTTATTCTTCTATTCTATTTTTGTACATTCAAAGCACATGGCTAGGATGCTACCAAACATTTGTTCTCCCAGAAGAGATTGCAGAGAAGTAGCCAATGCAGAAATGACTCTCCAAGCACCACGACACAGAGCTGGAAACCCCCAAAGAAAGCTAAGCTTATGCAAATAGCTACAATTCTTTTGCTGTGTTGTTAATTTAAAAAGGAAGAGAGCAGGAATACCAAGCCAGGACAATAATATATGTAACTGAGAAAAATAATCCATGCTATTCTAAAACTGCAGATTAGAATGGCTTAGTAACATAAATTATTTGCTCTTTACCTAAAATCCTCCAGTGTTTTCATCCAGTGACTTCAAAATACTTTGAGAACACTGCAAAATGGAAAGGTTCACATCTTCAGCTGGTATAAATCAGTATAGCTGTCGCTGACTGCATACTCCTCTAAAGCAGACATTTCTTTACCCACTTCACAGATGAATTACTAAAAGCTTGTAAAAGCCTTGAATAAATTACCCAGTTGTCTCTTGAAAAATCTTAAGAAAAAATGCAGAAGACTCTAAAGTCCATAACCTCCACAAGTAGGGCAAAAAAAAACCCTAAAAATGCACTATTATTTGTTCAGTTATACCAGACATGTATTTTGCAAGGATATAGATACACAGAATGCATTAGTGCTATTATAGTGGGGATTTAGCCACCAAATGGAGACCCAGTCTGTTGTTTGAAAGAATGTAGGTCTGCCTACAGTTTCTCAGTTTCACATCAAGCAAATAAAATACTGTACTGAACAGTCACTATGTTGTCCTACCTTAAAATTACACAAAGTAAAGTAAGTTGTTTAATATTCCCTGATAAAAACACATCAGAAAGCATTTAAAGGATTGCCCCTATAGGTATGTGGAACTTATGGTATCTATTATTTTTATGTGTAGTTTGCACATATGCTTTAATGTAACACAGTATCAAGTAATGTCTCTTCTCACAGAAAGCTACATAGAATTTCTGCACAACTCACAGATAATACATTTTTCTTCATCAATTGAGTTTATAATAGTGTCTCTCACTAAAATTTTGTTTTTCTTTCATGACATTTCTTTGCCAGTTCTGCTGTCAGCCCAAGTTAATCAAGGCCAAACTTGAAGACATTCCCTCAAAACTCCTTGATAACTATCATCTGACCATCAGCTTTGTCCTGGATTTTTCCTCCAAGGCACAACTAAATTCTGCCAAGTTTGTCTGAATTAGTTTCTAAGACATATATTTTATAGAATAAATAATATATAGAATATATTATCTTTACAGCCTTTATTTTCATATATTTTCTTTTATTCTTCTAGGTTTTCTTTTCATATATCTTTAATAATTGTATTTCTTGTATATTTCTTTTTTAAGAACAGTCAATATTCCTGTCCTTGCTTTTATTTTATAGTTACCTTACTTGCTTTCTGGAGATACAAAATATATTTTTCTTTATTTCTTCAAGGGGCAAAAGATACCACACGAATATGAAGTCCTCAGTATTGCAAATCACGTTCATGTCACTGGGATTTGCACATGGTTTTGAACTTAATCACATGCCAAAATGTTTAAAGGGTCAAGGTCTTCCATGGATGCACCCATTTAAAGACCATTTATAAAGTTAGCAATTTTAAATAATTGTTGGAGTATCTAAGTGCTACTGAATGAAAAGTTTTAGAAGCACCAACAGTTTGTTTTCTTCCTTGCCTTTTTTTTTTTTTTTTGTTCCTTTTTTTTTTTTTTTGGCTTTTAAAGACATTTTCAGAGCCTAAGGCTACTATTTGTGGGTTCCTTTTTAAATGAATAATTATTTTGGCCTCCTTCATATAACTTTCCTGAATTCTATTACAGCTGGAACTGCAAGATCCTAAGCAGTCAAAAAGTATATGAAATATTGTCTAAAATATCTGGTCATGCTTCTATTTTTATTATTTAGAAAGGTGGTTTCAATGTAATTATAAGGACTCTTGTACATTTGATCTATAATATGCCTCAGTCAGAGTCTCTGAACTAGTATAAAAAGGATCAAAATAAATAAAAGGTAACACACAGAAAAACTATGAGAAGTATTACTTTGTGTTTTCCAGAATTCACTTAAAATTTAATAACATAGTCAAATAAAATTATCCAACTTCTTGAAACACAGGCAAAAGCATACATACATGTACTATGCACACTTATACTCAAAATGGAGTAAAATTTAAAGTGCAGTGGTAATAGGTAAAGGGATTGGCTAAAGATTATGCTAAATAAGCTTGTTTAAAAATCATGGGTCTAAGCATCTCTCAAATGAGTATAGATTTAAAGAAAAGTTTACCTTAAAAGGCAAGTTTGCAAGTATCAAAGGGAAGTATACAAATATAAAGCCTTCTATCGAAATATAGGCCAAGATAATACTGGCAATAGCAGGACACAAAACACTTTTACCCCAAAAAACAGAGTTTAGAAAATCTGCATTTTCTATTAAATATTCCCCTGTCTTCTCAGACTCTTGTGGAAGCACTTATATGATAAAAAAAAAAAGTTTTTTTTTTACCTTTTAATTATTTCTTAGATCTCAAATAAAACTGGTTGATAACATGCCATTTTTGTGAACAATTTATTTACTAATTTCCAGTTGTTAGCTATGTTAGCAGATGTGGCTTCCAAAAGCTGCACAGCTGAAGATGATACATGAGAGGGAGGAAGCAGAGGTTTAATTTGCAAGACAGAGTTTAAAATAAAACACAGAATAACCTAAAATAGTAACTCCAACACTGAGAAAGGAAAATGCTATAAATATGGAATCCCACCATTTAAAGCCAATTATTTTTCTATCAAAGCCATTCTAACTTGTATGGGAAATGGTACTGACACATGCATACACACTGCCAAATTTTACCACCAAGTATTGTTTAAGATACCATTTAGGTTTCATGGTGTTTCTACCAGAAAAATCAATTCAATGCTCATTGCTCTATTTTATAGAAGAAGAAGAAAGTAAATAATTAGAAGCTGTTCTGCCATTAATATAATAACCACATTTGGGGATACTTTTTCTGTTTTAAAATTTGTATAATTGTTTAGAAAACATATTACATTCTTATCAAGGCTGAAAATACTACAGTATTCTTTATAATAAAATATCTATCAGTTTTGTCTTTTTACTATATAATTTGTCTCAGCAGTATTTTATTATAAAAGAGTTAGCCTAAAATGTTAACATAATAAACTACTACTAATAATACTACTAAAACAGTCCACTGCTCCCAGTAATCTTATTATATAGTAATAAGATTGCTCGTAAGAAAACAAAAGTAAGTGCTATAGTATCAGAAATACTTAAATACAGAGGTAAAAACTTGCCTCGATGTGTCACATTTACAGAATTCACAAAATAAATGACAGCATGACATGGCCTCCAAGGAATTTCTTACATCTACAGAAAAGCACATTATTTTGAGCATATTCTAAATTTCAGTGTATTTTAGGGTACTTGAAATTTTTAAAATTACTTAGCTCTCTAAGAATAGTATAAGAGAAAGGAAAGCCTATTTTACTGACATTCCACAGGAATGGTGGAATTGGGGAAAAGAAGGAAATGGTGCTGTTTTGAATAAATTAAAAGAAGAGGAGTCTAGAGCATGAGTTTGTCTCTAGGTCCTAAATCAACACTCTTTGTTTAAGACAAAAACCTTTAGAAAAGCTTTTCAGATTGGGGGTACAGCATATACCTCAACACACAGCAGGAAAGAACATACGCTACCTAGCATTTACTTCTATTGATTGTACAACAGCTCAGTTTGCAATATCAACAATCTGCTTATGTCACCACAAATGATTATTACTTGACAAGTGTAAAGTAGTTTTCAGTTCTTGCAAAAGTGAAATGTGGGGAAGAAAAGAACGTAAATCTGATTTAAAAATGCCTGGAGAGATGAATTGGAGTAGTTGCGTTTTTCATGGGAGCAATAGGTTCAGCAGATAAAAGACACAGAGATCCCTTGAAAAAAGCACTTTTACCAAGAAATTTTCTTCATTTCTGAAAATTGCATTTTGCCCAGAAGGGGATTTTTTATTTTATTTTAAATGAAAAGAAAAAAAACATTTTCTAGAAATCAAATTATTTATCAAGGTCATAGCCATTTGCAAAACCATAATTTTCCACATGCTGTATTCATCAACATGATTGTGAATACAAAGTACATTAAGTTGTCTTAGATTTCTTTCTCAGAGGTCTCTACATATTTTCTCTTACAGATACTTTCTTGCTCTGTCTTATATTTTCTTCTGTATACTCACAACTACTTTTAATGGTATTTTCTCTCTGGTTTTCTGGCTTATCATTAAACAGGAATTTCACAATTTTCTTGGATAGCAGCTGCCATTTTAGTCTGTATTGTCACTTTTCCTTTGTAGCAATGCTATTCAGAAAATTGCTCACACGACGAGTATTTTTTTGATGTTCTGAAGGGAAGATGCAGACATATGTTAATTCCTCCTGTTATTTGCTGAAGAACAACACACACTGGTAGACAAGGAACATATAGACATTTTCTTACACCCAAACCAAATTAAGCAACAAGCAGTGCCTTCGATGTTAATTGATACTACAGGCAGGATTTTGATGCTACAGGCACCAATGGCATTCACCACTTCTGTATAAGTGAACACAGGCAAGTTTGTCTGTTTCATGCTTGGCAGAGTCTTGTCATTGGAGCTGGGGCCACTTTGGACCAACTCATTGTTCAAACTCATTTGGACCAACTCAATACATCTAGCATGTATTTAAAGAGATCAGCTGGCCTTCTTTCTCATAGCCAGAAATACAGTTTCCCTCATATAATAAGGCTTATACAGTACAAAAACTTCAAGTCTTCTCACTTTACCTAAACTGAATGCCACTTAATGGAACTCATATTGATATAATTTTATTGAGGATTTAGAAGAAACATTTACAGATAATGTAAGATAACCCAAAAAAGCACTTTTCAATCCCTGCCCTTTCCTCCTCCCTCTTCCTTCCCACCATCCCAGAAAATTCTCAGAGAAAAAGAGAGGAGATATTTGTGGGACCAGGCGGAACATCTCACCAATGAACTAATCCCAAGGTACCACATGGTGTTAGAAACTACAGCTTTTTTTCTGGTGCAGTTTCAGCTACTGTTTGGTTAGAAATGTGATCTGGTGTTGGCTCTATGTAGCTTGGAGGAATCTTGTCTCTTTTATATTACCCAGTCCTTGTTCTTCCTTTACACTTATTTTACCCAGCTAAATAGAGGAAATTTGATAGACTTCAAAGACAGAGAAGACTGGATGTCAGCACTTAGACATCAACTGAATTGAATGTGACTGGAAGGACTCAATTCACAAATAAAAGTCTCAGACTTGTCCAGGGAGTCTCATCAGGTAGGCTGCTTTAAACTGAGAAACAATCTCCTGCAAGAAGGTCACACCTATAACTTAAAGGCGGAAGACAAAGAAAGGGTTAAAGAGCACTAAGGCTTAGGGGAATATGAAGCCAAATATGACATGTTGAGGACAACAGGAATTTTTTTCTGGTTTCAGAAGTATGAAAAAAATAGTTTTATACATAAAATTCAAAGGGAAGCATTTTCATCTAGAAAAAACTTTAAATATTACGGAATTGATTGTCACAAATAAGTTTAATAAAATACAAAAACAGTAAGAGAATCTGCAATAAAACAATATCTGAAACAAAACAAAACCCAATATGAACAGAAGATAATATATCAGTTTCAAAGAAACTCAAGTAATATTAGGACAAAAAGGATACATATTCCATTCAAGGGCACAATGAGGAAAAAAGGATATGGAAAAAAGGAAAAACAGAAAGCAAAAAAGGACTGCACACAACACCACAGAGTTCAGGAATAACACGACTCATGACTACATGACTCCTTCATAAATGTTTCTTTTTTTTTTTTTTTTTGCAAGGAAGGAATAGTGAACAGCAAAGCACTTGGAATCTCAGACTGAAAAACAAAATATGAAAATGCAGATGGACTGCAATGTGATTTAATATTTTACTTAGGGTTTCATTGACTTCATGGAACCAATGATTCTCCTTACAGATTTTAACTGACATCTGCAAAAGAATTGTAGAGTCTTGTGGTCCTAGATCAATCATAGCTCTTTCAGTGGTGTATATGGAAGAAGCCTTTTATCTGTGCCAAGCATTTTACAGCAGAAAGGCAATCCCACTCAGCCCACAAGAGTCATATTGACACATTGCTATTCCACTTGCCAGTACAATCACTCGCACCAGCTCTTCATGTTGTCAGGACCTCTGAAGAAGGACTAAGAAAAAAAATCAAGGTGAAGTTTGGGATTTAACTGAAAAGCATATAAAAATTACATTTTGACAGTTCTGAATTTGCCTTTCCCCGATGAACTTATGTCTCTGTCCTTCTCTTGAAAAACTGAAGTGCTCACACCTCCTTTAATAATTTCTGGATCCTCTTTGGAGTAATAAATTGGATAGTCTCCTCAACAACATGAAACAAAAAAGACTTTTTCTACCATATGCTACAGCAATAAAAAGAAAGCTGTTTCTCATTATTGGCTGGTCCATCCTCATATAGTCAGTTGTCTTGGAAACTGAGATTTATTCTAATTTCAAGAAAATGTAAGAATGAACTGAATCACATAGTTCCTTCTTTCAATGTCCATCTCAATTTAGTGTTGGAACTAGCAACAAAAACATCCCTAAGCATGATTTCCAGTTCTAGATTTATTTTTGCTGCACTTCTCTTTCAGAGTGAAAATCAAAATTATGTAATAACTTAGACTGGAAACTTCAGTAAAATAATTGCAAAGTTTCAGAAAACATTGAAATAAATGTAAGTAAAATGTACATTCAAATCAACCTCACTTAAAAATAAAATAAAATAGTTCTGCCAGGTTTGATATCTGGATGACACAATATATAGGTATCATGTAATTCAAATTCTTCACTCTGTCCAAAAACTGGACCTCTTACTGAGGCCAAAATATACTTCATAAAACATTAATTTTCTGTCTATTTCAGAAACCCCATCAGGGCTTCATACTCATGTCTCTCACAAGGATCTAACTTTAGTCAGGTTTAGCGTACGTACTGCAATTAAGTTGCCATTACTTTATGAAATACTTTTGTCATTTCCTTAGTTAAAATTGCCAACAGATCTTGTAAACTGTTCAAGGGACTAGTTAAAAGCAGCATTCTTCATGCTGCTACCTTTGGATTACCAACAGTCTCCAAAACACTGAACAATAACCTTTTGGCAGTCAGTTCTCCAATTCCAGTTGCCAATCCAGATTTAAATACATGGAATTTTACACCAGCTGAGAAATTTGGCATACTGTTCTCATCTACTCTTCATTAAAATAAGCCTTCCAACATGAAATTGCCAAACCTGTCATAGGGAGGTGTGCAATTACAGTGAATAGGAGGAAGCTTTTATCATTGCTAATACATAGGAGATGATCCAGTAGATTTTTAAGTTGTGACCCCCTCAAGAAGGTTAGAAGACTTTTGGCATCTAAGCAAAAAGAATTTGTCAGCCTTTCAGCATGAACAGCTGAGGAAAAAATTACTTATTAAAATCTGCATTTTTTGTACTGTGTTGATGTAAGATAGTTCAGTCTTTGGGAGAAAAAACAGAATCCTAAGTTAGTATAATGTCAAGGGAATGTACAGAATGGCTTAATATATAATCACCCAGGCTGCAGTCATAATTTCAAAACTTTCTGACTTTTTTGAATGCATAAGATCAATCAAATAATATCTAAAGTTTAATTTTTGTTTTCTCACTTATTGGATACTTCATGTCTTTTTCCTTTTTTTTTTTTTTTTTGTAATCCAGTTCTGCACAATTGATGGGCAGTATTAGTCAAGTAGATTTTCAATGAGTTCCCTCTAACATCAAATAAATAATTTGGGTTTTTTAATATTGTTTACCCAAGTTAGATTCAAAAAGATACTGAAGTAGCAAAAAGATAATTTTAAATTTCATGTCATAGCTGTTAAATTGTTAACAATTTCTTTATTTTATTTTATACTTTGAATTCTACAAAATCTGAGCATTTAATTGGAAATATTTAAAATTAATTCCAACCTCAAACATCAGTTGGTGCTCTGACACTGGGAATACTGGCAACCTGTCAGTCCAAGTGAAAACCCAGTCAGGAAGGAAACAGTTATCTTTGAAGAGACTTGACTGTGGAATGAGAAGTGATAAATCTTACTTGCTACAATAAAAAGTAAGCCAGCTTTCCCATCACCTCCTTGCAGTGTTTTCTTCACCAAGAAAAGCAGTGATAGAGATGAGGAGTATCAAAGATAAAAGAGTGCTTAAAAATAAGCTCATACAGCCAAGGCTCATCTCCCTCTAGCTGTACTCCATTCTCTTTAAATTCCATTGAATCACCAAAGAAGAACAGTAGTCTGATAATGACAAAAAAAAAAAAAATAAAAAAAAAAAAGCTGTGACTAAACCAACAAATTAGAAGTACTCTAGCTTGTAATCTAAGATCTCCTTTTAGTAGGATTGCTAACTGTTGATTAATACAGCTCAAGGAAGTTTAAAGAAGCTGCTGCAATTCTAGAATATTCAGTATTTCTATAATTCATGCAGATATTGTGCAGTTAAAAAGCATTTAGACTTGAAAACAATTATTATTTCAACAGCTACAGGGTACACATGCAACTTCCAATTTGGCTATGTTTCTAATTGCAAATGAATCAAAATCCTGATAACAAATTCTTCAGACTTGTGCTCCCTTGAACAGTTCCTACATTCTCTTTCTGTAAGTTAAAAAAGTCAATCAGAATTATTTTTTTAATTCATAATCCCAAATACTCGTAAATAATGATTTACTATTGAGGGAATGAAGATTATTAATAGATCATACTGATTTGAGAAAAAAATGGTATTCCAGCCTCGGCTTTTGTTTAACTTGTTTTACATGCATTCTTGTTATCAATTCATGTTATACATGCATATTTAATATAGATTCAGTTGTAAACTCTTTACAGCTTTGAAAGGAAATATATATTAACAAAGAATAGTCCTCAAGGAATTTGAAGTTTCGTTCAAATAAACATGTAAATGTTTTGATGTTTATTTCAATCTAATCTATGCAAGGTCACCAAAACTATCAGAATATCCTGTTATGGAATCTCTGTTTCTAATGCCAGGATGAAAAGATTCACAAAGTTCTGCCTTACCCAATTTAAAACCCTGTTAAAAGTTGTTTTTTTCTTTTTAGTCCAGAGTTGGACCAAGCCTACAAGTTTCTTTCAGTGTTTTATCCAGAGGAGTTCCACCATGTCCTGTGTAAATCATTGCAGTCTTGTCTCTCTCACTTCATTGGCTTTTTGACTTCCATCTGTTTTCTCTCATCTTTTCTTCTACTCTGCCTCATCTATATTCTCTTTCTACTCTGGTTTCTCTCATCTGCTTGCTCATTATTATTAGTCCAGCCCTCTATTATCCCCTTTTCTTCCCAGTTATCTCAACGAGGAGAGAATGTATGAGACCCAAGAGCTTCATTCTGAGAGATGCTGACCACTTTAACTTCTTTTTTTGACCTGCACACTTTAATTGCTTTCCTTTTAATGTAGTTTTAAGACCATCCTGGGTGTCTATACTGACCTAAACATGTTACTTCTCTGAATGTTGTCTAAGGTACATTGAGCTGTTATTCCTGGAAGCATAAATTTCTACAGGACCCACTTGTGCTTTTCACAGAAAATTGTAACTCCCTAGTGTCCTACCTGCACACAGGTTAGCACAATATCATGTTACCTACTTTACTAATCTCTGAAGGGAAATTGAAAATATTTTAGTTTTGCATCTTATTGTATCTGCTGAATACTCATTAAAAAAAAAAAAGAAGTTAGACATGCATTTAAAACCTTTTAGAATCACGAGCCAAATAGATACACTTTTCCATCACTGAAAATGGCTTAACATGGAGGCTTAATAACCTACAGCTATATTTGTGACATGAACAACCTAACTCCCTCTTCTAAAGCAGAAATCTAGCCACTGATGATCAGACAGAATCATTAATCTTTAAATTGAGTTCAGTCAGAAACTTCCAGCTTGAAGCTATTTGTTTTCCTTCTTAATAAAGAAAAACTCTCCACAAATGTCCGTAACTGTACAGTAAGTTACTGATCTTACAGAAATGAGCATATGGTCTGACTTCCTGGGCCTTCATCATTTCTCACATTTGTGCATTTTACCTTGCCATCTCTGTGATCTGTCTGAAAACACAATGCCAAAGACACTCAGGCAAGCCCATCACCTCAGTATCAGGTCCATCATTTAAAGGGTGCGTTCAGCATAATTCACAGAATTACTTGCACATTTCTATGTCTCAGACTTGGGAACACTGGCTGTACACTTAACTGAACTACCAACTCCAGTGAAGTCCCCTATGTTATGCCCTTTTCCCTTGGGACAGGTTCCAGTTACAGTAAAAGACATGTCCTCCAGTTGAACATCCTTGAAGTAAGAAAACTCCATTTATCTTACCACCTCCACCGTTGTGCCAGCAGAGAACTGCATCAGTCAAAGCTTTCATTCCTCAAACTCTGCCTTTCTCCTCACGCTGTCCCAGGAAATGTTTTTAAGTACTCCCCCAGGCAGGGACAAACAGTAACATTCTTGCTCTTCCCAGTGTGAGTGGAAGAGAAAACTCACTACAAATCAGCAACCTGCTGTGGAGGAAATTTCTGGAAACTCCAGAGACTTCAACAACTTCCCAGAGGTTAAAATGAGGTTTAGAGATGTAGTTTCCATGTTGCCTAAATTACACAGTCTCTGTCTTTTTCCTATGATTGTGAAAATTGTGGAAGTTTTGAATCAGAGATTGGAGAAAAGACCATACCTCTGACAGAAGTTAGCAGATTTTCATTTTAACTGATTTTAAATGAAAGTAGCACTGTTATATCATGCCATTTCACACTCCATGACATATCAAACTCGCTTTTGAAGACTACAACAATGTCAAAATCTGAGATGCTGAATGTGGACCTCTGTCACGGTAAGAGCTTCTACTGAAAGATGCAATATCTTTCAGAGATGCTCTGTTCTAAAGGCTGGTATCTGTGCCACAGCCAAAGCATCTTCAATGAAATTCCAGAGTCATGAAGCCAAGTGATTTGGAGCTGCTCTGTTCATAAGCAGATACTCAAGACAGCATTTTTGGAAGGCAGGCACTGGAGTGTGCTATATTACAGAATAAATCACACTTAAAAGATACTCCCTGTCAAGTTGGAGATACTTTTAGAAAAGATCAGTTACAGAAACCATCATATTTATGTGATTATTTCTACCTTTGTAAGTGGCACATGCCTATTTCACGTACACTGTAAGATCTTAGATGAGTTCCCTGAAGATTTCGCACAGATCACAATACCACATGCTCTTAAACCTAGTGGAGAGGTCTCATTTTTTTACAGTACAGTGAAGTACAATTAAGGCATGATCTTCCTCTGACAGGTCTGAAATGATCTCCATCCCAGCTCTTCAGGGAGTGGGTTGAAATCTAGCCATTGAAAAGATCTCTAGCCAGTGTTTCAACTGCTCTGTACTCTCATAAATATTATCAGCTCTAAATTTCTGGAAAGGGTCCCTGTTGATAGGCAGCCCCTTTAAGAGTATATAGTACAACCTGACTAAAACACAATCTCATCCCAGGTTCTTATTCTCATGTACTTTGATCTAAGAGCAGCCAACAATCCTGTATACGGAACGTGCAATGCAAGGATACAATAGAAAGCATACAACTGAAGTGGTAAACCTCCCACTCCATCAATAAACTGAAGAAGAGACCTTGCCTAGGGATATGACTACAATGCATACTGCAGTTAGATGCAAAGATGTGTAAATAAAAATGAGTCAATGTGGATACTGAAAAACTCTTGTCAGGTGGACTTGGTTTTGTACAGGCTACTTCATACTTCATAAGAAAAGGTAATTTATGTCAGCGCAGTATATTAGCCTCTATAAAGCTTCTTCTAGCCTGAAAGATTAGTTTGGGGACAGACACAAACTACTTACAGCATGTGTAGTAGTTTTGTCACTGTTCAGTAAAGACAAAATCAATTAGCATAGGGAGTTCATGAGACTTCTTCAGACATTGCATAGGTAGCTTAAAGCTGGACTGGATACATTTACACTTTCTTTGCAGGTATAGAAGTATAAGCATGCTCTGAAACACGGGCTTAGAATATCCCTAACCATATATGGATGAAACCATGATTACCTGAGTTTTCCCTCAAGTATGTTAATAAATATTAACTAGAATAGAAACACATTTAACCAGGAACGGCATCCAAATTCAGATGCTGACAGCTAACAAAATACTGCAGGAGTCTCTATGGGAGCTGAGGGCCTAGACTCCCATTGTGTTGCTTGGAGGCAAAGGATTCAGTTCAGTTATGCACATGAAGATATCTAGAGGCTTTTGGGAATTTGGGGAACCCTTCCTGGCCACCTGCACAATGTCCCAGAGATCCTCTGGCTATCGCTGACAGCCACAGCAGTAAGCCTCAGCTTCTCCAGCGCACCTCCTGTGGCATGACTTGTAATGTCTTGCAAACTGAATCAAGGTCCCAGTCAGTAGAGCCAGTGAAATCTGGGAAGTTATTCAGACAACCATCCCTGGTTAAGGGTGAGCCACATGGCTGTCTCAGTTGGGCTGACCCTACTGAGCTGTATCACCCACAGCAGCACAGTGGGAAAGCAGACATACTTGCTGATGTGCAGACATTGCAGAGATGCAGTTGGATTTCTCAATTAGATCCTGAATTTCTCTCTGTTTATATAAGTAGTTTTTAGCCACAACCCAGTGTGACATGAGAAGCCAAAAATCACAATTTCTTCAATATTATTCAGTCAGTCAAGCTAAAAGCTCCCACAGAGAAACCATTCTAGGAAGTTTTCCATTAACACTATTCTCCATCCAGACTTAAGGTGCTGGAGAAGAGAAGGTGTCCTAGATAGAAAGCAGAACTCAAGCTTCTTTTTCCAAATACAAAGTCATTTCTCTTCATGTTCAGAGCAGAAAGGACGTAGGAAAGTGAATCACATCTGTATAATCAAATTTTTGAAATAAGATCTGAAAATGTATGGCTGGGTTCCACATTCTCCTTTAGGGTACGAACGCAAATTATTTCTACACAGCAGGCTGAACCTTCTGTTTCATCTCAACAGTTTGTACATTGCTACTTTTCAGTGCAAAAGTTATAGTCTGATCTGGGGTGCTAATACTATTATACTAACTTGTAACAATAATTATCTAGAGTTTACTAAGCAGTACAAGCAGCATGGACAATACAGGACTTAGCACTTTGTTAATTTCACAATCTTTATACAACCTAATATGCCACAAATTGTCGTTACACAATAGATTCCAATAAATAAAAATATATCTGTTTTTTTCCATTTAGTTAGTTCATAATTCATTTTTTAAGACATTTAGGATAGGATTGACTACTAATTGAAAATAATGCTTCATGTTACAGTTAGAATTGAATTTCACTTCGGAAAAAATATTTTAAGCACAATAATAGAATACAATGGGAAGTCTTAAATTTTTAAAGAAACATTGAATTTGTGTGTATTCTCATGTGTTTTATTATAGCACCATCAAGCAGCATAGTTATTTCAGAATACTGTACATATGAATTAAATTAAGGAAACAGAGGTATTAGGAGAAAATATGCAATTAAGACCACTCACTTTTTCTTAATCCTATATCTGACCTTGTTAACAAGCAGGTGCAAGACTTCACACTATAACCAAGAACAATAAAGAAGCATGCTGTCCTCATTTTTCCTCTAATTGTCCTTTTCTCTAAATCATGTTAGTTCCCACTGGTTTTATGCAATATTCGCCAGTATTACCTTTTGTTCTTTTCAAGTTTATTGTAGTCATGGAAATAGGAGTACAATCCTTTGATCTCTCACATCACACAAAAGTAATCTATGAGAATATAGTATATGCCACAGTATGAGAAATGTATCCCAGTTGAATTCCTCAGTCAAAAGAATTATGTACCTATGGCATCCTCTGTGAAAGTTCTCTGCAGTGAATTATTCCTACTGCTGTTACTGAGAACAGTAATGAAAAGGCACAGTCAAAGAGCCACATGTATATACTGTAGATAGGTAATGTCCTTATTAACTCTTCCTCTATTCTTTACCAGGGTAAAAGATGTCTAAAAACCATCTATAATTATATAAGCAGGTAAAGCAGCCAGCATCCAATTAAATGTTTTTTATGGCATTTATCTTCAAGTTAACCCTCTTGTTATCAAAGAGTGTAAAAAACCAGGTAATGAACAACAGAACATAGCCCTGCCAAAATCGGTGTCGTGGTCGTTGCATCTAAAAGTGACTTACTGAACCCAAGTGGTTCAATTTACCTCCTCTTTACACATTCTAAAATGATACAAAGGAAGAATAATGAAAAGCAGAATCAAAATCTACTTTTAAATATTAGAAGGAAAGCAGATGGATTTTCTATCTGAAAACATTTACAGGAGAGCAGATGGGTACATACAAGGATGACATCTAACAGTAATTTTTTTAAGAGCTGTCATTTTAAAGATGCAGCAAATTCACAGAAGTAGAGAAAGTAATGAAACCCAACATTACTCTTTGCTCAGCCAGTGATTTCCTGTGTGGCCTATATAGTGTTTTAAAAATACACAACACAACATCATTACATCAGATAATGGCTACTTTATTAATATTTTTGCCAGATTTCCTTTTATTAAATTGAAAGCAAGGTGAAGGTTATGAAACTGTTCAGTCCCCAGTTCCCCACATTAAAAAAAAAGACCCTTTTTACTAATAAGCATTGTGCTACTTTAAAAATATGATTGGAAACTTTGGAAATAAGGGATATAAGCATCCATTGAATTTTCCTGCTTCCTCAGTCACTATCCCCTGCTTGATTTACACCATCCATGTAAGCTTTTGTGGGCAGATGTGTAAAGGTCAAATTAAATCACCAGTAGATTTTATAATTTTACTTCTTCTACTGAAAAGATCATTAGGCATGTGTGCAAGGTATCCACTAAATCACTAATAGATCACCTAATCTCACTTCTGTCAGTCAAAAAGTCTTTTCCAATATACTATAATATTATTATACCATCATATATGATCCTCTGAATCACATTAGCCTCTCTAAAATGTGAGTTCAGCTGAAAGTACAGTCAGACAAGGATCATGATTTATAATGATGGGCTATGATTAATAGTCCAAACTACCTCTTAGAAAGCACAGTATCAAAAAGAACATTTGTGTCTTGTTTTTTTACATTATAAAAAATGAGAGCAAACAAAACTATGTTTAATAAAGATCAGGATGTCTTCTCATCTGGAAATACTGCTCATAGGAACCTTCATACTCTCCCACTATGATACTTACACCATTGTTTTCTCACAAAACAATCTTTTGTATTAGAAGGGAAATTATTGTTTTCCAATAATTGTGATGAATTGTGATGATTTGAAAAGTTATTTTCTCAGCTCAGAGAGAGATTCATTAGTGCTATTAAAATACACATCAAGATAACCAGCTCCCTGTGATGCTGGCTATGAGTTTAACAGGTTAAAATTTCACAAAATGATGATAAAAATATTAAAACCTGCTGCTTCTCTTAAAAGCATATAACCAATTTGCCATTCTACTAACATAAAACACATTAAAGTGACAGGCCATATGAAAGAGAAGAAAAACAAGAAGCCTTCAGGGTTCTTAAATATGAGTCCTTTGTGTAAAAAAAAATTGACCTGCATACACATAAAATTTGTGTTTTAACAAATATTATATACTTATATTATTATAAATATATTGATAAATCTAAATAAATTTATATTATTTATAAAATAACACAAGATGGAACTATCTTGATCTTCAGAAGTCTTCTTTATGAAAAAGAGTTGCCTTTAAGGAAGGGTCGAATACTCTGTGGAATGTATGATTCTAATTTTTATGAAGGAATTCCAGGCATTTTCAAGATTTAAAACGAACAGAAACACTAGTTCCATGAAAAAAAAAAGGGAAAATTTCACAAAAAATGTACAAATAAAAATCAAAAATAAAATCTCAGACTGGACGTTAACAGGACTGATTTTTCAGTCCTTTTTAATTTGCCTCCTGAGCTCATTGAAAAAAAATGCTTCTGATCTTGATCTGAACTGTGGTCCCACTAGAAACTAATTTTTATCAATATTTCTTTTACTAAGTGCTAGTGTTGGTAATATGGGTTCTGGCACAAATCGACCAATATTACACGCTTTCATTAGTCTCAGGAGGCCCAATCCTGCAAATATGAATGCATATGTGTAACTTTACTCTGGCTAGTAGCCTAATTGACTTATTAATGAGTTAATATGTAAATATATTCGTTTAAGCAGTTGCAGGATCTGTCCCAAGTTTCCTGACAGCAGTCTTCCCAGGCACCTCACTGGCCCCAGACTATGGATTCTGAAGCCTGAGAGACACCTCTCCACCTACAGGGTGTCCAGATCTGAAAACCAACTCATGCACAGAAGTTCAGCTTCTTTTTCCAGCAGCACCACCAGCTGGAGCAGCTAAAGTGATTAGGACCAAATTCTGAAAGTAATTATCCTGGAGAGAATAATAAGAGAACTACCATTGCTAAAACACCTCAATTGTTGCTTGCCCTAACAGCACTTCACAGGAGCTTTTCTGTTTTTGGAGAGCCCGTTATAAGTTTCCCTGAAGATATCAGGCTGGCTGTGCGGAGTCAGTTCTGTAGGGTGTCAGGTCTGCAAACACACCATAGGGGTTTCCTCACTTATTCCCACTTCAAAGAAGCATTAAGAACAATTTCTCTTTATTACAGTTTTTAACTAGATTTCTTTCTCCTGTGATGATTAATTAGGCGTTCATTACAATTTGCTTTCTTTCCACCTCTAAGAATAAATGTACCCTTCTGCTAATCAGACACAAACAAAATGTTTTGAAAAGTAATCACTTGCTAAAAAAAATGGAAATTGGGCTTCTGTGTTGTGAGGAATGTACACACATAGCACAGTGAAATTTAACACGGGTAAATGATCTGACTACCTCAAAGTGAAGTTTTTGCCTTCCTACAGTGGCCTTTCACCCTGCCCTTTCCTCCAATCTGAGGAGAGCTGATGTTGATGGAACATATAATGGCTCCTTTCCTGTGTAGTAAAGTCAGCAATAAAGCTCAGTAATTAAGGTGACTGGGGAGGCCCAGCCCAGCAGGCTAGTGGTGTGGCGAACACTTTCAGAACTTCAAACAATATCAAAGTCACTGAAAAACGGGCCTAGTTCAGGACTGGTTTGAATTAAGCCTCACTTCCACACGCACTTTTCAAATCCAAGCTCAAACAAGAAAGCCAAGGCCTTCTGGATTTCATTAGAGCCAATTATCTTATCTGTTTCATCTCAGGCCTGACCCTAAGGCTGGCAAACAGCTATTCAGTGCATTTGTGTGGTTGTTTGAGAAAGCCTCCAGCCAGCCAATGGCCTGAGGAACCTCTAATTAAAACACAGTTGCCCCCTGCCTCCAGTGATTAAATATTTTCAAGCTTTTGTAAATAATTTTTCCATTCTTTGCCCCAAGCCTCAGAGGTCCAATACATGCAGTAATTTATTTAGTTTGTCAAAGAATACTGCTGGAAATAAAACTATAATAGAAACTTAGGAAACTCTTATATCTTGCCTAACTTCTACAAGTGACATTCTACAAGCTTGCACAACATGTATACTGTTTCTTATGTAATTAAGGCTTCAAAACCTCATTGTGTTTGATGTGATACATTGTACAACAGGCCCTACATTCTGTTGACGATCATCATGTTTCCTCAGAAAGTCAATAAGATATGTATGCTCATGGGTTTCCATGGATGTTGCACATGTGATGCTGAGAGATATCTGTGCTTCTGAGATGGACAGACTCCTCTGAGAGGCTGGGTCACACCATGAAAGACTGTTTGGTAAGGACTGGATTCTACCTGTAGCTTACTTTTGGAACTGAAGAACAGCTCCAGAATACAGATCCATGTCACCATGTCCCAAATAAATTCTAGTAATTAAAATTTGCATGAAAGACATTTGGGCTGGAAGACTTAATCCCTCCATCTCCCTTTCTCAAACCCTGGGAAGACACTGCCTTTTGCATGAGATGAGAGAACCTGATTCTAACTTGGTTCAAGCCTTGGTACCACACAGTGCTGCACCTCAAGTCATCCCATGCCTCACATGCTGCTTATGTCACCAGTACTGAGCATGTGTATCTCTCATGCAACCTGCAACATGATGGGGAGAGGAACGACTTACATCTCCCAAACTAACCTCTTAACTCCTTACATCTTTCTGTTATTCTTAACAAGAACAAACACATTTATATCAGTAAAATGCATGGGAGGTACTGTCATGAACCAAAACCAATCGCACAAAACACTGCACAGAATGAATAAAAAGATGCCTCATGTCTATGTACTCTGTGGAGACTTGGGGAACAGGCAGAAGCTGTACATGCCAGAAAAATAGAAGCAGTCTTAGCAATAAAGGAATTTAGCTACTCTCCAGTTTTGTGTGAGGCAATAGCAAAACAGAAATGTAATAAAGTATTTCAAGGAAGTTAACGAACCAGTCTTGGAGCTGTTTATGAGAATACCCTACAAGTATGAACTTTATCATACAAAAAATCAGAAAACCTGTACCTAGTATCATATGGAAAATGAAATTCATAAGAGCATTCTGAGAATGACACTGCAATAATAAACAAAATGCCTGAAACTTAGAAATCACTTTAGGTGGTTGGAATGGTAATACATTCTGTATTTCAAAGACATGCTACAGAAAGAATTTGTAAAATTTAGACATTGCTGAGTTGTGACTTCCAACAGAGAAGGTCAAAGGTTACACAGGAACTTGCCTGACTGACAGGCAGAAAAATGGTTTTGCCTATAGAGAGTGGCAGTAGTAATGGCTTGGGGATAAAAGTTTGGTAAAGTAGAGCTTCCACTAAATGCAGATTTCCTCAATTAGTATATAATAAAGTTACTATAAAATTTCATGAGGTACATAGGAAGCATACCTGGAACGGAGAAGCCATTGGTTGACAAACAATAATTGAATTTACATTATGGACAAACTGACCTGCAGAAAACCACAAAGGAGGAGAAGATACCAAGACCAAAAGCAGAATGTCATGGAATAACTGAAGACAGATCAAGGAGGCAAATGCTGATTCTTCCAAAAGACAAGTTAAAGGAGATGTTCTATGTTCAAGTCTGGGTGGAGGCCAGGTACTATCAAGCACAGAAGTGAGGGAAAGATGAATTTTCAAGTAAAAGATCATAGAGATAAATAAAAGTGGATGACACACAGGCTAGGAAAAATGAGGGTAAAATATAGACTCTGAGCTTTGGCTCTAGGAGGGATTTACGTTAAGAATGGTTTCAGAGGAAGACAGAGATGCTCTTTTGGAAGAAGTCTCGAATCAGAAGACACATAGCAATGTGTACACCCAATGGTTTTGGGGATAGAGAGGGAGAAAGGAGAGAGGAAGATGGAGAGCTTAACAGTACTTTTTCTTTACAATGAATCGTGGTTGTGTTACAAGGGAAAAGAGCCTCTTGAGAGGTTACATAGACAAATAAGGGAAGAGAAAAGCTTATGTCCCAGGTGGATCAGTAGATGAAAGTGCATGAGGGCCTCATAACAAGCAAAAGGGTTTTGAGAAAACTCAGATGCTTCTGAGCATCTGAGAAAAACAGATGAGGAGCAACTTTGTGATCAGAGGCATATGACAGAACTGTGGGAAGAAAAGGGATGTTAGAGATGCTATGGAGAACTTGATGAATGACCAAATTATGATTCCAAGAGTGAAATGTGAAAGTGGGAAGAAGGGTGGAGGAGAGAAGGGAGTATTAGCAATCTTGGAAAATTATTGATACTGCTCGGTACTATTGGAAATGTATTTCCAATCTCTGGATCTTTCCAGTCTCTTCCAATCTACTACATTCCAAGTACTTCCAATCCAAATTTTGCTTTGCAAAATGACAAGACAGCACAAAAAATCCTGGGTTTGTTCAGCAAGGTTTTACATAGAGGCCAATGACTGAACTTAACACAGAGCAAATCAAAACTGACTGAAGAACACTCATCTATGTCACGGTTTAAGTTTCAGGGGCATTAATACTTAGTAGTGGCCCATCTGATGGAAGAGAATGAGAATGAAATAACTGCATTCTTGATTAGTTTGGAAATTAAAGCGTCTTCAAGCTATTACAAACTACATTTCTTTTGCTGTGTTTGCAGTTTCTACCAAGAATTACACCGAAAATATGGGCAATTTCTTGAAATATTTTTTCTCTGTTAAAACAAAACCAGGCAAATGATCAGATAATAGATTGTAATTTTCAGATCCAGAGGGAATCAGTTTCCATAGAGAGTTCATCACACAGAAAGTTAAGCACATGTTAAGCATGAGAAACTAAAAATCCCTGTGACAGGAATTGAAGCACTTTCTGAGTGCTTCAGAAATTGTTATATTTAACAATACATTCTTAGCAATACATTCTTAATCTGTAAATGTCTTGATTGAAGAGATAGGAAGGTTAGACCGGATAGGGTGGTAAATAGCTCCCACTCTCCTATTAGCCTAGTAATTCAGAACTAGAACAGTAACATTTTAAAGAAATGTATTTTTTTACTAAAACATAGTCTTTTTGTATATTTGCACCTCCTTGATACTTTTCAGAGGGAGATTTCTTTTAAGCATGAAGAAAAAAAAAAAAACACAAATCCAAAACAGTCCAAATAATCTCACAGCAAAAGCATAAATTTCAGATGTGATGAGGTCAGGTTCAATCCCCTGATCTGTAGGAATGGGGAACAAGAAACTGTCTTCATTCTTTCACAGTATCACAGAACCATCAGGCTGGAAGAGAACTTCAAGAACATCTTGTCCAACTGTCATTCCCACACCACCATAACTACCCTTAAACCATATCCCCAAGTGCCACATCCAGACACCTCTTGAACACTTCCAGAGACAGTGACTCTACAACCTTGCTGGGGAAATTGTTCCAATGCCAAACCACTCCTTAAGAGATTTTTTTTCCCCCTAATCTCTAATCTGAACATTGGCCTGGTGCAATTTAAGGCCAAATCCAATCCCAAAGCATTGGTATTTTTCACTTAAAATTTTCTAGCTTCCTAGAGTGATGTCCTCACCAAGAGGTCAGAGATGAACACTGTCATAAAAGGGTTTGAAACACAAACATTTAGTTGTTTTCTTGGGAACTTCCAACGGTTTTGGTTTTGTTCCAATGTAGAAGAAAATCACGTCATAACCACGGACAGTTTCTGCTTACTGGAAGTGCTGTTTTTAGTCATTTCTACTTTAGTAATGCACTCCCTGGCTCCCTGCACAGGAGGGACACAGCACCAGAGTCCAGTCAACTTACTGACAGCGAGAAAAAGAACCAAAGAGGCTGCATCATCCCTTCAACCCTCCCCCTTCCAGCTTCTCACAAGCATGTACACTCCTACATGCATGACACAGGAGAAATGCATCCCAAGCACAGCTATTTTCAACCTGGCTTATCCTGTGCTACAATTTGTTTGCTTTCATTTTCCATTTTTTTTTAATAAATTAATAATCTTGGTAACTTTATTTTAACAGCTGATATAAATATCACTGGAAGGCTTGTGGTAGGTAAGCATATGAATCAGCCAATAAGAGCCTTCAAAAGCTTACTTTGTTTCAAGGCATAACAACTCATGAAACTGCTTGTATATAATCTTAAAGATTTGACTGCTTAATTAGGTTAAATGTAGTCACAGCATTTAAGATAAAATCCTGCCACATGTATTCAGTGAAAAGCCTCTGATTTCACAAACTCTTTTAACAATGGTTTTTGGGAGAAGCTACTATTCTGTATAAGTAACAGCTCTGTATCTTAGCTATCAATTATGGTGTTGTGCACAACTGAGATCTGCACAAACTAATGACACAAATGACCAATTTCCTTCTAAATCCTAACCCTAGTATATGTGATCACAGGACAAAGACCCCACTTTGCCTGAATATAAATATACACAATGGTAAGTCATTCTACAACTAAGCATTTGTCTTATACTGCTTGTAAAATTAATGTCTCAGAGTTTGAAGTCTGATGGGTTCCCTCACATTGGGTAATGACTTACTATCCAAGAAGCTGCACGGATTTAATGGATTACTGATGGCCCAAGTAGTACTGCTAATACCACATAATGATGAGTCATAGACCTCCCTGAACTTATTCATTAGACATCTATTTTTGAGACATTTATGTTTTCATAGTTTCAAACATCTCTCCACAGGACTAAAGGCTGACTTCAAAAAGTAATGAAATACTTGGAGTTAGGGCTCCAACAATATCCAGTAACAAGAATCCTCATAAGATCTTACAGCACTGAGCACAGTGCTATTCAGCATGTCACAATTTTAAAATCTGACTCCTGCCAGATTTTTCTATTTTTCTTCAGAATTACTGCATCTTTATTTTCTAGAATATTTTTTCTATGAAAAATGCTTATTCCTTTTATGCAATCATTGTATAGGTAAAGTGCAGCACAGACACACAAGATGATTAGGATAAAAAATGTATCTCCAAGGAATTATTTGTGCAAAAGCATGAGAACATCAATAAGCACAGACATGCCCTGGAGGTACTCACACAAACTAACCCTGAGACACAGGTGCTTGAGCACACCACAACCTCACAATACTTCTTTGCAATCCTGCTCAGATTTGAAAGCAACAAAACAAAACCTTCCATTTCTTTTTCTTCTCTAAGTATTACAAGAAGAATAGTGGAGGTCTCATTAGCTAAGCTAGCTAAAGAAAGCATGAATAAGAACTGTGTTGCTGAAAGGTCTCTGTTTCTGCTGTTCTTGAAACAACACTTCTGTCTGATTCTGGATAATGGGCTTTTAATAAAAATATCCACCAAAGGAAAACAATTAAACAATACATAAAGCACCAGGGTGCAATCTAGTGGTTCTGTTACAGTCTGGAGCTGTTCCAGCAGAGAACATGTGGATATTTTTTACAGGCTGCAGTGTAGTTCTCAAAAGTTATTATAAAGCAACAAAATTTAAATTGGGACTGGACATACAGTCACTCAGTGTTGCCGCAGCACTTTTAATTCTGACCTGAAATTTATCTTCATGTAAAGACCGCAGATACTTTACTTTTAAGGTAAAAGTATCTTCTCCACTCCTGTTTCTGTTTAATTTCTTCCAGGATGTTTTTGGTGATATTTCTCAATTTTTCCATCAAAGTATTTGACAATATGGCAATTCTTTATCCATAAGCTCTATTCTTTCATATTTCTGGCTTAACAAAAATTGGAAAATGGTTATATTGGAAAAGAGTACAGATACTTTCCAGTACTTTGAAATTACAGACCATGTATGGCTCGGGGTTTTAATCAAATAGTTTTTAACCTGAAGCACATAAACCTGACACATGCCATATTTTATTATCCTTTCTCCTCCACCCCCTACTCTGCCATGTCAATAAAAGAAACTGTGCATCTGTACAAAAGTAAGCCAACACTAATTAATTTCTGTAATGAACGGTTTCACTTTTGTAGTTCCAGTGAATTAAAGGAGTACCATATACAGTTTTAAAAATCCTGGTACAGTAAAGCTGAAAAATTAGGGTATTTCAGTCAGAAGAAGTTAGATTTTCCAAATAAAAGTAAAGAAGTAGGAAGAACAAGAGGTTGCAGATTATAAACACTGCTGCCAGTTTTAGTTTTATGGTGAACTTTGAAATATAACAAAATGCTGCTCTTGTGTTTATACCACTGTTTCAAATGCTTTTAACTCTGCTTCTCCATTTCCTAAGGACTCAATGTTCAAAACATTTGTCAAGAATAAAAAAGCATGAAAATTTACCATTGTTACAAAACCTTTGTTACCACACTCAAAAAAGTATTCTAAAGTCACAAATCATCAGGACTGTTGAATCTTTACATATGAAACTTATACTCAAAGCAAATTTAAAAATTATTCCAAGCAGACTTCTACCTTCTTCAAACTTCATCAAAATAAACTGCTCAGGCACTCCTAAGTTATCTTTCTACAGCTGTTTGGTACATCTTTATTTGAGTTCTCCTAAGACATTTTCTATGGCTGAAGGGAAAAGACAGACATCTCTGGTTGAAATGAGCATCTTTTAAAGACACCTGGGAGAAATGACAAGATCAGAAATTAAAAACTGATTGCAACTGTAACTTATAACTGCAGAATGCTATGGGTGTCTGAAAGCAAACTATACATATCCATACAGAAACCATTGTTTAGATTTCCTAGACCTTCCATGACTGTGTTCTGTTCAGCCACATTTTCCTTCCTAAATGCATTGCCCTTGACCATGCAGAAGGACTGTGGATAACTAGCAGTCTCAATAATGTCCACCTGCATTTGGGTAAATCATTATCTGCCTGTCATACATGACTCAGAGATTCTGCCTTCCTCTATACACAGTAAAATGCTGAATGTATTTCTGCCAACAAATAGGCAAGAGAAATAACCGTAGTTGAGATAATCTTTAACAGTTTTTACACAGCAATATAGTGATAAATAAATAATTAGTTTCCCTTAGTAAAGATAAGGATGTCATTTGGCTAGTCTGAGGCTATTGTGAATATAGTTACTGATAACACAACAGGTTAAAATTCTGAAGATGCTACTGGAGTTTACTCCTCATTCTTTCATTCACTCATAAGGCTATTAACTAACTTGTTTTTCTTTTTCAACTCTTCTCATGCTTTTGTCTTTTTATCTCTTTGAAGAGATCTCAAACATTATCAAACATTTGAATCAGAAACTTAGACTTATTGTAGTTTTTAGACCTCACCTAGTATAATACAGCCTCAGCAGCAGCCTCAGCAGCAGCAGTCATAAAAAATTAATAGCATTAAGTTATGGGTATTAAGAATTATTGTTTAAAAAAACTTTATACTCAAACTCTATTCTTGGTTGAATTTGTTAAATATAACAATACAGCACTGTACTATGCCTCACTTTCAATAGTTAGGTACAGCTAGGAAAAGATGTTGGTTTTTGTCTTCTACATTCTTTTGTGAAGTTTATCAGAAACCAAAGTTTCTACTCAGAGAATTATTCAACATTGCAAAGCAGTGATGCCAAAGACAGCCATCATAATATTCAAAATCATATAAATCGATGGTTCGCCCTCATGTGGTGTATTTAGCTCATTTCCAGAAAATAGCCAAGCCTCAGCAATGGGCAATTAAAGTGATTTGGCAACTGGATACATTTCTAAATGAAGAGAGATTGAAAAAGACCAGAAATATTGTGTTTTGAGAGAAGAAAAATAGGAAAGAACATGATGCAGATCATACAAATGTATTTAAATTAATAAATGTGGATAGGCAAGAATGTGAGTTTCATCTACACATGTAATACATGAACAAATGGACATTTAATGAAAGTGGAAGACTGGTGATTTGAGATAAAACAAGGCATTTTTGTTTTTCAGACACACATGCTTAAGACCATGAAATTCAATACCAACAGGATAAATGAAACTTCTTAAAGTTATCTCAAATTCCTTAGTCAACAAAAAGTTTTAAAAGTAAAATTTACAGGAAAATTAAATTAGTAAATAAAAGTACATGCTATGTATACTTCTATTGAAAAAAACATAAGGCATATATAGCAATATAGATCTTAGCAATATAGTTCTTAGTTCATACAGCAATATGTTCTTCTTAGTGTTTATGAGTTGAATTCTAATATAAATAGTAAAGAAAAACTACAGTCAATACCTATGCTGAAACACAGTTTACAAGGACAATATATATGAAAACATCAAAAGTACTTTTACAAAGTTTGTCATTTGAGAAGTCAAAATTAAATTTCATGAGATCTGGAAATGCAGAACTATGAAAAAAAAATTGGTATACATCAATGCAATGTTTCAAATGAACTTAACTGTGCCCTGTTGACAAGGCATATGCCACAAGATGACAAGGAATATTTTTGTTAATATTTTTGAGCACAGGCTAGAATACAGACTGTTTTAAACATATTTATTTTCTTCCAAAACAAGCACTAAGAACTGCAAGACAGGAGAAGATTTTCTGAGCAGCTTTGTTTTCTTTCATTTTTTACATTTTAACAAATGTAATTTCAACCATAATTTCAATTTTTAACTTTGTTTAAAATTATGTTTTGGGTTAATTACAAATGTATTTTAAATTAAATCATGGATATAGCTCATCCTTAACTCTGCCTTATTCCCACCTATTTCTTTTGAATTTGCTACCCTTAAATTAAAATCAAACACGTGACTGCTAAAAGATAATATTAACATGAGTTATTTCTAATCATTCCAAGAATCACACACACATACATGTTTCATTTTATGCAAGCTTTTATGGCCAGGTTCATTAATATGCTGTGGCTGTTTTATGCTACTCTGGAGTAGTGCAAAGCAGCCAGAGCATACTGGCTGGTTCAGCTAAATTTACAACTCCTTTGTTGAATAAAAGCAGTGCAAAGCAGTTGGGAGGCACAGCCCAGTTTCCTTCTGTCTCTTGCTTCTTCTTCACCCTTCTGAACACTCTCATTTGTTTCCACTGCCTCCTGCACCCTCTGTATTCCACTCTACAGAAACACATCTCTCCTGTCCCCTGCAAATTCCAAGCATGCACATACACATATGTGTATGTACAACATGGACCTGAGTCTCTTTCTGCTGCCTGCTTTACTGAGCACATCTGGTGTAATGTGGAGCTTATGAAAATAATTATTTGAACATTACTAGTCAACCATTGCTCTCTTTTTTTTTCTAGAGCTGTTGGCAGAAGAGAGTGGATTACATCCTCATAAAGTCGAGTGTAAAATCATCCTCTTAGAAAACAGCCACCATCTCCTTTGGCTTTCAAAGAGATTAAAGCAAATTTAACCTGAATAGGTGGAAGTAAATGATGAAACAAATTCTCTAGAGGGATACTTCAGAGCTTAAAAATAATGGAAAAGAGCTGTGCATTTTTTTATCTTAGGAGAAAAGAAGAGACACTCGTCCTTTCGAAAAATGTCATTATGTCGAGGATTTTTGTAGTTAATCCAGTTCCTTAACTATGGTAAACATCAAACAACACTTTTCTGGCAAAATTAAATTGCATTGTGATTTGATTTCTGCAATTATTTTCTATTCTACAGAAACTTCTCTATCCTACATTTTCTACTGCCTCCTTGTAGTTAACACAAGCAAACTTATTTTCTTAGTAGAAATAAGAAAGAAATGAAAACAGCTTTTACAAATGATCAAGCAGTCTTCATCTTTATATTGGCTACAGCTACTAAAATTTGATTTTGCAATAGAAAGAGTTAGTTCAAAAATGTAATAATCTTCTCATGGAGCCCTAAAATAAAAATGGTGGACACAAACCAACACCATAATTTTTCCTATTTCCCCCTACAGTCCCAGTGCAGCCACTCACTCAGCATGCCTTTGAAGTTGATTACTCTATGTTCAAGCTTTTCTGCATTTTCACACATGAAAGTTGTTTTTTCCTGAAGAAATAGAAATATTTTCTCAAACAGTTTGGAGGAAGAGTGAGGTGGAATATTATTCAGAAAGATTTACATAAAATAATTATTTACACAGTAGGAAATAACTAGTTATTTACATAGTGGGAAATAACTAGTATTCTGCTACCTGCATGTATATATCTATGTGTGTGAATGTTTCTATAAATATATTCTGACCTCAAAACAATGTATCTGATATCAAGTACATTGTCATATATAATACCTGGTTATGAGCTGAACTCTAGAGACAGAAAAAAAGCCTTAGTCTCTTAGTCTCTTCTTCTGTGGACATTATCATTCAGGAGGATCTCTGCTGTGAAATTTGGCAGTTGATCAAGTAATAATGAGCTACCTAGTGTCAAGGCTGGTGACACTTCAAGTATGTGCTTGGTGCAATTCTAGGATGAAATTAGGGCTGTGCTGGTGAGAAAGTGAAAACTATCTGCACCTCCTGGGGAGTTTTAGACTATTTTAATGCAAATTTCTAAGTTCATAAGAACTCAAAGGATTAGGCTCTGGAGCCAGCCAGTAAGCAGGAAGCCTTGGCTTCTCTCCAGACAGGCTCCACCCATCTGCAAATTTACTTACACCTTGGTTATGGTGGAGAGGACCTTCACCAGTATCCACTTCTGCCTTCACTAGGGAGCAAATACTACCCAACCTCTCTGTCTACTGGTAGATATAAAGAAAAAATCTCTCAATTTTTTCCTTATTTTTCTCTTAAGATTGAAGATGTTCAAAATTTGCTCCACACCTTAGTTTAGACCTTCTCTGTAAGTCTGTCTATAAAAGCATGTAATTAATATAAAAAACCAAATTACATTCTTCTATCTCTGTAACTCACTTATTTTCTTAAAAACTGACTTGTTGTAGACAGAAACTCCAGAACAACAGCTGATTTGTTGGGAGAGATGGCAACTCTTCTATTGATTTTCTGGACCCTTGCCAGTCTGCTGTCTCACAGTTCTGTTCTGGCCAAATTGAGAACTTGGGCTACATCATGTGTAACATTCTGGACAATAGCAAGGAGATTCTGGCCCATGGATAAAGTGCCTCTTTACTGGGAGCTGTAAATTTACCTTCCACTCAGCCCAGATCTACAGAAAGAGCTACCTGGTCTATCCTAAGTAATTCACAAATTTTTCTATCCACCCTTCTAAGTTCCCTACTGTTTGCTTCAATGACCCCATTCAAAACTGTCATACTAGTCATAGTAAATCCATGTCAGCAAGACCTACAGAGGGCACAAAGACTGTGATCAGGTCAAAAGGGGCTGAGAGTGTAGGGAAAAATTTCCTCTTGTTGCTTGGAGAAAAACATTCACATTCATTACAACATTAATCACAAAGTTAAATGGATGCATTTAAAATAGCAACATTAAATCTTTAACCATCACCAATTACTCAAAAGGAGATTCTATACTTAAATTTTAATTTATTTGCCTTAGAAAAAATACAGTTAAGTTTGTTTTTGCATATAATTAGTCAGAGGATAGTAAGTTACATGAATTTTATTTTCCTGAATAGTGCTGCTTTGCTTAGGAATAGAGACTGAAATTCCCTCTAACTCTGAAATAGAGTAATAGGCATAGCAGCAATACTAGTAAATTGCTCCAAACAACTTACTAGTGTGCCTTAAAATAGAACTGTGAAGTACATATTTGTAAATGCACTATTAAGCCCAGGTATTTGTCATCAGGATAGCAGGGGTAGCAATTATGGTTACAGTCTCAGTATGTGAGTATTCTTTTGAATAAACTGGGACCACCATTCTCTGCATCATTAGATGGCCACATTACCTATATCATTAGTGGGATGGTTTGGATCCAAACCAAGAATGTTGGGGTGGAAATACCAGATATATTAGTATCAGACACTAATATCAGTGATTTGAACCATCCAGTTCCTTAACTTATGTAAAAATCTCATGGAAGTATAGGAAGTATCTTGGAAAGAGCTTGAGGCACTACTGAGTGTAGAAAATTTGGAGCCCACCATTTGTTTAGACTCCTTTTATATACAGACAAATGTAAATAAAATTAAAGCTTTTCCACAGTAACAGTGGGATATTGTGAATGTGTAAGGCTATTTCTCTGACTTGGGTTAGACTCTGATTTCAGGTGCGTTGCTTATTAGAAACTCTGCATATTATTTCATGGGCTGCACAGAAGTTCTTTGGAAAAAAAAAACAAAAAACACACACACACAAACCCCAACAAAAACAAAAGTGTATTTTCAATAGAGTATAGTCAAAAACTCTGTGAGATAATCGTACTACTTCAAACTAAGTGTCTTGAAATAGATTAGAGATACACACTGGTTTTCTCATTGCCTTTCTTGCATATCATTCTCCTTTAAATGAAACTCCTCTTCAGAGGTGTAGCATTTTCCCAAATTTGAAAGATGAACCCTTCACCTTCCCTAAACTTCACTAAACCCTTCCACTGGATTGCTTTACAGTGAAAGGAAACGCTGTAGGTAAGACAGGACACTGAAACTCTAAAATATAGTGTTTTGGACTGTTATTATCTCCTCTGGTCCCATGAAAGTAAGACTTAATAGATTATGAAGCATCACTATGAAGGAA
This sequence comes from Phainopepla nitens, assembly GCA_013400175.1. NCBI lineage: Eukaryota > Metazoa > Chordata > Aves > Passeriformes > Bombycillidae > Phainopepla > Phainopepla nitens. The sequence goes on along the minus strand of VXBQ01012761.1, from coordinate 860,997 downwards.
TAAAATTTCGTTTATGAATGAGCTATTGAGAATATTCATTATGAGTGAGCAAAGAGAAATACAGCATGCAACATTTCCTATCATTCTTATTGCAGCATGTCAAAACTATTTACTTTTAATTAAATAACACTTTACTGCAATTTGTAGGAAAAAAAACCCCAAAACTAATGTTCAAATCTGTGAGCATCATAATGAGTCTTTTAAGTGAATGAAGAACACTGGATTTGGACCATACTTCATATTGCTCTCTGTCTGCTCTACTGGTATGTAACTGCAATCAATGTGAACGTGAACAGTAATTTTCTTGTGCCTGATATAAATGTTTACATTTAAATTTTATAGGTAGAGAAATAAGCAAGCTTAAAGTACTTTTACTGGCATGGCATAATAATGAAAACACAAGTGACCAATTAAATAATTAGAAGGGAGTTTTTTTGTTGATTCTGCATGGATGATCACAAAGATCAAATTACTCATTTTTTAGTTTACTAAACTCTCATATACTGGGATACCAGGATTAATTTAGTTTCACCATGGATTATTCTCCTGACTTTCAATATTACATTAGCTCTTATTCATGTGCTTTTGTTCTACAAACAGTTTTCAAAACTCTAAAGGATACCAACCTGAATGCTGTGAGATACTCAACATCACCCATAGGAGGATCCAAGCCACCTGTCCAAGCAATATTTATGTTATACCCTTCGCCAGGGCCACTTCCAACCTGAAAAACAGAAATAAAATGCCAAAAAGAGAGAAAAAGAGGAAAAAGGAGGAGGAAAAGAGAGAGGGGAAGGGGAGAAGAAAAAATGTCTCAAATGTGCTTTAGAAACAAACATCAAACAACGTGTCAGATCAGCCTTGTTTGACAAGGACTGCTCTGGGTTATGCACTTGTTCTCCACTGGTCCCCTGCTCCCAGTGGACAATTTGGTAATCTGGTGTAATTTAAAGAACCAGAGAAGGACAAGAAAATTAGGGGTAATCATGCAACGCAATTACCTGAAAGATACAAATAAAAATGGGGCTCTAAAGAAATAAACCTAACCTCATTTGGGGCTCCACTGCCGGGGAAGAAGTTGCCTTCATCATAGCGATGGAGGGAAACATACAGGATGCTGGGGTCAGCATAAAAAGCCTGCTGTGTACCGTTGCCATGGTGAACATCCTAAAGCAGAAAGAAAACAGATGACAAATGTAATAATGTCCAACTTAGTGTAGAGAGCTCAGTTCTGCTTTCTTTTACACCCCCCTCCTCTCTCTCTCAGTTTCTCTCCCTCTCCCTTGCCCTCCTTTTGTCTTTCTCTTTCCCCCTCCCTTCACCACCCCATACTTCCTGAACTTTCAGGCAAATTACTCTTTAATGCACTCATTTTTTAAACTGGCTTCTAAAAATCAGGAAACCATAGCGAGCGTGCCCTGGAGACTCCAGATGAGCAGTCATTGAGAAATCCCAGTCCTTTTGTACAATTAGATATTTATACACCGGCTCTTTGTACTCCTTGCCTCAGTGATGGAATCTAGCATCCTGTTTTATGGAGGAATTTTATGACTTATTAACTGCCAACAGTTCATAACCCCTCAGGCTTAATTAACTAGCCTCATTGGCCTCTGAAGAAAGACTAATGTTTAAACTACAAACTAGTATTTTGCAGAAGGATCTATGGTTTACAGAGCTTTTTCACAATTCTTGACAGAACACTAAACATAAGAGTATTCATTGATTTGCCAAGTTCCACTATTGAGGTCAAAGGCTCTGCGACCAGCTGAGTAAATTGGCTTTCTTGAAACATTCAGTTCAGTTCAGTCCCTCAGCAGCTAGATCCACATCAAAAGAGATGCCAGATGCAGAAAGGACTTCATACTTCATTTTTGCAAAATCATGACGGCAACAGTTGAAGACATAGGAATATGATCTCATTAGCTATTAAATCATCTGGCAGATAGGATGGTGCCTTCCACAATCAAGGAGTGACCTTGGCCAGTCTCCATATTTCAAACATTATAGAATGACAGTGAATAAAATTCTGTCGTAAAATGAAATGCTGACAAAGAAATGCTGACAGTATATCTATGTAACAAAGGCTGATGATGCAGACATTTTTTTTTAGTTCGTTTTCACAGTTCACTACTATTCTATGTGGTTAGACACACAAAAATTTTACAAGTGAAAATGGAAAAGCCACTTGCTTTTCAGTAAAAGAAAAGAAAAAAACAAACCAAAACAAAACCAAAAATGTTTCCTCACTGGCATTTCTAGGAAGCTGAAAATTTATAGATATTATTTATTTTCCTCCTTTAAGCCATCCTTTTGAAATTTCTGATTTAGAGAATTAAGGGGGACAGACCAAGTATGCTGAATGTTAACACTGTCACTGTCACCCAGTCTATATTTAATTTACAAATGTTATGAGGTCTAAATCCAATTTACTGTCCATGAAACAGAAGTCACATTCTCCTCACTATTCCTAGACTCCAGGAAGGCTCAAGTTGTAGCTCAAGGTGTGCACTGCCAATAGCACAGCAAGCACCGCTTGTCCTCCTTGCCAGCTGAAGCAGCCCATGAGTTTCACCCACATTGTTCAGAACTCTCTATATTGATTGAGTCCTACTTGTACTGCATTGTGCTTGACTTGGACCTCATCTGGGACCTCGGCAGGGTAGTGTTATAATCTTTTCTCTTCTTTTCTTTTCTCTTTTCTTTTCTTTTCTTTTCTTTTCTTTTCTTTTCTTTTCTTTTCTTTTCTTTTCTTTTCTTTTCTTTTCTTTTCTTTTCTTTTCTTTTCTTTTCTTTTCTTTTCTTTTCTTTTCTTTTCTTTTTTCTTTTCTTTGTTGAAAATACTTGAAACAACATGAGGATAGAGTTACAGCCCAACTGTGACTTAATGCCAAGGTTAAATGTAACGCATGAGACGTGCAAAGGAGAACACACTGGTATGAGGCTGTTGAAGATTTCAAGGCAGCCAGTGTAGTGTTAGATGGTTCTGACTCGCAAATGAAGTAAAATCTGGCATGCAGACCAATCCCAGAATCCCATTCAGTCTTCAGCTGTGACAGAGTTAATTGGTTTACTCCAAAACAGACTCAAACCCTGCTAGCATAACTGCAAGAATGATGATCCTGGAATCAGGATTTCAACAACCTGACAAGCTATGGTGGACACATAGATAGATCTCCAGGGACAGAGTAGGACTTCACTTTGTTATTGTAATTAGTCTTTCTTTTCCATATGTATTTGGGGCTTTAGATATATTCTCGCAGTAACAGTTTCCAAAACAGAAGGAAAAATGTTAAAGGGGCATGGAGAGATCTTTTTTCCTTATTACTTTTTATTATTATTCAAATCTCAAAGCTAGATTTCTTGTCTAAACTTTAATTCCACTAAGAGCTCTTTTTTGAAAAGCAGTAACTTCTCTGATTAGTCAAAGGAATTTGTTCTTTAAGACTGCGGATGTTAGCATGTGGGAAATGAGTTCATATTATGCCCTTTGTGGTATCAAATATATTCAGGGTATATAAGTCAGCTCAAAACCATAGATTTATGCAAATGGTGGAATGAGGAAAAATCATGTCGGATAGGTCTTTTATTTGACTGTAGAAATAGATGAAGGGAAGTTTGACAATTGAAAAGTTAAGAATTTATATACGAAGACATGTAGCAGCAGTGAAGACTACACTTGATTTGTAACTAGAGTACACTTTAGTGTGTGGGATTGGATATTACTTTTTAATATTTATATTGTAGAAACATGTATAGCTGCCAACTTGCATGGGGTCCTGCTGTGCTAGTCATTACCAAAATATAGTCTTAGAGGTTAATTTCAAGTCTAACGTCTGTAATTCCATTCTTTCCTTCAGATGCCCCAAACTCTGTTGGTGGGAATCAAGACATCACTATTAACTTGTTCATTCATTCAGTTTGGCCTGTGGTTTATCCACAGTTTGCATGCATAAGAAATTTTCCATATGAATTTTTGTACATCATTGCTGTGACCGTGGGGCAGACTAGGGACTGGACTACAACTCCTCTAGGAATGAAGTCATCTGTGTCAGCCATATATTTCTTCTTTTTCACCCACTGAGTTATTCTGGTCAATGGGACAGTTGCAGAAAGGCTGAAAATTCCCTGTCTACTTTCCTGGGTAAAGATAGGCAGCTTCACAGGTAATCATTTCCACAGTTAATGATTTGAACATTTAACCTTGCCTTGAAAAACTGAAGCTGAATTTCTAAGTGCTTATTGGCTAAGTATGTCAAAGGGAAGTATTTTCTTTTCCCAACATGGCAAATGTAACATTTACAGGCAAAAAGACTTGAAAACATTAATAAACTTTGAGTACGCTTTTCCTATTAAAAATGAGAATAAACAGAGAGTTCACTTTTGGCCAGAATTTGCAGCAATAAACTGAAAGATTCAAGTCAGCAAACAGACATAACATACAGTAGAAGTGAATTTTTCAGAAATAATAGTTTCTGATAGTTTATAATTATGTTTCTAAGTGACAGTAGAACAATCTGTGAAATATTTGAAAAACATTCTAAGAATATTTAATCTACACATATACTTAGTCTGCCACTCATTTTTCACTTACCATTCCTTCTCCCACACTCCCCCTTTCTCTGCTTCTCTTCAACAGTCAGTATGCATGTTTAACTGAACAAAAGTGCTAGATGGTAAGGCCATGACTCCACAATAAGATTTAATTATGAGTGCAGATATGAACAAGATTTAGACTATTAAGCTCTGCACTTCAAAAACCCTTTAACATATTTTGTCTTTAAATCTTTTATCACCTGCAAAAATTAATTAAGTGCAGATGTAACAGGTTAGGTTTTGATGCCAGGGTTCATTTCCTGTCTATGCTTTGTCAGACACCCTATTACACCTCGTCATGAACTGTAGGAAAACAAAAATGGTGCTCATAAATCAGCATTCAACTTTCCTTGGGCTGTGCATTGGGCTGATCCTTTAAGTGCAAGGCAGAGCTCCAATTCATTATTCATGAAAATAATATAGCCAACATGCCAAATGTCATCTGCATTTAAATAATCCATTTGTTAAATGTATTAAGTATTGTGTGAGAATGCCTTCTATTAAAATACAAGACTAATCCAATGAAGTGGATTTTTAATCACATAGCTTTCCTTTAGGGAACCACCAAAACCTGGCATACATGACTAGAAAACTTCCTGGGGGAATGACCTGTTGATTTCCTTAACAATATCAAAGTCACACAAGTCAAATCACTGCGAACCAGGGAGAGTGGTCAATTTTGTTACCAATGCAACAACATTCTTTAAAGAATATCTGACTACTTAAAGTTTCTACTCTGTAGGGAAAAGTAAACTTGGGTTCTGTAGGGTTATTTTAACAGTGGAAGTATCAATTCATTTAAGGACCATAAAAGTTGCCCTGATCTGTGCCTTCTTCTCATTAAATTGCAGTTAACACCATTAAAGTGAAACATAGATGTTTATAGCTTCAGTACTGCCATCCTGGCTTTAATGAGTTCCCAAAATCAGAGGAAATGCACACCTTTATTACTTGTAGGTATTAAAAGCAGGAAAGTCAGGCTTATAAATACAAATTCATTATCTTTCTTATAGATGCACTGCGAGTGTGATGCTTGCCAAGAATACATACCAGATCTACAATCAATATCTTGCCTATATTTAGCTTGTCTCTCAAATATTTGGCAGTAATTGCAATCGAATTAAAAAAGCAGAACCCCCTGTGGAATAGAGAAGAACAGAAATAAGAAAGCAAATCAGTCAGGAAAACAGCTATAAATAATGTTCAGAGCATTTTAAAAAATGCTATATGATCTCTGAGACCATAAATCTGCTTCTGGGAGTACCTAGAAAGCCTTTTCAGTCATCTGCTAACAATTACAGTTCTTCAGAGACATGCACAATGCAGGTGATTGCCAGTAACCTTAGTGCTCCAAGATGGGCAATATTCCCTGGTACTTACATGGCTGTTGATTCTTCAGCATGATGGCCTGGGGGCCTTACAACAGCAAAGCCATTCTGTAAGAACAAGATAGGTTTTCAATTATCAGCTTAAAAAAATACTTGACTCAGAACAAAACGGAGCAGCAGGCAGATGGGATAGAAATCTATTAGAGCCTCTTGAGCACTTTTTCTACCCAATCACCCTTTCATAGTACTGCCAGAAATAATACAGTTGAGAACAGTGGCAAATAAACTTGTATAAATACACACATGTGCACACATACATACACACACAACATGATCTAAAGAGGAGGAAAAAGGCAGGAAGAGAAAGCCCTGTAATGAATTCTGCTGCTTAGAATTCACACTTAAAACAAAAGTCATCAAAGATCATGGAATCTTAACTTGCTCCAGTTTGAGATGCTTCAAAATAAAAGTAGTTTAATGTATATATTTTACATGATTAGCCATTGTTGACCTTACCTCTGTATAGATTAAATTATAAATTCACACCCACACACAAAGACATAATTTCTAACACTAGAAAAAGAATGACAATGAACAACCCATATTTCTGCAAACAGTAAATTACACTTGGGAACCTGCCATGTTCACAAGTTAATAGATTCCCTGAAGTCAGTTTCTAATACACTTTCTGGAACTTTATATACATTTCATAAAGTACAGCACTAGGATCAGTGATGACCAAGGAATTTTTTGCCTCTGGAGTCACTGAAGATAAAAGAAAAATGGAATTTCCATCCTTCCAGTGGGGGTATGGTAAAGGGAAAATGTAGAAGTGTTGGCAAGGTAGCTCTATTCAGAAAATCAGATTATATATTCAAGAAGTAGTGTCTCATAAGGTTATGTATCATATCAAATATCTCTTACAAGGGTTAAAATTCAGGAGAAACACCACTGCTTCATAGTATTTCCTCTTTATTTCAGCTACCCAAGATAGTCTTTTATTCAGCTATATATACCATCAAATTAATGACAATTACCATATACATGAAAATAAGAAATTATAATTTGCACATGAAATATCTGCTCAACCTATATTTTCACACAACCTCACACCAATACCAGGTGTCTATGTATGCCTGCATGACCAATCAAGCATTGTATTTTCAGAGAGGAGGAGACAGGAAGAAAAAGGTTGGAATACTTCTGTATTTTAATAATCAGTATTAAAGTATTCCAGTTTGATATACTAAAACTTGATAAATGTAAATGTTTCAGCCTTCTCTTAACTGAAAAAGGCATAATAATCATTACAGTTTCATGCACATTGGTGTAAATAGAGAGGAACATGGCAGTTAATAGTTACATCGGTTCCTGTGAAATCTGTTTATTTACAATCATACGAATGTGTGGTTTGTGCATACCTGTGGAACTGTCCACCTATGTTTCTTCACTAGCATTTATTTATAAATAAATGCTACCATGCTGTCATATTTATTTGCTGCTAGATGTAATCCAAGCAGACAGCTGCGAAGTTTTGTGGAGCATGGCCAAAGTTCTATCAGAGTACAGTAAACTTAAATTACAATACCAAGCGAGTGCACGTGTAACAGTGGTCTGGCCACCACTTAAAGAATCTGAGGTATTTGACTTATTTTGCATTGTGTCCACATTAAAAAAACAAACCCAAACAACCTTAAAGGCACAAGAATTATATATGTTAGTATTCATGCAGGCATTCCTGGAGATGGGATATAAATTGCCTATAGATCAAGCACACCAGCAAAAAAAGAAAAAAAAAAAAAAAGGCAATGTGAACAGCACTAATTTGCAGAACTAAACCAGCATTAGATTCTCAGCTAAAACTGTATTCTATATCCTTCTGAGTATTTTTTAACATTTCCTTCTCACACAAAATATGACCTAGAGAAGAATTTGGCAAAGAACCCTTTTGTAGCATTTATGAAAAAACAAAGTATATTTATGCTGATGAATGTCGGGATGATGAGGTGAAAAAAGACTCAGCAAAGAAGGTATTACTAGAGAAAGAACATGATGCTACCTGTATTTTGTTCTCTCAATATTTTTTGGAATTTGGAAAAAGTCCATGAAAGGCTTACAGCTGCCCCTGCTCAGCTAACAGCTCATTAACATCTAACTTTATCAGTATTCCCAAAAGATCAATATAATTAAGATGATTATCTCTAGGAGGATTTCATGGGGCAATATAGAGACGGAAATTATCACCACTGCTGTTTTTGACAATATGACAATTACAGTGTAGGCTTCTCTTCTGTTCCCTCTGACGAGACTCTTTGGAAGCCCTGTTTTATTACATCTAGGTAATTTCTGAAATCAGAACTTAACTATTACAGTTCTCCACCAGCACGCAGGATATTCACAACAGGGTCGTGACCAATTTTTATGAGTTTTTACATGACAAAAAGTTCAGTATTCACATGGGAAATTTTCTTTTTAAAAAATTCTGTGCATATGTTACACTGATGATAAAATATATAGCTGGATTATACCAAACACTGAAAACTAGTTACTATACAGGATTATTGGCAACTTTTGTGCAACTGATAAAACACTTTCTCCTGCATTCAAACTTTGCATGAACACAGCATGCATTAATACAATGGAATGCGAATTTTTTTATTTAGGCAATTTTAAATACCAGACAGTGAGCTCAGTAGACAGTAGAACAGTAGACAGAAAGGCAAAAATGTGCTTTAAAGACAGAAAGACTAACACAGAGCAATATGCTGAAAATGAAGCCAACACACATAAATTCAAAGCGTTTTTGTATAGAGCCTTATTTATACTAGGATACAGACACCTTTATAAGTAGACAGAACATTAAACTGACTGACAGACATGAGCATTAGAAAAACGATTCATGTCTGTGCTATTATGTGATTACCTTTATTTAAATTTGAGGATTAAGAATAAAGCCTGAACAGAGATATTCTAAAATCTGTGCATATTTGAACAACAAAGGAAGAAAAGTCTGCCCAGGCTTAGTTTCCACAGAAGACTGACTGCAGATAAACCCACTGAGTTGGACCTTCAGTGAAAACTAAGAAAAATGTTAGTCTTTTTCCAAAGTCATCTAAGTATTCTCTTCTTTCATGACTCTAAATAGGTAGTTGGATGCTTGATTTCCAGAGAAATTTCCAGGGCTTCTTGGTTTTGGTGGTCAAGTTAGTACATTTCTGTAGTGTTTTAGGTTACAGTGTTGGTTTACATCATGCTTGGGCCTCTGCTGTGCCTCTCCATGAACCTTTCCAAGACAAGTACTCAAGACAATACCATAACATGAGTGGTCAATCCAGGGCTTAGAACTGACCATCTATTGCAGAGTTCCACTGGTGTATCTATTACACTACCTCCATAAAGGAGGTAAAACTAGACACAATTTTTCTCTAGGGCAATATGTGGTCATTGTAGCAAGGTGTGAATGATTCTTCCATTCACATTACAGCAAGGATTCCAAGTGAACCAAGAGTTACCTGGCCAGTCAGGTACTCCAGATATGGTGAGAAGCAGTGCATACTAATTTCAGCCTGGTAATACCCCAGTAAAATCATCTGGCTTTTTGTAGACTTCGAGAAAAGCTAGTGCCATGCAAAAAGTAGCAATAAACCACAGCAAGTACTGCAAGAGCACTTATTGAAGTAGTAGGTTCAACTCAGGTTCAACTTCTTTGTGAACAGGGGGATGAATTTGTAAATTTGTTTCCCACACCACTTTGTTTATTTAGATTATGGGGTCCATAAAATAGATACTGATACATATCTTTTCAGTCTGTTTTCTAACAATTGGTCTGGAGTCATGCTCTTCCTCAGCTTTTGTTCAAACACAAAAATTGTTAATTATTATTAGAAATTGAAGGTCTTCCTATATTTTAAGCTTTAAACCCCTGTATTAATGAGCAATGACATCAATGCCATCTATTCAAGAGGCAGTAGGCATTGAAAGAGCAGAGGCTTTATATGAAAAAAACCTTTTACGGTGTGGGTGACCAAGCAATACAACAGCTTGCCCATAGAAGGTGTAGAGTCTGCATTCCTGGAGGCATACAAAAGCCATTTGGATATACAACTAGGCAACTAGGTCTAGTTGCCTCTATTTGAGCAAGGGAGGTGGATACAATGACCTCCTGAGGCCACTTCCAACCTCACCCGTTCTGTGTATCTCAGATGAAAACTGGGTAACTAACTGGGGGTCTGAATTCCACACCTGAAGCTCAACTTGCTCTTAAGATTAGGTGCTGGAAGTTTTTCATTTCTACTTGTCTAAATCCCTTAACCTATCTGGCAGTTAACTCTTAAAATTACCAGTGTGCAAACAAGGCAGTCTTGGACGTGCACTTGTTTTTAATGAAAAGGTTCAATTTTGTCTTCCATGTGCACACATTTCAGAATGAGAACGATACAGAAATGCATAACACATCATTATACAGAAATCTATCAGCTTGTCCTGTCAGAATTTATATTACCTGAGTTGTTTTATATGTATGTATGTACTTACATATATTTTTATATACACTTGTATCCCTATAAAGTCATATAAAAAACCAATTTCTTTATATTTAAAAGGTAGTCCATACAGTATAGCTGACAGGTCTAATCCCTAAAGTGGCCTTAGTACCATCTTTAACCCTGCCACCTCTGATGTAGTCAAGCAACAAAAAACATCAGGGCTGCTTTAAGTCTTGGCTGAATCCGCTTGCAACTGGTACCAGGAAGAAGATAACCATATTCTTATCAGTGCCACTTATGCCGTAACACAATCCCAAGCCATGCCATCCATCAGGGAGGGTAAGCATGAGAATGAGTGGTGTAAGGCTGAGGCAATCCTTGGGCACCTGTTTAGGACAATTTTACAAGCTACTCATACAGCCAGAGCAGGCGTCAGCACTCGGCCCTGGGGGTCTGCAAGTGCAGTGAACAAGAACCTGTGATTTAACAAAGCAGTATTAGCAGCATATAGATTTGCCAAGAAAACAGTAATGGACATGAGGGAATACTATTTTGTCTTGCAGAGGAAGCTAGTAGAGGCCAAGTACACAGAAATGGACATTAAACACTTAACTTTGATGGAAACAATAGAGTTCCCTGTCTGCTTTTCTGAAGGCCTAAGCATCAGAAAACACACATGAAAAGTTGGTGCTTGCAGACTAGCTTAGATACAACCATGATGGCCTGTTTAGGCAACACTAGTGTTAACTATATTAGGAAAGAAAGCAGACAAAAGAGTTTTAGTACAGTGTGGTCATTGAGGTAAGCAATGTACCACACATATAATTAAAGTTGTCTCATTATATGAAATAATAACAGTCATTCAGCTATAAATATAACCATAATTGATGGGATAGAGTATCTAAGAGATGGTTTAATACGAAATTTTGCAATTTTTCTAACTTTGTAAAAGCAACGAATACAAACTACTACCTAAAATATTTCATTGGAAACTTTGATTGAGGGCTTTTATCAATCATATCTTTAACAGTAGTAATATAAGTATTGATTTGTTACTGTTTCGTACACACGTGCATTGTTCAAAATGCTGTGGCTGGGTGTGTAAACAATGCCTCTTTTTTGTGGCTGTCACACATCACTTGGAATTTTTTTTGAAGCAAAGATTCAAAATAGATTTTTATAGGGCAGAGGATGAGAAGGTAGAAGCAAGGATAGGGAAGAACCTGCAGGAGAAATACTGTCCAGGAGGCACCTGCGCACAGAGCACATTCCAGGAAAGGAGATTTTTGTAGGCAACCAGAGGAGCTGTGTGGAGTTTTGTGTTGTTCAGGTAGACATGGAAATTTGCTGGTCTAAAGCTTTACCAGAGTAAGGACACTATGGAACTAGGGAGACATTTTTTTTCTGCTCTTTTTACTTCTTTTGTCTTTAGAATGATAATTTATTTTATTTTTTTGTCACAAGAAAACCTAGAAACAGAGCTGTGAAATATGGCTAAAAGATTTTTATTCAGAATACTTTTAAAACTAGAAAACTGAGAACTTGGGGGGAAGGGGAGGCTGATTAAGCAAATTCTGTTTATTCACTAGATTAGTACTACTTACCACATGATGATTCCTCCACAGCCCTGACAAAGGCCTTGAGAACAGTAAAAATCAAGCTCATTTGGAATGAGAGTTTCAAGTTCAATTTAAGTCACCTATGGGTTGTACAAAGACACCAGAGTAGCAACGACCAAATTC